>NC_051165.1:246545358-246867858 GCF_013339725.1 Rhipicephalus microplus
CAACTAGACAAAAATGATTTCACTGTCGAGAAAGGTATTGGGACCATATGGCGCTGCCCATTCCAGTTCCGAGAGGCAACGAAAGTGGTGTTGCGTTTCCTTAAAGATGCCTGATGATGTGATGTGAAGAGTGAATGTAGTTGAAAGTTCAGTACAGTTTTAATTATGATCAGATCACCTTATTATAGGCGAGGACGTGCGCTTGTGTATTTAATTGCTTGTTTATCTAATTCATCCATTGTTATTCTTTTTCTATTCGTTGCTCCTACGCACAATCACGTTTCCCACTCACGTGAACCCCCGTACAGTGCTGTCGCGCTCTTGAACCACGCGTGACCGTAGCTTGTATACCTGCCCGGCCTTACGAGGGCGCTGTCGTCGTTGTGTCTGCCGGGTTGGTCGTGACGTGTCGCTGATGGATCGCCGAGAAGCTGCTTCCGCCCGCAGGGCTTCCTGTGTTTTTTTTTCTCTCGCCTGCCCTGTTCATATGGGAACGCGCACGTTGCCCCGCAGCCAGCTCGCTTCCTCCCCGGAGGACGCGACGCTGGCCGGATTTGCATGGAGCACCACTTGTGGCTGACAGTGCACCGCTAACCAGCCACCATAGTCTTTGGCCCCGAAAGACTCCGATACGGTACGAGAGATGACAAATGTATGGCAATACAAGCAACTCACGCGTCAAAGACTGACTACGGTGCTGCGGCACGGTTCGGTAGAGTGACGGGTCAAGATGCGCATTGGCTACGGAATACTATGCAATCGGCTCACTATATATTACACAGCTCATTTACTTCTACCGAGCCATCATGAACGGTTCACATTGTTTGAGCTTAGCACTTATTTTATTTTGTTCGCACACCTGCTTGCTTTATGTGGCATACCAGCTTGCGGTAGCATGAAACGTCACAATATGTCGATTTTAGCGAGTTCGCAAGACATCCGGATGGTCGCTAGTGTGTGTGTGTGTGTGTGTGTGTGTGTGTGTGTGTGTGTGTGTGTGTGTGTGTGGTGTGTGTGTGTGTGTGTGTGTGTGTGTGTGTGTGTGTGTGTGTGTGTGTGAGAGAGAGAGAGAGAGAGAGAGAGAGAGAGAGAGAGAGAGATATGACGCTGCACCGTGTGCGTCACAGTTTTCTGGGCCCACGTGTGCAAGCTTCCCACAGTGTGACGACGCTGTCCAGTTCGGCGCCCAAACACCAAAAACCGGAAGTCGTTCATATGAATAACGTGATATCATGTTATTTAGCGAGAATACGATATCCTTGGAGCGTGTATCACGCTTCCCAGAGTAATAATAAACATTTACAACAAAGCACGCGAAAGGCAGAAACTTGATGGCAACCACCCCTTTAAGGAACACCAGATCGTACAAAATTTTGAAGTCCTCCACTACGGCGTACCATAATGATATCGTGGTTTTGGCTCGGGAGACGCGAAATATTGTTATATTAGTCAGAATAAATCCTATGAATTCTGCAGTTACAACTATAGTTTGTATGATGCGACGTATTTTGAAGAGACCTCGGTAACGTTGAAGGGTTTATCCTCCAGTAGCCACTCGACTGCTCTTCAGCTTAACCGAAGTAACGAGCCGGTTATTCCAAGACCCATATCGTAGCCTATTTATCGGAAGTTCAGGAAAGCCAGCATTGATATCACTGTGCAGACGTATTTAGCTGAGCTGCTTGGTTTTACTATATCTGGGGGGAGGGGGAGGGGGGCCACGTTGCACATGGAAACAGTAATCGGTAGCACTGAATACAGCCCGAGTCGCTATCTAAAACGATCACAGTGGAAATAATGCACAGAGGAAAGGCAAAGGCCGTTTTCCAGAGGTCTTGTCGAGACACGGGTGTATCAGCAGGACCCTCGAAAGCAGTTGTTTATTGATGCTCTCGAACCAGGCTTATTTTTCGCGCGTGCCTCGCACTGGCAACTTGTACGAGCGCTAATGTTGTTGCTGTCGACGAATGCGCCGTCGTTTTTGACAGCATCGCTGTTTGTTAGCTCGAAAAAAAAAAAAACGCCGTTAGTAGCGAACAGAAACGATCATCATCATCATGAACGACCTTGTGAAAGTTTAGCGCACGCAACGCAATGACATGGCCCGTCATCATCTCCTGCTCCACTCTTACACGGATATAATTACTCGGATTTGCGCAGAGAACGAGTACAGAGAGAGAGAGAGAGAGTGAGAGAGAGAACGTTCGAGAAGGAAAAGAGGGAGCACTGAAAAGCAGTGAATTAATAAGTAAAAAAAATTGAATTTCTTGGTGAGGTGCGGGATTCGAACCCGTGTACTCACGTCTTTAAGATGAGCGTCGTAACCATGTGGCTATCCTGGTTTTTCTCTCTTTATTGTACTCGGCTATTCAGGCACGCTAGCAGAATAAGCTTTTATGCGAACCGTATACGATTGCGTTGCTATCGGTGACAGAACGAGGAAGGTATCGAGGGAAAGCAAGGAAAGAAGCAAAGAAATACAGACAGGTCGAAACAAGACGGAGGACTAGAACAAGAGAGAAGGCAGCGAGGTTAACCAGGCACATGCCCGGTTTGCTACCCTACGCTGGGAGAATGGGAAGGGGGAGTATAAAGATCAGAGAGAGAGGGGGGGAAGAGAAGAGAAGGAGTCAAGGAGAGAAAGAAAGCATAGCATATAGCCATGTGTACTGTTTTATAGCAAGGGTGTGGAAAGAGAAGTCATGGAGAGAAGGAGAGAAAATAGCAGCAAAAGGTCAGCAGCTTTGCTGTTTCCGAAGTCTTTGCACCACTGCTGTCCCAGCATTTTTTTTTTGTTTTCTTCAGCGCGTACACCACGCGTTAACACGTACAGGCTACATATGCTTTGTCGCTCAACATTGATGTTGACACTTGTTGCGAAAGGAGGTTTGTCAGGGTGAACGAAATTGCTGCTTTCGGCGATTCGTGATGCTGTTGCAGAACACGGAAATGAACATGCCCAGAGAGTGCATACTTCCCTTATTTATCGTGCACCGGATTGATTGGCACCGCCGTGGTAGCCAAGAGGCTAATAAGCGGATCCGATTCTCGGCCATGGCGACCGTGGGGCCAGTATTCAAAGAAACACACGCTTAGGTTAAGGACATATTTAAAAAAAACTACGTCAAAGCTTAATGATGAAGCGTGTTTTATAATCGGATTGTGTCCCTGGTTCGCAATGCACCAAAATTTATTGAGAGAATGGGCATAATAATCGTGCAACTTAGGTGCCCAGTCTGAAGTTTGCATGCCGCCTCGATAGTGATCAAACCTCTGATGGCACTTGTTCACAGGCATGATGTAGATTATGTAGGTCACATTTAATTTGGGAAGCGTCCATTTTTCAGTTGCTCCGCACTGCGCAGCAGTGGCGTCTGTTCGCGCCGGATTGTTCACTATATCAAGCTTGTTGTGCAAAAGTACAGTTACTGATCGAGGGCGATGACCTGGAGGAGTCCCGAGGCAGATGCACAACCGAACCACTGCAAGGCCGCAAGCCAGGCGCTGATCTGCAGTTAACAAGCCGATGATAGCCACGAGCCGAGGGCGTATACCGAAGGTTCGGGAAGCCGGGGTTGCAGCATCGCCCGCTTACGGCTACCGCTACAGCGGTCCGCTATATTTATACGCGAGCGCCATCAGTGAGAGGGCTGGAAGGAAAAAAAAAAAAGAAGTAAAAAAATCTGTTCCAACACTCGCAGCAAAATTGTGCGTTTCCAGAGGCTCCATCCGGGCACGGGTGTGTTATGCGGGTGGCCTGGCCGCTTACCTTCCTTCCACTCTTTCTTAAAAATATTTTTTTTTGTTATTTCTGCGTCTACCTTCTTCCACTTTCCCCAGCAATTCGCACCGTGTTTTTGTTACTTTGTCAACATACATCGAACTCCCTCCCGCCTTCTTTTGTTTTTTGTTTGTTTCGTTCTTTGTTCTTTTTGTTTTTTTAGAAGCTCGAGGGAGAAACACTAGAGGATAACTTTGTCCCTCGTGCCACCGTACACAACGTCTTCTATAGGGCCCAACTTAGGCGGAGAGCGGGGGCGTCCTGTATGAGGGCACGGTGTTGGAGGAGAAAAAGGGTAGATGTGAGAAAGGGCGTGAACGGAGGGTGAGGGTGGGGGCGCATGTCAAACAGTATTTTATTGTGGCCCAAAGGCCCGACGTAAGACAGAGTTTGGAGGAGTGACAGGGAAAGGAAACGAGCAGCTGAAGAGAGAAAGCACTCGCAGCAGGCGAGGGATAAGGAGATCGGGGTAACGACAGACAAGACTGCTCGGATAAGTACCTCCGCGATACTAAAATAGCGGGACGTTGTCGACAGGGCCTTGATAGAGTTTCTACCCACCACGCTGAAAAGGAATTACAAGAAAAAAAAAGCAAAATCAGGTGCTCCGCTCTGGTTTGTCTATCTTAGTCTTGAGTCAATAATCTGTTGTTCAATGCATACTCATTGCGTTTCCGTTGCCCAGGTACGTTGCAATTATGTACTTAACAAGAGCGTGGTTTTGAGACAACGTGTCATATGTGAGTCGTATAATTTCGGTTGCCTTGTATTTTATATTAAGGAAATGCGTGTGACCACGCCTATGTCAACACGGCACCTACAGACCAGAAACACGCAATCAAGAACATTGTACTTTGGAAAAGCGTTACGGGGGGAGTCGAAATACAGTCCAGGCACACGGGCCTTCTGCAATCTCGTTCACGGGCCTGCATGTTTCCATTCCATTAGTACCAGGGTGTCTCCCAAGCTGGAATACCTGGAAAAGTTGGAGAATTTCGACGCGACCCCTGTGCAAAAGTCAGGGAATTTCTAAAAAACCTGTCTGAATTATGGAAACTGACAGCAGTTTGTCACACTGTCACAAAAATAAGCATAGCCATTGATCAAATCTTAAAAAGTAGTTCTTTCTGCTGCAACTACAGTGAACTGCTACAAGAAAAGCGAAGAAAAAAGCAGTGCATAACAGTTGCTGCTTAGTGTGAACGCGAAAGGATACACCGACCAAGAGAACACGGTTTGCTGTTTGCCGACGTCTCGACACCCGATACGGGAGCCTTGTTCGCAATAAAATGCATAAGAAAGGCACGTCTTATTTAAGTATGCCTAAGTACGCGACGCACATAAGTAGCCAGGGTACGTTGTCAGAAGTATCCCATCACTCCACTCGTGTTGAGCGTATGTGCAGTCGTCTGCATCTGGATCCCAGGTGCAGGCATGATGCAAGCTTCTTTTCTTTGGACAGGCGCTTGATCCGTCAATTCGGTGGCCTGTATATTCCACGTGTTCAGTGAGGGCATTCGAGGCCACGCGTCGTTGCATGACCCGTGTTGTTCAACTCTTTTATTGAAATCACTAGTTTCGCCCGATGTACTGGTTGTCACAATCGTGGCAGCCCATACATGGCATAAACAAGACCGGGGAAATTTCTTCTCTACAACTTCTCCTTCACGTTGACTAAAGCATTTTTTTAGCTTGCATGTTGGTACTTGGCTATGCTGATGTCTGTTGCTTCTACATATCACACAGCATATCTGACTTTCGAACCACAACATTACACTCGCGTCTCTAAATTGCTGCACGTTTGTCTTGGTCACGATTTCGGCTCGGCTTGAAGGCCTTCTGGTTGGGCTAGAACTGCCATCTGCAGAGGCTTGCTGGGCTATCTCATGCCTTTTGTTATTAGTAGTATTATAATTATCAGTGATGCAACAGCAAACGTCCTCAGCTACACACTTATTGCTGGTAGCTCGCGTTTCAAGGGTAGCATTTGGGTAAATTCAGCGAAATTTCTCATTTCAATTTCTTAGCGCTGGCTTGCCGTGTTGCACAGACCTACGTGCGATTTGCAAACGCGCGACATTCCTTCCGTTGTTCTTGAACCGTTCATCTTGATTCCTAGTTCAGAGGCGTCCAAGAAGGCGAGACGAGGCAGCGTGTCAGCTGTTTCGTGCACCGCATCGTGTGTCACTGCAAGCCCTGTGGGATGCGCACGTGCCGCGAAACACTAAGCGAGGCGTTGCGGGCGCATCGGGCCTGCGGTATTTCTCCTTTTTTTCTTCGGCGAAATCTCGCCGATTCCGCCGCAGCCTTGGCCAATACTCCTCGGTGTGTTCCTGTGGGCGTCATAGATCCGCCGAGAGTGCACGGAGGCGGGGAATGCTCCGATATGCAAAAAAACGTTATACGTTCGCAGGCCAGCTCGCGTCCGCTTTATTTCGCCGTGGTAACGCGGCTTCTTCGCGCATCAGGGCGGGTGGGCGTCGATCAAGGGCGAGCTGCGAGGCGTGCTTCCACGGAAAGAAGTAGGAATAACGCCTTGTTTGAGCATTGAAATTCGCCCATGCGTTTCAGCCCGGTGGATGATTCTTCGCCCGCGGTGCGCGTCGTATTTCCGAATGTGGGAGGCGCACCCGCGATCGGTCCCGCTGTGCCCACGTCGTCCGCGCCTGAATCGCGGTCGTGCGCGACGGTAGGGATCCAAAGGCGGGGGCCAGGCTGTATAGATGAAGCGACGCTATCGCAGTGAATGCGGCTGTGTCGGCGTATCGATGTGCGATAGTCATCTTGGTATATTGATGTCACCGATGCTTTCTCGATGTTGAAGCAGTATCGCGAAAGCATCGAACTCGGCTGAGGCTGCACTTCACTCCGACACTTGCAGTGGGTTTAGGGTACCGTAGCTCTTAGGGAAGAACTTGCGCGTGCAGTCAGGAAATGGACGACACAGCACCATGGTCATTTTTGTTTAGTTTTTCACTTACTTTAATTCCTAGACTCATTAGGTCAATTTACTCTCACTCTCTAGTTAAAAGACCTCATAGGAAAGCATATTTTTACGCGCATCATACTCCGGAGCCCACGTCTGATCATATTGTGAACCAAAGTGTCGATAGCTTTTGAACACCTGCTTCTCAGGCGTTACTCTCAAGTCGCCGCTTATTCTAGGATTGAATTGTCATGTTCTGTTGTACCTGGCTATAATATAACCTGCGAAAACACCAGCTTAACCCGCTCCCTTACCACGCTCCCTTACGTCCCCCGCTCACCGCAACACCATCTGACCTTAGATACCCTCGTCGGGTGTTATATCTCGTCGAAGTTTTGCTGGTTGGTCGGTTTAGTTGTATAGTGTTGAACGTCCCCAAGCGACTCAGCTTTAACAGAGGTGGTAGTGGACTAGACTGCTACGGATAATTTAAGATATTCCGGAGCTCTTCACCGTGCTCTGAAATCGCCGCTGCCGGGATCGAACCGGCGTCTTTCGAGTCAGCAGCCAAGCATTGCAACCACAGGGAACCGCGACGGCGTTTGAAACTGAAAGTATCATCGAAAGATGGAGCCGTTGTTGAAGTGTAGCCGCCATCCTTCCGGCCAAGATACGACACCCTCGCAGCGCCTGTGTCTGCCCGGGCGAATACGTCCGTGTGCGTTCTTCTCCGTCGACGCACGGCGAGCAGATGCCACCGGCATCGCGTCAGTCGCTCCTATTAAAGAGAGCGTTCTTGGCGGCGCCCTCGTTTTACACACGTCGTCTCTTCGCCCCGACGGGTTGTCGTTTACGGCTCGGCGCGCAGCCCCCCACGCGCTCCAGCTATCGAGTGCGATCGTGTTCGCGCGGGGGACGCGGGAAGTAGCGGACGCGATTGCGGGGCGATATCGGCGCGCTCAAGCGCGAGAGGTCTGCTGCGCGTCGCGACCTCGGTTTATTGCTGCTGCTTCCCTTCCGCCTCCTCGGCTTTTCGAAAACTATGCGCTAGCGCTCATGCTAGTTCGTACTGATGGTTTTCTTTTGCTTGAACTAAGTAACCTGTTAGCCCACATGCGCGTGTTTGCTCTGTGTTAAGTTGCGTCGTTTTTTTTTCTTGTTTTTTTTTTCCTCGGCACGCAGAAGCGAAGTTTGTTCAAGAGCTAGCAAAGCACGAATCGACTTTGTGTATATGCCTGTCCAGTAGGTTTCCGATACCCAGGTGTACGCTTGCGGAAGGGTATTCGTCAGACGTCGCGCTGCTCTTTCGGTTTGCACCCAAAGCCTCCACGACGCGCGCAGGTATAGACTGCCCGTGCTTCGTCTCGGTCTATGTATGCGGTGTTCGGTGAATTCACCGACCGCTAGCCTCAAATACGGAGCGCGTTTTCGCGAGGCTCGCCCAGAGCCGTATATCAAAGGCGCGATGATTGCAAGCATGTGGCGCGCATACGTGAGCGGCGCGCACCGGCGCTTTGACGTCACCAACGAAAAAGGGGGCGCTGCACTCTATGCTAGCGCGTCCTCTCTTTCGAGCTGTGCTCGCGTCACGCGTCGCATGCCGTTATTCCGGCACGTTTACTGCCTGATGGAAAAGAACACTCCCGTTTCCCCACTTCGCGGCCAGAGCAGACACGGAGGCCGATTCGCTGCTCATTCGGGGGCTCGGCTCCCATCTACGTGGCTGCACGCCGCGGTGTTATCCAAAATTAACCCGCTATAAATCACGCCGAGTTGGCGAGACACATCCCCACGCCGAACGCCAGTGTACTTAAAGGACCCGAGGAGGTGTGATTCGCGGATTTATTTTTAAAGTTCCCAGCGTGACAGATCTCGACGAGCGCGAATGTCTCTTCGGAACCTCTCCTCCTCCCCGCCTCTCTCCTCTGCCGCCTGTGTATTCGAGTGAAACTGGCCGAAACACCCCCCTGGGCGGTTTTGTTTCTCTTTTGTGTCCGCAGATGTCTCCGGTGTGACTCCATCGTACCCTTCGTCCCGGCCATTTTTCTGCTTCCCTTCATCCCCTCGACGCATGTCTGAGATGCCCCCGGTCGTTTATTACTGTTATTTTTGCTTAGCATGCTTTGATGAACCCTTGTGTGTCTTTCGTCGTTGCATCTTGTTTTCTTCGTGTCGCCTCTCAGCGGCTGCTGCGCTCGTTTCGGAGAAGGGCTGTAGCTTTGATCCGGGGACCCACCAGCGGCGCGTGCTATCTTTGTCGACCTGAACTCTCGCATGTTTCGTTGTTTCGCTGGTCGAACGTTCGTTCTTGCGGCGCTTCTCGTGTCGTGTCACTCTCCGAAATCCGCCACCGCGAATTTAGAGAGCTTGGCTGATCAGTGGCCTCCTTTACCTTCACGAATTACGCGATGCGGCTGAATCACACGGCAACAACGCTGGTAGTGGTATGTGGTATATGCAAAGCCTAGCCGTTGACAAGCGAAGCTAGTACTGTAGTAACTTACACGTAAGGCGTTGATAATGAGATATTCGTCAACTCAATCTATACTTTTACTATATATTTTCTTTCGACGAGTGTATTGTCGAGCATGAAAGCATTTTGTATTTGTATTGCAGCTATACAACAAACAGGGGTAGCTGATATCTCAGTAGATACTAAAGAAAAAAGTAAATGGATGGCAGAGGGTCAAGTGGAGCGACAAAATAAACAATGTTGCGGGCATAAAACGGAATTTGTTTGCGCAGGGCAGGTTGCGGTCGGATACTATAAGAAGGGCCTGTCGTGGGTGTAAGATAGACTGATGAGAGTTGTTTTAACTTAACAGACTTCTACAAGATGTTCTTGCTGTAGGTTTTTCTGCTGCCTTTGACGTCTCCAGTAATCCAATATCCGCAGGTGCTTAAAGGTTTACGAAAATACCAAGGTAGTCTAATATTATCTTCTACAGCTCCCACAAGGCGTTTCGCTTTATTTCGAGCGCTGTTTGCTCGCTTTATTTCGAGCAATGCGAGCAATGCGAGGTGCTCGCATTGCTCGAACTCCGGTGCATGCGGCATGCATGCAATAGACGACGCAAGCGAAGTGTTACATGCACCACGAATTTTTTCCATGCTTGTACAAAGGTCCGTAAAGGTGGACTGGGGCGGTGACACCGCAGCGTAACAGTATACGGCGTGAGGTTCGTGAACAGCATGCATGGCATGTCCAGTTCGCGTGCAATGGGCATGCAGCAACATTTAGCCTATTTTCGTTGGCCATTTGGGTGTCAATAGCCCTGGCGTCGCATGTTGCTCGTGCGTGTGTTGCGCGCCAATTACGCACGGGGAAACAAACTGCGCGTCCGAGCAAGTTGTGCGTTTCTGCACAAGTTCGGTGACCTCCCCGTAATGTAAACTTCCCATCATCGTTCATTTCTTTGTCTCTGTTGCAAAGTGGCTGCTCTAGCGCCGCATCCATCAAACGCCTTGAGCGCTAATGGCACTTGCTCGTCGCTAAGATCCCAGTTTTTCGAGCTTATTTTCAGATATTCCCGCGTGACGTTGTGTGAATGTGGCTTGTTGACGTATCGGCTTCACGAGGCGGCACGTCCGACTCATTCTACTCCAGATAGTACTCACACTTCATCTCACAGGCAAACGGCGTACTCAAAACGCGCTATAGTATGTAAAGTAATTATGGTACTGGAACAAATAACACAGAGCTGAGTTAGTTGGTTGGTATTGGTCTTGAAGGGCACAGCGTGTGATTAGGTCCTAGTTGAAATGAAACAACCGTGAAATAATGATTGATATGTGGGGTTTAACGTCCCAAAACCACCATATGATTATGAGAGACGCCGTAGTGGCAACACATTCGAGCATTGTGAGTAGGATTTATATTTCCAAGTAGGGTTTTAAAAGTAACACAAAACAGGCATATCTTGCTGCTGAGCGGAAGAGCCTTGAAGCTGTATTATGAAGTTGATCAACTTGGTGTACGCAGTCACGTGGTCTGATGCTGTGATGCGCGTCATAATTGGTCCTCAAAATTAGAATATGTATGTTACTATTATGACGTAAAATGACGGTGCAAGGCGAGAAGTGGCGCGACGTTCATGGCAGCCAGAGACGGCTGATGGGTCCCTAACTGTTCTCATTTGCCATCTTCTCTTCTCTCTACCTATCTTTTATTCCACACACCCCTTCCCCTTTTCACTACTTCTGAGGTGTCCTTCCCTGAGAGAGACCGTTGCAGGGTGCATTTTTCTCTTAATTTCCCAAGTTAATACCCCCCCCCTCCCTCCCCATGCGCAAAAAACTGCGATGCTCGAACACGAACTGCTCTCGCTTTATTCTTGCCATGTCTTGTCTCATGCGTATACGACTTCACATTCGCCGCATATACGAAAATTTTGGTTGCAATTTGAAATCAAAACTCAATTCGTGATTATAGACACTCTGACGGTAAGCTTTTTGCTGCGCTGGAGAAAATAGGTACCATAAATATTAGCCGTTGGTTCCTTTTTTTAAAGCCTGGATTCTTGCGAATTACTGATCAAATATATGCCTTGACCGCGCAATCCCTGTGGAATACACGGTCCCCAATATCCGCCTTAGAAGCGGCTTATTGTTTGTGGTCCCCTTTCGCAGAAATTTGCGTGATCGTATAGCGTTGTGCAGCGAGCCACGACTTCTCGCTGTCTATAAGTATGTGTAAGTGTAACTGAGTGTAAGTAATACAATTGCACCATGTCTTTGCAGCTGTACGAGCTCAGCAACGAGCCCAAAAGAAAAGAGTTCCTGGACGACCTCTTCAGCTTTATGCAGAAACGAGGTAAGTTTCATCACTACCGTTTCGAGAAACGCCGCCTGGCTAGTCATCTGTAAGTGTTTTCGTCTTTTCCTTCAGTGTCATAATTTTGAATGGGATGTATGTCATTATTGCCCTACTTTAGCAGTAGACGCACTTCATATGTAGTTCTCCAACATGTCTAACTGCGTTGCCGCCGCTTACATGGCTTTACCTGTATTCGTATCGGCTCTGATGTGGCACTAAGTCGGCTGCTGCGCATTTGTTAACAGTCAAAAGGAGAACAGGAACCGTTTAGGAAACGAGTAACGTTCTGGTGTTAGCGGCAAAGTCGAATTCAGGCCATTTTGATCGAAACGTTCGTAACAGTAAAATCCACATTTCGATGCAGACGTCAGTAGGGAGAGGAAAGCAAGAAAGGGCAGGAAGCTTAACCGGACGCACGTCTAGTTTGCTTCCCTGCAGTGATAGGAAATAATATAATAGATAAACGGACAAGAGAGCACGCTAGCCGCACACGGACTTTCTTCGTTATCGCTATGAAGACTGGCCATTAAGGCGTAATGCTTTTTGTGTATTTGTGCGTTGAAGGTCTTCTGTAAGGCATTTGTTGGGTATGAATTGAAGCAGTGATTTGTGGAATCTGTTGTCACGTGTCCAGCGGTTATAACTGGTACGTGACATTGTTTGCGGAGGCCGGCTAGCAGGTGGTATACGGGTGCATTCCGATTGTAAGCCTTGACATGCCCATGTTTACATTTGGGGTTTAACGTCCCAAAAACCGACATGTTCATGTCGATAAGGTGGTATGCATGTGAAGTCAACTAAACAAATCAGCAAGCGGCCAACCGTTCGCGGAAGTTTAGATATTAGGGTGCACCAACGACGGATCATTTCCATGCTTTTTGCGCCACCGACCTATACAGGCATACTCCACTAGTGTTGGCTTCAGAAAACATTTTTGAGTACAGCCAGTTTTGAGCTTTCCTGGGGGGAGGTGGGGTGAGGTGAGATGTCATACCGAGATCAAGCAGTACAATTTACTCTCTAGGACGCCATGGCTGTGGCCCGTGGAAAACCAGAATGCTTAAAACTGGCCCTTGCCAGCCGTGAGTGGGCATAGCACTTTCGCTGAGACAGTGCGGAGCTAACCGGAGCGCTTAGAGGCGTCGCGTTTTCCATCCACGACGCCGTTGAAAGCGTGTGCAATCGACAACAGCTTCAACTGGCGTGGTTGCATTAGGATTAGTCGCCTGGCGACAGGCCAGCAAAACGTGGCCCCGTCGATGGAGGACCCTTTCAATAGCTTCTGCTGCGGGGCGTTCTCCAATAAAGACCTCAAGTGAAAGCGGCGCGCTGCCAGTGGCGACAAAATAAATTTGTGCGTGTCCCCTCCGAAAGAGACCCGAGCGCTCCTCGGAAGGAAAGGTACAGCGCGTTGGCCCAAAGCCGGCGTTCCTCCTCGCTCGCGTGGGTTAGGAAAGAACTCGTATCCCGTATACGGCCGAGCAGTATTGATTCTCGCGAAGGAGTATTGCAAATGTATGCGCTATAGCGCGGAGGTCACACCCGTCTTGTATTCCTCGTGCTTATCGCGCGGAAGAGATTACTTTAATCTTCTTTTGACAGGCGTTATGGCTGCGCGTGCTCGAGGCTCTTGGCTCAGGGCCAGATGGAAGTGGCCACTTGGAAGGCGAAGAAAATAAAAGCGCTGGGATTCGCGCGCGTTGATGTGAAAATGCGCCGTGTCTCGCTGCCGAGAAATGGAATGGGCGTTGGCCGTTTGCGGACAATCGTTTCGCGCGCCTTTACGCCGTTGTGAGCTGACGATGAGCTTCGACGCCCTTCGGGCCTCAGATGGAGATCTGAGACGCGATTGCGTGGTGAGTGCATGTGGATTCTCGTTCTCCGTACATACGTATAGTCCGCTCAGGGCGCGTTGCATTCTACGACGGGACAGTTTCTTCTGGTGAGAGAGCTCGCATCTCCGGCCGTTGTGGTGAAAAACAAAAGAATGCTATGCTAATTCACCAGCGGAGTGTTTATTTCTTACCATGATAGTGTGTTCAACCAGCAACTACATTTCGTTTCTCCACGGCATGCTGGGCACTGTACTAGGCATTGGACCGCGTGTTTACAATTCAAGTCAAGGGCGTCTTCACTTGGCTTTTTGCTTTGTGAGTGCCAGCGTCAACGTCGCCGCCAGTGTAAGCGTTAGCTAAGCCTGCTGATTTGCATCTGCGCATGGTTCCCTTTTAGCGAGAGATGGGGAAAGTTTCTAGAGACTTCAAATTTCGTAAGGATCAGTCGTAGAGGACATGCTCTGAGGCGCTCTTCTTAGAGTAGTTTGCGGGCAAATTTTCCTAGCGGTTTTTACCGAGTGTGAAATGGGCAGGGGGCTATAAATTCGCCGTAAGCGTTTATTTCTCTTTGTCTATAGCGGCTTCGCCTGGCCCCGTCCAAGCGGAAGGCTTAACGAGAATCGTGCCAACTATGCCGAATCTCTGTTGGCAACCGGTGCGAATACTGTCGTCAATGGTGACACACGAATGTTTCTGCATATGTGACCGGTACTCACGTTGTTTTGTGAGCGCTCTATGCTCGCGCGGAGCGTTACTTGCGTATTCGAGATAACTAATACAGAATCGGGCCAGACTCGAGAAGACTGGCGCAATAATCCGAATCTCCGTTGAACTGGAACCTCCGCCGCAGCCTCGGCAGCGGCTGCCTTGCGCACCCGCATTTAAGTTCCACTGGTGGTGGCGAACAATTAAGCAATAACCGACAGGCGTGGAGCGCATTTTAATCAGCCGAGCTGCGATCGTGTAAGGAAGCAGTCACGCGCCCCCATTTTCCGAGCGTCTTTATTACGCCGCCCCGAGTATTCTTTGCCGCACACTCCCCCCTACCTTCTCCAGTGCTTTCGTGTGTGAGAACACTGACGCCGCCTAACGTCGTCGCCGTCGTCCGCTTTGCCTTTCGGCGCCGAACAATGAGCGCGCAACGCGGAAGCGAGCAGCACACCGGCCGTTCTCTTTTGTGAAGAAGTCCGAATTCGTTTCACCTCCAGAAGCTTCGATGATATGCAATCGGGTTTCACTCTCTCGGCAACTCCTCCGCCAGCGATCGTCATCGTCTCTCCCCTGCGTCCACCTTTGTAAAGAAAAAGAGAGAGAGCGATGGAGAGAGAGAGAGAAAAAAGTGCGAATAAAAATGCGTGTAGATTCTTTAGGGGCCGCCGATGACGCACTTAGCATCGAAACGAGACGGCGCCACTTAGCGAGGTCGTTTGCGAGACTTCGTCTGTCCGGCCTGTCGTGGCCACATCCTTGTCGGCGACAGAGATGGCAGCCACGTTAGGCTTAGCACGCGTTTGCGAAAAGGGACCGAGAGAACGCACGGGACACAGAAAGAGACAACGAGAAATGGTCGCGTCGTCTCTTTTGCGTCTGCGCCTGTATTTAGGCTCTACCACCTCGAACGTCTTGCATGCACCGAAAACAAACAGTTCTCAGAACAACAGCGTCAAAATGAAGGTCCCGTTTGACGTTTTTATAAAGCAGCATATGACACCCAGAACGGATGCACGCTGAAAAGCAGCCTCTTTTAAATATACGTCATGTCGGATATAATTTATTAACTCGTCAACTTTGCGGAAACAGTTGCAACTATTTGCGAGGAATGGAGGGTTTAGACGTTTTGCCGTTGTGATGCGATCAAGCATTCGAAAGGCAAGGTAGACTGATGGTTGCGAAATTCTCTGAGATGTCGCGAACATTGCCGATATCGCTCAGTTCCAGCTATATGATGAAGTGTGGAGTAGAGGGAGAGAGAGAGAGCCCTTTCGTGCAATTCCGAGTGCTGATAAAGCAAGCTGGAACGGTGGTAGGCGAGCCCCTTTTTTTTATGTTCCTTTTTTTTCTCCCTCTCGCACATTACGGTGGAGTCGCAAGAGCGTGGTGACGGGATACGTAGCTGGCTTCTGCGTCTGCGTGCGCTTTCCTTTCATATCGGTCGCCTGTGGCTCCGACGAACCCGCGCAAAACAAAGGCTATACCTCCGCAGTGTGTGCCGCGTGAAGAAACCACAGAGAAAGAGAAACTGTTCGTTCTACTGACTCTCGCGCCATTGTGCGCACGTAGAATATTTACGCCGCTTTTCCATAGTTTACCCCCCCCCCCTTCCCCTCAGCTTTGGTGATCTCGACTTCTGGATTCTTTCTTCTCGGCTTCGGCGCTTCCTGATAATCTTCAACCGAGGGGCGCCTTTGTTGAGCGCAGCGAGTGGGCCGAAGGGTAATTGTTGCCCAAATATGTGCTGCGGTATTTTTAAAGATGCCTGTGGCTATTTATAATTCGCGTCGCATTTTTGACCGCTTTCCGCCCTCATACTGCTCGTGGAGCCGCCTCAAAAAAAAGGGAGCCTATCAGTCGAGGAAAATTAACAGCATTCTTGAGGGCAATGGGGGAATGAAAAACCAAGCTGGGCTCGCGTTGGGCTTACAGGATGTCGCTCGTCAATCAGACAGGCCGGCCATCTTATAATAAAAAGCACCACCACCACTACCACCACCACCATCATCATCATCATCATCATCATCTTACAGTTACTGGGCAATGCATGGGAAACGCCTATCTCGATGATCTCCGAATGACCTTTGCCTGAGGAATCTGATTCCATATTATATTTGTGAATTTTCCTGCCATCACCCCATATAACTCTCTGCCGTCGTCAGATTAGTGGTGCCAAACTATCGGCAAATGAACTATTGATAGCTTGAACAGTTTTTCTTTTTAATTGTTGATAGTGTGAAGAAACTTATATCTATAGTATTATCCATAAACTCTCAATAGTATTACTGATAGTGCAATCGGTAGTACAACAGGTAGCATTATAACAGGTAATACATTTGACAGTGCTGTGAATCATTGTGCCGTTGTTGGCCGGCGGTATTGCGAAAAACATGCCTACAACTAAATTTCGACATCTTTGTAGTTTAGGGGCCCTTCAAGGAACGCTGTGTAATCGGAATCGTGGAGCGAAGCTTCTTCTTCGCTTTGCTGGTTTGAAATCCCGCTTTTTACCGGTATCAACCAACCGGCCCCAGTTGAAACGCTGCTTAGGTTCATTAGTTGGCATTTCATAGGCGCTGTAGTCATCCGAATTTGCCGCGTCACTAGATGGCACGCCCGCGTTTTATAACGGTGGGCCGTAAACACGCAGTATTCAGCCATAGCGAATGAAAAAGCCGCGTAAAGTATATGTGTGCAAGAGGACGTGTGGCGTGTATCTTCGCGCACCTGGCGGCTTCGCGGACCGCCTGCGCTCCGAGCGTGCGACTGAATCTACACACTGGAGAGGAGCCGCAGAAGGGGACGGGCAGATAGATAGATGCCGTGCAGCATCGTGCATGCGTGTGACGTACGCACCGCCAAAGAAACTTAGCCTCAAGCAACTTTCTTTTATGAGGCTTGCTGACACGCGAACGGATCCCGATGTTTTCATTTCTCCATCGAATGACTACGGAATACGAGCGTCGAAAAATGCTTAAAGTCGTCGGTTTTTGTTTGTTTTTTTTTTTCGTGAGGAGCGTTGACACAGCCCATATGTTATGTTTGTGGCTGGGCGCTTCGTGATATTCTGGAATACCCGACCGTGGTGATGCTAAGTGGATGTACAGAGCGCGCGTCAAAGCCTTGGTGATTGCATCGAAGTGCAGGCGCTGGAAAGTTCTCGAAAGCGCTTACGCGGTCGTGCCGTAGAGATTCGTTCGTACGTTTGAACTTTTTCGCCCGTGCGAATTGGAACATCCGAATCAAATTGGATAGCTGATCACAAAAAAAAAAAAGATTTCGCGTAGTAATAATCCTTCCGTGTTTGCTAAGCGAGGCTCTTCTCGGAGCCTCGTAATTCTCTAAATTCCTGTTCACGCGTGCATTCCCGGCGTGGCGCCTTTCTCGCCGTTTCGCAAATTTCGGAGAAGTGCGTGGACCGAAGCAAGTTCGTTGGTTTCATTTGATTTTCTCGCTATGGTCGCATTCCTGGAGTGTTTACAAATGTACACTTGTGCGCCCCAGAACATCTCAATACTATATAGAACGATTTCGTCACCGTCGCTGTCCATAACTTTGTTCGGAAGCTTGAGAGGGTGACTTTGGGACACTGTGTCGGAAATGTTGGGAATTCTCAAGATATTTTTGCGCATTTTTTTTTCGAACTTCTAAGGAAAGATTGTGCTTATGAGAGCTACGTTTCTCACGCTCCGAAGTTGTGCAGCATTCTCGGAATGCCGCACTTTTTCTTAGCCCCTGCTTTCCCTTATAAACGGAGAGGCCACCGTTGAAATTCCAAGCTGCTGTACTTGATGCTTCGGCACAATTCCATATCATATCGCTGCTGAAGCCCGTATTGCTGTGTGTGTGTGGGGGGGGGGGGGGGATCATTTTCTTTATATGTGTGCACCGATTGAACTTTAGGTGAAAGAACACCGCTTCGAATCGATGGCTTAGGTGACAGGACGCAAAAAAAAAAAAACAAAGACATCACCGGCCGTCTATTTTCATCCCTGTAAGTTAGCTCAGCCGCACTGCCCGTGCGGTTGGCATGCCCTGCAACGCTACATTTCTCAACGGCCTCAGATGTCCATCAGTAGTTGCGATTAGTGAGCGTCGCACTGTGATATGCGAATCCCGTGCCATACAACAGCGGACGTTGCGGTGTACGGCCCTCGGTATATCAAGCACTTTCACGCCACTTCTGAACAACGCCCCGATCACCACGCGGCCTCATTGCCCCGGCAGTGACGAAATACTCCGGTGAAAGCGAAAAAATCCACTCTCTCGCCTTTCGCTTTTTCACAGGCTGTGCAGGGCCTTGTTTGTCGGATCAACCCGGGAGGGCGCCCTACGACCGACCGGAAGTGACGCGCTGTTGCCCGCGTTGGACATACACGCGTCTTCAACCGCGATTTCGTTTCCTCCGCGCGAGGGCGATTATTTTTCCGACGTTATTTTTCGATTTCCGGCGACCGGCTTCATCTCCCTCTCTTGCCGCCTCCTTCCTGCGCCGAGCATCTCGCCGGCTGGCCCGCCGCTGGCTGCGTCAACACTCCGATATAGATGCGAATTCCCTCAAAAAAGAGCCCTCCGGTGCGTGCCCTAAGCGTTGCCGGGCACGGTTCGGCTAGGACGGGGTTTATTTTATACGTGTATACCCAAGGCAGCAGGCACGTTTATACGCCGAACGGGTCCGACTCGGCCCGCCTCGCTTATATCGCGCCCCTTTCCCCGTACATCTCTCGACTGAAGAGAAACACATCTCATCGCCGGTCTGCGTTTCGCTGCGCCGTGTCTTCTGCCGAGGCCGCGCTGGATGTGCGCATGTATGCACGCGCCCAATGGAATGATTATTTTGGCAACTGGCCTCTCTCTCTCTCCCGCTCTTTTACGTTTCCTTTCGCTGCGTTGGAGCAACGGGAACGGATATGCACCGAGATGGAAACGAGAATCGAAGGGATGGGGTGATCGCCGGAGGAGACCGCTCGGCTCGTTTTTCCCGTTGTATTCTTATCTTCTTCTTTTACTCCGCCTCGAATAAGCGCTTCCACCTTTGGCTGCGAAAACTTATGCGTGTCCGGGGTTAAAAGTATTACGAAAACAGTGAGAATTGGCGAGACGATAATTGAACGCCGTCGTGTCTGTACTCGGGCTACCGAGCATAGGATCGCATAGCGCCACACGACTATACCGAGTTGGTCGGTAGGGGGAGCTGCTGCCGATTCGGCGTTCGTCAGCTGTCCCTGATATGCGGGAGGCAATATGTATGCTACCAATGTCGGGGTCCCCTTAGCAGAAAGAAAAATATTAGTGATCGTAATATGTAATATTATCAGACAGCCCGAGGCCACTACAAGTTGACGGTATACATACGTATAATTTATCTCGTTAGCTGAAAATGGCCAAGAGGTGTAAGCCCTTCCATAAGAGAGAGTGAGCTCCTATTTTTTGGGCTGCTGCACGGGAATACAAAGATCACTGCCTTGGCAGTGCTTTATTAGGGAGTCACGCATAATAATAAAAAAAAACACATCCGGACAGCGTAACGGCAATAGAGTTACTGTATATGCTACCTTTACCTAAAGGTAGCATATACATTAACTCTGAACGACAAGTCGTCTGAGAGGCCTCAGGTGACGCTTAATGGCGATGTCCATGGAACTTGATAGATTAGTCTAAAATAAATAAAGGAAACGCACTCGGGGCTACCGTCAGAACATAGTGCAGATTCTCCTTCATGAAGGCTCATAAGTGCGTCGCTCTAGTCAGCGTCATGTTGCAATGTGGCCACGTTGCCAATGTAAAAGGGCTGTATACGATTCTGTTTAGAACATTATAGTCAGGAATTCACTCGCGAAATTAGTCGCTCGACAGAGTCCTGGGACAGAAAAATCACTTTAGAGCCGTTTCTGTCCCTTTAGAACCTTCTGCGATGCACGAGCGCTCGAGGCGGCGGCGGCGCTTGCTGTTTCGGAATTCCGGCAGCCCAGGCTGCGCCCCGATTCCTGTCGCGTTGCTGTCGCGCCCGTTCGGACCGCGCTCCATCTGCTACTTGAATTGCGCGAGCCGACCTGCCACAGCGGCGGACGCGTTCGTCTTCGCCACGAAATGGATTAGCCGTATACATTTGCCCCCTCTGCTTTTGCTTTGTATGCCGAAGTAAATGCAGCGCAGAACAGCCGAAAGAAAGAGTGAAAAGGCAGCACACGCCTATCGCATATTGGCAGTTGAAATTCATTGGAAGTAACACAATAAAGGGGAGCTTGTTAAATGTAGGCCTCGGCATGCCCACCTACGTAGGTGACGTAGTGCGAGGTCATACACTCCCATACCGCGTCTCATATAGTCTAGTAAGGTTCTGGCCAAGCCCGTTCTGTTGTCGCCTGCATATTGTCCACAATGTTGGAATTCATCGTCTATGCCGTTCTCGAGTCGAAGGGCGGCGACTTTCTCTTGAGAAACTGAACTTGTTCACAGTAGTGCAGCATCGATTCCATCCACGTTCCGTTCCTGGGGAAGTTGAATAGAAAGTCAGAACGTTAAAAAGTCTCTCATGCATAAAACTAATCGTGAACGACGGGAAGTTTGAGGCATACTTAACACAAACATTGCTCACGGACTTTGTTTTGGGCTGGCGTGCAGGTACCATGACTTGCTTTCATAAAAAAACAACAAGCAAACAAACAAGCATTATATGCCACAACAATAATTTCTGTACACGGCTTCGAGCTTTATTTGTTCTTTCCACTGACATACGGTAATCAGACTCATTACACAAGGCTCTATAAAAGAGAAAACGACGAGGAGGTTCAGCCCATGGTGAGGAATGCCCAACTACCCGTATGCCTGCCGCGTTTGATCATGCAAATAACTTGAGACCGCCGTGTAACTATATGCATCGGAAAAGAGTGATCGGGGCTCCGTCTGCTTTCGTAATACTTTCCCGTCTCGCATCTCCGTTCCCTTCACGATTCTTCTACCTGCTGGGCTCATCATCGTCGAGCACACTTTATGCCCCGCATTACGCGCATCTTATTATGCAGTGTATTTCGCTCGCCTGGGAAGTGAAGCAGCTCGGCTACTTGCTTTCAGTGAATGCGCGCATATGTCCTCGTACCTCCACGCGCTCAGAGTTTGCAACAGGCACGTGAGCTCCTTCTCTTCCCTCCATTCGTCCCGTCGCATCTATCGAAAAAATTCCAACTCGGCTCCGGCGTGAACGAAGTGCCAGTCGAAGCGCCGAATAAAACAATTGCGTGTCCGTCTTTTCGTGTACGCGATCGCATCTATTCTTCTCTAATGCTTTCTTTGTGTGTTTTTTTATCTCCCTCTTTTTCCTCTCTTTGCTCTCCGTCTCCCGTTTTCTCTGGTGGCGCGCTAGCTGGCTTAAGAAAAAGAAGAAAAAAGGAGGGAAGACGCAGCGAAGAGACTGCGCAAAAGGCGAAGTCAAGTGATACGTGACCGTGTGTTCTTACTCTCTCGCATTGCGTGGTTTGGCTTCCTCTATTGTTTCTCTCGTTTTATGCAAATGACGCCAATCTGATATGATGGAGCGTCGCCGAGAGTGAGCTCGCGTCGCCGAAGCGTGCTCCCTCTTCTCCGGGCCCCTTCCATCCGACCCCCCTGACGTCCCTGTTATGGTATCCCCCCCCCCCCCGTCCCCCTACTTCTATAGCTCTTAAAAACCGTGATTGCCTGCCTCGCGATGCCTGCCGTTCTCTCAGCGGGGGGGCTTGGTGGGGTGGGGGGGGGGGGGCATGCCGCCTTGCGTTTCGTGCCGCGTATCTGCGTAGTCGTATGTACACACACGGTCGGACTCTAATCGAAACGTGCAGCGAGTCGTGTTCTGCGCGCGTGGCGCAAGTTTTTACCGTCGCCTCCGCCCGGACTGCTTAACCGCGCTCCGTCGCCGCGTTGCCTTTCTCGCGGATGTGGTGTCGCGCGTGTGCCGTGAAGGTGCGTGCGCGGCTGCGGTTGTGGCAGCGTGATAACTTTTCATTCTTTTGTATGCCTCGGCGTACTCTCGCAACGACCTCTCTCGCATCGACGGCGCGAAAAGTGTTTGCTTATTATGCACTTGTATTCGCCTTCTGTCAGTGGCGGCTACTCTGCTCTTTGTTCTTTACATTTAGACTGCGCCGAGTGTGTGCAGTGTGAGAGCAGTCAAGACGTTCTCCTAGTTTTGCTGGTGGAACATCAAAGTATGAGAGTTGGCTCATGATAACATCGCTGACCGTGTAGCTGACTCTGCTTTTGTAAGCAGGTGGAAAATGCGTAGACGCTGCCGTTTGAAGACGTCACTACGGCAAACGAGCTGTGTTTTACAGTTTCACCCTAACGAAATTCCGTAGGTGATGGCTGCGGGGTAGACAGCGTTTGTGAAGCTTCCATGGGTGACAACATAGAAATTTCAGCGTTTAACGTCGCTAGGAAACTTGCGTATGGCCCAGTGGCTATGACGTGTTACACGATGAGCTCCTGGTTTCGATCCCCATGACCGAGGGTCGAAACCGCAAACTTCTGTTCTGCCACGCAATGTCATGGCTATGTAAGTGTAATTCATAGAGGGGACGCCTGAACCCCTGTCACAGCTGATGTCCCAGATATAACAACCAATCGCAAACAGTTAGAAGGGACGCTTGACGCTGTACCAGTCCGTTTGGACACTTCTGTGCTATGGGCGGGATGGCATTGTCCTTTTTCATGATTGTTTTTCAGGACGCTATGCGAGTTCAAATCTACGGCATATTGTGAGGTTATTTAGAAAGTCAGTGGCCATGTGATACCTCTCGCACCCCTCAAACTGCGCTTCTCGGTGGCGGCGCACTTTCTGTACGGTTACCGCCCTGTCTGCCCCGGTACTCATGAAAATGCATGGTGGAGTCGCGCCGAGTTTTGCTGCCCAAAGCAAGTAAAGAAAGATACGACTGTAGTGGGAGCGAAACTAGTTTACGGCGTCGGCTGTCACGTTAGGCCTGACACTCGGGAGCTGCAGCGAGGGCGGGCGGGGTGGCCAAGTTGACGAACTGGCCAGCAGGCGGCGCTTCGAAACCCGCGCGGCGTTCGCAGCGTAAGGTCCCCATAATACGGGACCCTTAGATTGGCTTCTGTGTTTTGCGCGCCTCTCGAGGCACCGGCCAAGCAGGTCTGTCGGTTTTGATGTAACGACACTGAACGCACTGTTTCGCAGCGAAGCAGGAAGGAAAGTCGCAGGGATTTCGGATGGCTTGTCCGTTCGATTTATGTAGTCTTTATCAATTATAATGATAATATGAGATAGCTTGACGCAGTTAACGCTAGCACTATCCGCGAGAAGTTGTATGTAGCTAACACCGTTTCACTAACGATGCCTGTATGTAAACATCAGCCCTCACCTCTCCTATGCATCTTTTGCTCGGCCGATGCGTTTCATCTCTGCTAGAGCCGCAATGTTAGGCAGCACTCGCACGCTTTTCTCGCGTATTTAGGCTTAGGTGAATATGACGGCGACACCGGCGGTAAAATGTATTTGTACTGTACTTATAACTGCTGTACTAATAAAGAAAGCGTTCGAACTGTTAGGCCTCATACCCAACTGAACACTTCGGAACACCTGCTGTAGTGAAGCAGGCAGGATGTACGCGTGCGGGAGAGATGCGCAAACGCCGTTCTTGAGAGCAACTTGAGAATCTCTTCTACCTAGTTTATATCGCCTACAATGCGTTCGCAGAAATGATGCTACGGGAATATATGCGTCATTTATGCATGTGACCGCAGCGTCAGGCGGTAGTCGGCTTTCTTTGTCGGCAGATGCCGATGGTCACCGACTCCTCTTGTATCCCATACTCTCTCGAAGAATGAACGACGCAGCGGAGGCAAGCATCGCCATCATTTCTACTTTTCCCTAGCACAGACCTCTTTTTTTCTTTACGAGACCCGCTGCGTCCGCCTTTTCTATATCGTAGACATTTCTCTAGTGTCTCGTTCTTGCCGTGGAGAGGGAGGAGGGCCGGCTTTCTCGAAACTGCTAAATGTCGTCGGCGTAGAGCGAGAAGGATGGGATGCTGTAGTTTGGAGAGTATACACCTCACCACCGTGCCAGCAGTTTCTTGGCAGCATCGCTTTGACATAAGCTCCCCCCTGTGTCGGCTCGTTGCACATATCGCAATTGTCGCTCCCGCGCGCATTTTCCTCGCCTACTAAGCGCGCTGCGGCCATTCCCTCGCTCTTCTTCCACACTTCTCGGAAATGAACGCGAAGGGCAAAAGAAATAAGGCGAGTAGGAGGCGGTGCGGTTTTGATCGGCGCCGGCGGAGCTCTGGATGCGGCGCAGCGTGCGATGATTCACTGGCGTAAGTACGCGGGCGTAGTATATATGCGTACACTCGCTGCAAGATGGCCGCTCGAGCTGACGGAGGCGTCGCATAAACTACGGCTTGTCATTATAGCCCTCCCGAAGACCTGCACCGCCTTCACCTGGCCCGATTGCCGCGGTGGCGCTTTCGTATTCCCGCGTCGTTTGGGTTCTTCTCTCATGGTGAACGTATTGTGGTTGCATTCGTAACCGACTGCTTTTGCCCCCTGACTGTGATCGTGGGTGGCCGGTGTTCGCGGCGTCGTCATTTCGGGCTTCGTTCGCGCACGCTCGTCTATTCGCCGTCCTCGCCACGCGACTGGCTCTGTTATGGCTGGTACAGTGCTAGACGGGCTACACCGTCCCGTTATAGAGCAACATGCGACTGCAACATGGACGGTGGTTTACTTTGCTGGCAGCTGCCACCCTCCATGTATAAGTGCCCACTGGAGAATTCCGTTATGTCAGGCGCGTAGCCAGAATTATTTGTTGTGTGTGCGTGTGCGTGGTCATTGGTCATTTCAGAATGGTCATTTCTTGCTCTTTGTGCAATGTCGAAAAAAAAAATTCCGGGAAGGGGGGTTCATGGGCCCGGTGTCCCACCACTTGGCTGCGCCCGTGCTGTGTTTGGATGTCCTGACCTGTAATGTAACAAAAAAGCACATCTGTGTGCGAATTTTTTTTTTTCAATTTTCGTGGAGTCGTACCATTCCGGTCACTAAATAGCGTATATACAAACGCTCCTGTCTTCAAGTATTTCACGTATTAAAGTCACAAGTATTGCTTTATGTTGAGGAATATATTTCTGTATTGCATCGAAATTCATATCGTGTTTGCGAAGACCCGTTACTGTCACGTGATCCGCCAGCCGAGGCAGGATGTCATTCGTCCCAACTTCCATTGTTTACAGGAACAGCGCGACATGGCTCTTTGCACTTGAATTGCAAATTCTGCGTGACCTGTCATCCGCTGAGGTAACCTGTTTGTAATGGTCCGATGCCGACTCATCGGACAACGTCAGCATAACGTTTCGGTCATTTACGTAGACACGCGCGAAATAGCGGAGGCTCCGCCACGCGAGTGTGCTTGGGTGTTGCCTAATAATCGCCTGTACACGCTCAACAATTGCTACTGTGGCGCCATCTGATATATGAGAATCGCGGTGTTTCTACAGCAAACGTAGTGTTTCTTTTTTTTTTTTCGCAAGAACTAACAGCGTGCAGAGCTTAACCATCAAAGCGGAGCACTACCAGCAATACGTTTTCTTTAAAGGGAGACCATGCTTCATGAAATAGGCTTCCTTTACTGCTTAAATTTGCCGAAACGATTACGAGCGTACGGAAAAGTGAGATTGGTATTGAAACGGGTGTCTTAGGTGCCACGTAACCGTGTGCTGTGACGCTAGATCAGAAATTGCAGTACTTACCACATAAAACTTTACATGGGGCTCTGTGCACGCGCAGTTTCAAACCGCTGTATTCGGAACATGATTGAAGCCCCTTCTG
Organism: Rhipicephalus microplus; assembly: GCF_013339725.1. Taxonomy (NCBI): domain Eukaryota; kingdom Metazoa; phylum Arthropoda; class Arachnida; order Ixodida; family Ixodidae; genus Rhipicephalus; species Rhipicephalus microplus. The sequence goes on from NC_051165.1 coordinate 246,571,248, forward strand.
TGTATATATATATATATATATATATATATATATATATATATATATATATATATTGTGTGTGTGTGTGTGTGTGCAAGGAAAGGCAAGAGGGTTAAACAGATGCACGTCCAGTTTGCTTACCCTGCACTAAGAAACGGATAAAGGGAATGAGAAGAGAGACAGAAGAAGAGAAGGGGAGAGATATTTACAGGATCACGAGCACGCTTGAGGGAGCACATCCAGCCGATATGTGGCCGCTCACATTTGTTGATTTCAGGTACTGCAGTAGCGCTTTAGTTGCTTTCTTCACTCTTGAAGCATGTCCTAGATTATTCTGTACAGAAAGTGGTTGGGATCTTAGTTGATTAAAATGCATTTGGAGCGAGCTACAATGCGACTATTATATTACTGAATGCACATAGTTCTTGGTATGTGCCGTATTTATTTGTTTCATTTCATTGGTATTCAAGAGGCACCGTGCCACACGCGGCCAATGGGGCCCTCGTCCCGTGTTCCAATGCACACCTAGGAATCTGCAGAGCATTTCGAAGCGTTCCTCTTTTACCTTTGTGTTTATGTAGAACTCAAGCACATCGATCCAGGAAGTGTTTCTTTGTTACATGTTTTCTCTAAATTTTTCACATCGTTATACAGTGCAACACTTCCTGCATTATAAGTGTTGCCTTCGGGGGCCCACTGCCATTCGTTGTTTCGGGTGTGTCTTAAATTAAAGTACATTTAACTGTAAAAGAGGTGCCGTGTCGGAGCTCACCTACACTAATCCTGAAAGGGTCAGCCATTCGATCGTGCGCAGGAGGCTGGACGCACACATTGCATGGTGAGGCTATTACGCAGGCCGTGCCCTCGGCTCCCGTCTTATGTGGTTTAAAAAGAGAAAAAAAACTGAGCCCCGTAACTGTCTGCATCTGGTGCGACACCTCAACAGTAGCTCACAAGGGACGGGGGTAAGGAGGGATTAAAATGATAGGATTAAAAGGTATATATAAAGAGGGGAAAGAGAGAGCGAGGCGCAGAGACATCGAGCGACGGAAGTAATGAGGAGATAGGAAAGACAGACACGGTCGCAGGAGTTACGACTCAGTGCAGCGTATGTGGAGAAAGGTTCTCTTAACGAAAATTTCTTTTCGATTTTCCTTCTACACACTATAGGTGTTTATGACTGCGGGCGCGACAACCGACGCGTGAGCATCTTTGGGGGTGAGACAAGTCGCACGTGGACTGTCTCAGGAACTTAGCACACACATCTCTAGAACGTAAAGGCCAGACCCCACGTATCCGTCGCAGCGCGTCAGCGCGAGGCTTTTTGACGTGGCTCCGCGCCCTCTCTCTGTAGAGAGAGTGGGCGCGATGCTACGCGACGCCGCGTGCTCTCTCTCTCTCTCTCTCCATTTGGGAAAGGGATCGACGCCGCGTTAAATGATGAACCTGCGCCGACGCGTTGCGGTGGATACGTGTAGTCAGGCCTCAAGCCACTAGCCCCCCCCCCCCCCCCCCCCCCCTCCGAATAGAAAGTCTGACCTGCGTTCCGCCCCAGTACCGGGGAAGCTCGAGGACTGTCTGATTTTCTGATACAACTGACGAAATTCGCTCGGACTAGAAAAAACGGAGTTTTTTTTTTTTTTTAAGCTGCTACTGGGATAGAATCGCAGTGAATAGTACAAATGCGTGTGCTTGGACCCACATTATGGAGACCGGAGCTGAAATTGCGTCTAGAATGCGCATGAAATATTCAGCTGCACGTGACCTTGCATCCGAAGGTGTTTGTACTCGACAGTTCGGTCACTGAAACGCGGGCTGCACGAGTTAGTCGACGACACACAGTATAGTCGTGCATACATACCTTGTCAGCAGAACTGTTTGGTCATGCGTTGACGCTTTGTTCGCTCGCTTGTGCCGCCCTTTCTACGAGCTCACTGCCCCGTTTTCTTGTTTTTGTTTTGTTTTTGTCTTTTTTTCTTGTTGTTTATTCTGTAGTTTCGAACGGACAGAGTTATGGCTTGTTTCTGCATGTAATTTTTTTTTTTTGTTCAGTGTACAGATCACTCATTTTTGGACGGTATATATTCCGCGGTAACGACGTTAGGCCACGTGATAATCGTAAGATACCTTCACCCCGAATCCACTTCCGAGTTTCCGCTCGCAGCCTTTTCAGCATCCGACACAAAGCTCTCCCTGTCGGCGTATTCGCGCATTACTCGGTCACCGTTGTTCGTACGCACCGTGTGCCGCCTGTGTGGAGGCCGCATTCCGAGCGAATCCATTTCCGAGAACAGCACGTGCCGGGAAGCATATTTTATCAGCGTCGACCGTTTGGCCGGGCCGAGTGGCTTCGTGCTTGCCTCTCGTTATGCATGGCCAGATGTTTTTCTTTCTGACGCATCTCTGCGTCTGCATGGCCGTCTTATACGTGCGTTGATTTACGCAATGCACCCAGCGCGGCGATCGTGGCTCGCCGCAAGCCCCTCCTAGCCGATCGGGGTGAACTCGACTCGCAATCACGGATCCTGAAGATGGGCACTTGCGAAGAGGTGCGGATGTCTTCGAGGGCGAAGGAGACCCTGAAAAGCTCACGTACTACCGTCAGCATGCCACCATTTTCTGTTATCAAATGATGTTTGTCGCTCTACTTTTCTCTTAGTTTCTAAAATTGAATTGCACAAGGCCCTAAAACTGCATTGTCCGTTAAGAGCAACGGCTTAGTAAATATGCCATGGTTAAATATTGACCACCTGGAGTTCTTTATTCGCTTTGCCAAACATCGCACACGAACGCTTTCTTTTCCTTCGGCTCCTACGGGATTAAGGAAGCTCTGGCTGGGAATCGAACCCACGATAATCTTCGCAACATCAGTGTGCCACGGCCGCTGAGACCGTTGCTGGTGTTTTACATCGTTGTATTATACGTACAGAAGCAACGTGTTATGAAGAAAAGACGGAACGCAATGAGACGAAATTCAAACGAAAGAAGCAAATTTTGTGGAGTCCCGGTTCAAAGTCACAAAATTTAAGTCAGACATTACGCTTCACGCTTCTCCTAAGTCTGCATTCGTAACGTAGTATCTCTCAAGCGGACACGATGGGCGAATCAACAGGGTATAAGCTTTGAATTTAAAAAAACTGGTTGCGCTACTGGCTTCAGAAACGAACGATATTGTTTTAACGGCCCTGTGTACGGCAAAGCTTCTCTCCGTGATGGGGAGCCGAGGGGTTTTAACGAGGGACGAGCCGAATTCCTGTCGCCATGTTTCCTCCCCTCACGGCGACCAACGTCGCTCCGAAGAAACACAAGGCGCCCACCGGCTTTCGCGGTGGTAAACAGCCGAGAGGAGGAGAGGCCAACAGCGTCAGATTGTTATTTTCCATCGCACTCTCATGCTGCGCGTTTCGACCTTGAGATGACCGCCAGCGGAATCAGACTGCACCATTCTCGCCCTCGTCTTCCTTCCCTCGGCGAGGCCGCCACCCCATCTGCACATTTCATTCCTCCTTTCTCACTTCACAAAACTTCCATACTGGAAACGCATCCCGCAGGAGGCGACCAAATCAGTCCTTCTCCAAGTCCCCCCCACCCATCTTATCCCCCTTCTACTGACAAGCGCGATGCACCGGCTGCGTTCAGTGGAGCCGATCCACAACTGCCGTGGCGCCATCAATAAGCCTGTCCCTACGAACGGCGGCGCGTGTATAAATACGGCCGCTTGGCAGGCGGCACGATGGGGGAGGGCAGGCCGAATGTAAGGGAAAGCCAGGGGAGGCAGGGAGTGCAGATGTGGGAAGCGCAGATCCTGTCGGACCTCCTCGAACGCTACTCAGCCCTTTTCGTTTATTTCTTTTCTTTTTCGGATGAGCGCTTTATCGGCATCCCTCTCCCGTTCCTTTTCTCTGCCGTTATGGCTCCTCTTGTTTTTCCTTGACCGGCCGGATTCTTCATACTCTTTCCCGATATCTGCCTTATCCTCCTCCTTCCACCTACCACCCGTCCGGTCTACTTCGTTTCCTGCAATCCGAGATAGGCCAGACATTTCCAAGAAGCGGCCGATTTCGAGGGCCTGCCCAAACAACCTCGCCGTGCAGAGAGGAGGAAGGTCCGGGGAGGAAGGGGGGGTGCCTCCAAAGACCCCTTCCTGCGAGCGCCGAAAAGCCGCGTCGGCGCGATGGGCATGCGTGCTCGAATTTAAACAAACGCTCCAAAAAAAGAGATCCCTGGCCTCGTGACACACACGAGGAAAAGAGGCATGGAAAGAGTGGGGAAAAAGGAAGCGGCACCGGAGTATCGGCAAGTTTTCCTTTTCCTTTCTTTTTTTTCCCTCTCGTGTGTGTCCTCTTCTTTTTGAGCGAAATGGCATTGCCGCCGACCGGAGAAACAGCAGTGCAAGCGGAGGCCTCCCGCTGCGAGGCTTCGCCCATTGGCTCATTTCTGGTCGGGCTTCCGAACCTTTATATTTTCCCTTCCCGAAAAACCCGGTTCTCGACTTCCCGTCGAGTGGGTTCGGCGTGTCTTCTTTTCTTTCTTTGCGGTCGACTTTTTGTTTCTAGCGAGAGCGGCCGCAAACAGAATGCGGGCTCCTCCTCCCTTTGCTCCCTTGCCTCCTCCCTTCGCCGGAGGGAAGCGATTTGGTTGACCTTGAAATACCGTTTCCTTTTCGCTCTCTTTTTGTTTCCTCCTGCCGACTGATCTGCTCGCTCGGGCGGTAGCTACGGAGATGGTTACAGTCTCACCGAGGAAGGAGGCAGCGGTTTTGATCTTTGCGATGCCCTCTTTCCTTTTTTTTTTCTTTTGCGGTTGTTGGGCTCGCATTGGGATCTTATCCACATCTTGTTTTTCGAACGCTGTCGGTTAAATGCACGACCGTCCTTTAGGGAAGGGAGGGTGCATTGCTTTACCCGCTTGTGCTGATACTTCCTCCTTTCCATTCGTCTGATCTGAGTGCTTTTGGTGCAAATATCTCGCTGTGCTCTTTCTTGCTCGCGGAGAAGATAAATTAATGGCGAAGAAAAAACGCTGGAGCGAGAGCGTGGAGTAAACAAGATAGGGCAGCTGGAGAGGAGAAACTTAACGAGAAAACGGAAGCAGCGGACGTTTGGAAGAGGGGCTCCTCGCCACATCCGACCAAATGGCCGACACTTGGTTCTCTGGGTTAGGAGGGGACCGGCGCCCACCATTCCCCGTTTCACGTTGTTGTCTTTTTTTCTTTACCCCTATTCGGCTGGTGCTCCTCATGTCTCCACTCGTTTTCCTTTCAAACCTCGTCGCTGAAAGCTTTAGAAATCGCAAGCCATCGTTGCAGCCGCCATTTCTGTCCCTTTCTCCTGTCTCGAGGTTTCGTTTGTGTCAGTCAATAAGTCACTGTATCTGTATCCAGCGTACGAGAGTATTACGATGTCATGCCCTGTCTTATGACAAGTAGGGGAGCTTGTCTTATGTCGTCTTTCGTAGGCGAGTGCTGCAGGACGATGTTTGAATGTGTTTTTTTCTTTATTCATTGCTTTTGGACACGTCGCCTGAGCACGCTTTGATCGGCTGCGACCGGAAGAATCACATGACGAAGAATGAGTGGAAGAGCTGCGCTTCGTGCTATGCGAGGACACCGAGTTGCGTTCCATGTTTAATCATTATGCGATCTGTTTTGCTGTCATCCCAACCTTGTTGTGACGTGCAAATGCAAATGCATCTCATTTTCGGCTGAGATGGTTCGCTACTGGCTGTAAGATAACCTTGGAATCGTGCAAGACGCCCCCTAGTAGCCGTCAGAGGTGTACACATTGGGCAGTCGGCATCGTTTTTTGTATTTAGCGTGTCTAAAGCATACTCATAATGGAGACAATGCAAGAAACCGGACCGCAAAACGACATAAACGGTGGTCATCTGTTCTTGATTTTTTTCTTGCGTTCGTTTTCTTCTAAATACCACTTACCAGCTAAGCTAACAAAACCTAATAAAAGTTCTGAGTCAAGCGCAGTGTGCCACGATGATGCCGCAACTGTTCGGTTTTCGCCTTCAAAGGACGCTCGTTTAGGAAACTCGTGTGTCCCGTGTTGACTGGTCCCGGTTGCACATTGTTTCCTGAGGAAGAGGAAAGATGGCGACGTGCAGCCATAGCGGAAACCGCGGAAGCAATGCTCGGCTTTCTCCTCTGCCACGTGTGGCAGTCTCGCCCTCCTGCAACCACGTCATCCCTTTTCCACTCCTGGTTGTATGGTTCTCTCGCGTTCTACCGTGGTTAGATTGGACTCTGCCAGCGTTGCGTGCGCCGTGTGTGTGGTTGAGATGTGTCCAGTTGTGGTTCCGCTCGCCCCCCTCTTTGTTTACTTCTCTGTGCTCACGTTCGCACTTGGAGCATCGCCGTTGACTCCCTTCGATAAGTGTTAAAGTATTGAATCGTCAATTTGTCGCTCCTGTACTCATGTGCTCCTTGTGTTCTTGGATTACGGCCTACCCCTAGACACACCAACCTACTTTTACGTAACTCGGATTTGTGTGTTCATAATTATGGAACCTGGAATATTCAGTGAATGCTGAATTCGTCTACGTTATGGTCTACCGCTAACTTGCGAAAAGATTGCGTCGTATACAACAAGACGGTACAGTTAAATTTCGTTCTATGCGCGAACCGTACGGCAAACTTTGCTTGACAGGCGTCACTAACTGTGCTCGACGTGGGGTGGTCGAAATGTGTTGTGTGACGTCTTTCTTTCTTTTCCCCTCCCTTTTCAGTAAGCCTGGTTTCTTCCGCAAATAGTGTTTAAATAAAGAAAAACGAGTGCACACTTCGTGTTCGCCATTATCTTAGAGGTTTCGAAAAAGGCACTTTTATCAAAATGGCAGCTGTTTCCACGCATGGCAGTGGTGCGAAGCGGTGATGCCACCTTTATAGTTGTGTCGAGTATCGTTTTGCGTGAAATTCCAGGCTCTCAAAACATTTATTTATATCTGAAAAATAGTAATCGCGCCAGTTGCACTTTTTACACTTACGATGTAAACAGCTTTCGCACGTTTGAAGGATATAGTATAGTCAATGTTCGTGTGTTTGCTATGAATTTCCATTCAGGGACAACGGGCTCTGTGGCGTGCCTCTGTGGACGTATGCTGTGGCTCTGCAACCGCCACGCAATTTATTTCAAAACACAAAATAAATTGAGATGTACGTGTTTTCTATCTTCCACAGTAGTGGGCCTGTAGGTTCAAAAAAAGAAAACAAAAACAAGTGACCTTGTTCATATTGCGACGAACACAGACATGGTTACTGCATTGATATAATGTATCTTGAACTTTGCCAGTAAAGACAGCGATAAGAATGCAAGTTCCTTGAGCTCGCACTGAGGCACACAACACGATGCTCATTTCGGCGAAGTCAGGGCCCGTGTGCGATATATACATTGCTGGTCGATGCGAGTTGCGTCTGTGAGTAGTACTTGTACACTCGTACTCTACATTACCCGTTTCAGCCAGCCACGAAAAGCAAATCTGCGTCGGTAATTGCCGACCGCAGCGCGTCGCTTTTCTCGTGGCGTGCGCGAGGCGGAAAGGACGCTTCGTTGCGCTCGTTTTCATTCTTTCTTTCCCGCAGCGAGAACACTCGTCGCATACTGAGAAGAATAAAAAAATGAAATAAAAGGGAGAGCGTTAAACAAAACGAAGCAAAACTGCAAAAAGTAAAATAGAACGAGGAGGGGGGCACGAGGGCCGGCCTATACCTAAGTCCCGCCCCCTTGGCAGGAGAGCCGTTTTATATCGTCTCTCCTTCTTGCTGCCTCCGTGTTGTTTTCTTTGGCTCTTCGTCTTCATCCGAAGCCTCCTTGTACTCGCTAGAACGAGGCGTCTGCCTCTGCCGTCGTCTGCTTCGATCTGAGGGGAGGCGCCATCACGAGTTCGATAGGGATCGAGGGTGGACTTGCGATTGATTTGTTTGCGTCGTAGGGCTTCTTAAGGGCGCCCCTTGCTGCCATTCTGACTCCCTTACTTCTCCCCAGCAGTCCCTGATTTGCGTGCTGCAGGAGGTTGCGTGTCTTCGGCGCCGAACAGGGCTTCTCTCCTTTCTCTCTTTCTGGCCCTTGCGTTTGGCAACATTTGCCGTTAGGACGGCGCAGTGGCGGAAGCTGTAGGAGCGCAAGTACATGAAACACATACAGCAGTGTCCTTGAGGGAACGAGGTTTCACGTCTTAAACTATTGCACACGTTCGTCTTCACGCGCCTATTGTGTCGCGTTAACATTAACAAGACACGAGAGGCACGACGTGACGATAATTGTGATGAGATGATAATGAACTTAGTCTAGACGGGGAGGTTTTACGTGCGTGAACATTTAGAATTAGATAGTCTCCAAACCACTTCCCTTCGCCAAGCAACGCCTAAAACGCCGCTCTTTGCTCAAGAAAGATTATATGGGCATCAATGATAGTGAGCAAACATCACTAAAAACATGGGACGATAATGGTAGCTTACGTCTGATCGTTACCTCGTGTCTTTTTGATCTTGCCTAAATTTAAGTATTATTTATAGATATGCACGCACTATGACACGAGGGCATTCGTTCAAACAATAAAATGGGTTTTTCAGGAGAATGAAAGACAAGAGATAGCAGCCTTGCAATCGCTTTGTATGTACGCAAGAGTATATGTATCTGTATATAGGCGTAGTACATATGTAGTACGTCTATTTACAGTACATAGGTAAAATGAAGTCGATAGGATGCATGAGTGCCGCGTCCAGCCAGAGCTTCGTGATTCGGCCATTACGGAGTCGTGAGGTCGTTCCACTTGAGGAGGTCGTAATTAGTTCGTAATTACATTCCAAAGCGATTGCCTCTGGTATTTGAACTGTTATCCACTTATCCACAACGGATAGTGGATGAGACAAATGGTTGTTGTGATCTTGTCGGCTGTATTTGCCGGTGTAGCCTGCCTGACGCGTGCGAGATATTCATGCGACGTACCGTTTCGCACTTGGCATTGCTGATAGCTTTTTTTTTGTTGCTTATGTATTGAGCAGGCGTGGTTACCGCAGCGTAGCGGTGACAAATCTTCTTGTGCGTACTTCGAAATGATCCTCAAATCATTTTCTTCATCAGAGGCCAATAAAATTGGCATCCGCCTCCACCGTGACGTATGCTGTGGATACATCATCATCATCATCAGCCTGACTACGTCCGCTGCAGGACAAAGGCCTCTCCCATGTTCCGCCAGTTAACCCGGTTCTGTGCTTGCTGCTGCCAATTTATACCCGCCAATTTCTTAATCTCATCTGCCAACCTAACCTTCTGTCTCCCCCTAACCCGCTTCCCTTCTCTGGGAATCCAGTTAGTTACCCTTAATGACCAGCTGTGGATACGCGTGAACGTAAATGATACCCCGATAGCTCACACTTTATGGTACATGTGGACCGCAGCGCAACTTTTGTTGAGCCAGCCAATTACGTTCACTAGCATGCATGACGTCACCGCGGAAGCGAACGTGATTGGGCGGATAGTTTACGCCAGCGATCCTTGAGTAAAAGCTTGTGTTGTGCACAATGACATCGCGATTCCTTAGTGTTCTCGGTCTATTTATAAAGGTAGAAAACTGCTTTTTCGTAGTCACATTCATATCCCCCTCCTTTCTCCCTCCCTCTACCATCTCTTGCTCCCTTATTACTTTGCATTAAAAGAGACAGTGGCAAATATAACAACGTCTAGCTTCATACATCTATATAGTATTCCGTCACGTATTACCTTGAAAGTAATCTGGAAACTGTCGACATTTAGTAGTTATGAAACTTGTAACAGTGTCTTCTTCATTGCGGCATGTACTGTCAAATAATTTAAACTCGCCGAACATGACGCTACAGTGAAATAAATAGGGACGATTAAGTCAGCATCTGCTTTGTTAAACAACTGCCAGAAGTAGCTGCTAATAATAAGCAACAATGAGTCGCCGTGTCCTTTTCGAAGCGTCCAATGTGCGTGTCCAGTTAGCCTTCAATTCCGATTGGAGCCCAGCTTTGATGCAACCGTGTAACAGACTACACTGATCGCGAGCTTCCACGGTCAACAAATATATCAACTTGGCTAAAGGAACGGTGATGCGGTGAGGGTGCGGATGCCTGACACGCCACGAGTGCTCGTTCACAGGCGTTTGTTTGCGCGTTGCGTAATTCTCTCGGCAAATGAGTGCAGCCAAGTGACGCGACCGTCCGTGCCACGTATCCACACCAAAGGCTTGCGAAGAGCATCGGCCAGAGGCACAATGGGGCAGTCCTCGCTCATATTTCTCATTATACGGCGCCTCGGACCGCCCGTCGACAAGGTTGCTTGCGAGCCCCCGCGTGTACACATTGTGAAAGTCCTCCCTGCTCGCCAATGACCGTACTCGCCTGGCCAATTAATTACGGCTTAATGAAGTTTACGTTTCCGCTTGGCGTTTCGCCTCCCCGCTTACCTGCGCCCCCTCTCCCCGTGTGTGGACAGGATGCCTTTGGTCCCGGGACGGTGTTGCATTCGTGCAGTCAGCAGCGAGTGCTTTCCGAGACCTTAATGCATCGCAATTAAAGAGCAAAAGGAAGCGGCGAATGAACCACGCTGCGAGTGAGGGGGGCATTGTGGGTGAAAAGTTATTTCCGTAGCGTCTCTCGGCCGCCTCTGATTAATGCACGACTTTTACCCACGCGCTCATTTTTTCCGTCGTCGGGATCGGCTTTTGTCTTTTGCTCGGCGCTTCCTTTCCGGCGCTGCTGCTGCGCGGGACAAACAGACGCGCGTCTTGGAAGCTAGTTTTTCGGCACTGTCGGTGGGATCCCCGTGTGATAAATAGGAGACGTGGGCCCCAGCGATTAATTTCGCTGGCATTGGCCGTAATTGAATACAGAAACTGGATTTGAAATGAATGTAGCGCGGACGTGCCTGGGGCCCTCTTCGTATGCCTCGGGTGGGGGCCCCGATCTTTCTTCGCCTCCTCCCGGGCAGGGCTGCGGAGATTCCTCGCAAATGATTCCCCGCATCCGAATTGCGTCCATACGCGTCTGCGCGTGCGTGCACGCAGCGTCATGCCGAATGCCCGGCTCATTGGCATCGTTGTCGATGGCGGCGCCCCCTCGTGCTTCCGTCGTCGTCTCGCCACAAGAGAAGAGTGGTGGCGCCTCTGCAGGGTGTGGCCCCTGCGTGCGATCGGCTGATGCATGGCGGGCGCTTTACGTGCGATTGAGATTAAAAACAGCCCTAAAGCATCTGCGCGCGAGATACATTACGGCGGGCTCGCCGGGTTGACCGCGCAAGACCCTGCTCGCTCTGTGCGGTGGCAACTGGTTTCATTTGGCCGCCCGTTGCGAGAGACCATGCTAGTCTTGCCATTCAGCCAGGGAGGGGATAGTACGCTCGGGCCTATTCGACATTGAGTCATTGCTTACTTTTCTCGCGACCTGACCGTATTTGCTGAGCGGAATGTTTGCGTTAGCGTATGCGATAACGAATATCGAGCGACTCATTTCAGCCCTTCGCTCGTGACCCTAAGAGGGGTCGTGAGAAATTCCAGCTATACGCGTGGTATGACGACTGTTTGCACCAACGTTGCGCCCTGCATTCGCCTGCATCTTTCGCATGCTGTTGAATGGAGAGTATGCCGAGCACTTATGGTGGTGCTCGTGCGGCGAAATATGGAGCACAACACCTTGTGCAAGAATTCGATCTACAGAGAGGCCTGATTCAGTTATAGTTGGATATCGAATACCGTCTACGATGACGTAAGGCAGTGCTACGAAAAAAAAAAGTGAGGACGATATGGGTGGCAACGTCGGCTTGCAGTTTCTGCGTGAACTCACGGAGACCGGTACTTAGCCTTTTTCCCTGAAATAAAGCAAAAAGACAGCGTGTGTAAGAATACTCCAGCAGTAGAAAGTGAATAGGTGAAAGAGAGAGGGTACAAAGCAGATTCGAAAAGCAGATTTTTTCCGGCGTGTATACAACCGCTGGCGCGATGCGCTCGCTGTATAGGGCATCGGTGTTTTCGCTCCCCTCAATTGTACATATTTCATTCAGAAACTTCAATAGTGGAAGATGGTAGCTTGGGTTTAGTAACGTTAGGAAAGAACGCAAGAACCAAAGGAATGCAGGAGCTGAAGAGGGATAAAGAGTAAGAAATATTTAGGGATGGAGACCTTGACTCCGCGGTGTGTTCCGGCATAATGGCGACTTATTTGGGCAAACGGTCCGGTCCTCCATCTGTCCCCATTTCCTAACATCTTTTCCCGGCACGCCCTGCATTTTTTCCCTCCTCGCCGCAGAGCATGTGAGACTCTCGCTGACAGCGTTGTATCTCCCACTCTTGTGTCATTGCTTGTGTGGTACCTGTGAACCAGCACGAGCGCCTGCGTCCAGACGTCTTTCACATTTCAGAGAGATGATGCACTATAAGCTAGCCTCTGTCGTGGATGATGCAACGATTGATTTCGTATTCCCCCCGCTCTTGCCGAAGGTGGTGCATAGGAAACGAGGACTTGGCTGCGATCGGCTTGGTCTCATCGCCCTCCGATTTGTCCATATCTGTTTAACCGTAGCGATCGCCTACTGCGAAGGGGAGAGAGTGTGCGAGGGGAGCATCACGATTCTTGAAAAGACCCTTGTGCTTGCACGCCTGATAAGCGCGCACTGAAGCCGGGTAGCTAACGAAAACAGCGCGGCACGAAGGAAGAAAAATAAGCGAGGCGTACGGCGCACTCTTGATCTGAGGCTGGAAGCCGATAGACGCATGGAAATTTCGTTTCCACCGAGCGGCGCGGAATCGCGAAGGAGTGCCGGCAGGGAGTCTGCATGCGCTCGTGTCGGAAGCGGGGCATCGCCGGGAGAAAGCAGTGACAGTCGATTTCGACGGTAATCCGATTACGTCCCTCCAGACATCGCGATCCGGGAGCCCGCTTCACCCGTGTCCGTCTGTACGTCATGTCGCGCAATTCACCTGTAGCTTTCGATTCTGTTCGTGCAGATTCTCGTGTCATTGTGTGCCATCGATGGCTTCTTTTCATTCTCGAGTCTCGTTATTGTCTGCTACGGGGTCTATAGTCTTCCTAAAAGAGGGCATTACCATTAAGAACGACGCGACGTGATTTAGGGAGCACTGCCACGGCGTCATGCGGTATCGTGTTCGACAACTTATCTGGCGACCATGCAAACGAACGTCTGTGTGAATCAAATGGTCGGCATTTTCTCCTTTGGCGTTTCGCACACCAGACACGGCTGTATGCATCTGTACTTCGACCGATTCCTCGTGCCTGGCGTTTCGAAGTATGTAATATCTGTGGGCACACGTAGCAATTAAAGGAACAGACCGACGAGCCAGTTGGTGTTGCATTACGCGTTGTTCTGTGTACCCCGTTTGCGTAAACTGTACCTGTGTCCGTGTCCATGTGCTCTCGCGAGAGGAGAGAGTAATGAGGACGTTTTCCGAACTTTCTTACGCGGCTCTGCCGCGGTGGTCTAGTGGCTAAAGTGCTTGGCTGCTGACCCGCAGGTCGCGGGATCGAATCCCTGCTGCGGCGGCTGCATTTTCCATGGAGGCGATTTTAAAATGCTGTAGGCGCTTGAGCTCAGATTTGGGTGCACGTGAAAGAACCCCAGGTGGTCGAAATTTCCGGGGCCCTCCACTTCGGCGTCTCTCATAATCATATGGTGGTTTCGGACGTTAAAACCCACATATCGATCAATCAAATTTCTTACGTGAGCGGGCTTGCAAGAAAATGTGCCGTTCCGCGGAGCTGAGCCAAGACCGTTCAGCTGAATGTGACACTGTTCATAAAGCATACGCAGCACAGTCAACAGAACATAAAAAAAAAAAAAAAAACTTTCCAGGGCTTTTCATAGCCACGCTCACTTGACGTGAACCGCTCTCGCTAAATTTCTGAAACTTCATCGACATGAAGCTCGAGGTCTTTGAAGCCCAGCCCAAGTTATGGCCAAAGTCGGGGGAAATCAGGGCAACCAGCCTTGTCCCGCAAACATCATCCAACTCGCCGTCGGTAGAACGGTATCGGCACGTATTTCACATTCTGCCGATTTGCACTGATTCATTTGAGACTGGGAAACAGTTGTTCTTTTTTTGTCCTACTTCAATATACAGAAGAGTCCCCTTGTAAGGTGATTCTATGTTGCATTGATTTGACTCAACAGTGAAATTTATAGGAAGCGCGAGGCTTCCCAGCGGGCCTTGCTGCTTATTCAGAAATCTGGGGAGGCAATCTGTATCGGAGCAAGGTACGGAGGCCTCGCTTCGTACCTTTCTTCCTGCAGAGTCAACGAGCGCTACTTCACGCGCGCATTTTTTTACGGCCTTAATAAAACGTTATTGCCGGCTCACGATATAGGTGCGCGCCGGCGTTATTGCCCCGCGGACCATACTGGAGTAGCGCTAAAAAAAACAAGGAGAAAACTTTGCAGTCTTGTAAGCGTTATGCACATAGCTTATTGATCTCTCACTGTACATTTGCACTTGGGAGAATATGTGTGGCGGGGTCACGGAAGGTGTGGCCAGAGAGAAACCGGCAGGCATTTGCTGTCGTACATTGCATGCATTGTGTGGTGCAATGAATTTCTCGGATCAATGCTCGCGCCTGGCCCACGAATGGTTGTCCTTTACGCTGAAATCCTTCTGCCGCACAACCTGCACGCGTTATTTTGCACTGCTTTCAATTTTTGTTTTCGTTCACCTGTTCGTGGTTTATGCCCGCTGATTTGCGTCATCATACCTTGTGTTTCTAAAGCTCCCCATCACGCCTTAATTGACCATGCAGGCCTTTGTGCACAATTGCACTATAGTTCCTTGCGGTACTGCGAAGGCCACGCCAACCAAAAAAAGAACAGTACGAGAATTATTCCCTTCTCATCTGGTCATCGTACGCGCCACGCAGCCATTGCAATGATCTCGTCATATCTGGCTGGAAGATAGGGTAGATGCAGTGCGTTTAGGCCACGATGCGTTCGACTGCTTCGTTGGCTTTGTTCTCTTTTGAACGTGATCTTTGCAGTAGAGTCTAGCTTTTTACTTAACCGTCCGTGACACACATTACGAAATTCATTTATTCAGTGCGTGGTGTGCTGTCAGTTTCTTTTTTTAATTTTGTTTCATCGAATATTCGCCGTCGTCCATGGACGATTGTCTGCTTGCTGAAACGGCGCGATTCTCGAGACTAATCAATGACGCACTCGGGGCTTGTGGTGCCGTATTGTTCTGGCCGTTCTGGAAAAGCTCCGCGGAGCATGCAACGACCACTGTCTCCGTCCGAGCTGCTCGCTGTTGGCCGAGAGAACTCCGGCGTGTCATAACAAACGCGAAACACGCGTATCGCTTCGTGACTGACGTCTTTCTCGTCGAAGCAGTGTTTCCCGCGGTTGTTGCTGGAGGCCGCATGAAATTAAACGCCGTGCGTGCGTGTCTGTTAGTCTACGCCGCACGATTACACGATATAGGCTTTATTCGTAAGCCATTGGAGCTAAGCGTTCGTTTAGTACGGCGTGGCTGCAGCTAAGTGGGCCTAAGGTTGAAGGTATTGTGCAATGTCTACACGGGCCTCATGCAGTGGCCTGGAAATTACAGCTTTTAAACTTACACGCGATATTTATTGGCGTATGATAAAAGTATAATAACGTGGGCGTTGTGCCAGTCTGTGAACTAGATTGCCCGGAAATATTGCTAAAGCACCAACACCTGTCGTTATTATTGTAATTTAACGATTTAATCCGATGTTCTCAATAAAATATGCGTGAGCTGAAGCTTTACAGCTAGATGTTATGAGCGAAAATCGTGAAGGCGTCTTCCGGGATAACGTGTGCATGATCAATGCTTAATTAGCATTGAGTGGAATACGGCAACAATCATAGTGTAACGAGAATGCGAGAGTTAGCTGTTAGAGGGATTAAAAGGATAGGATTAAAAGGTAAATAGATAGGGAGAGGAAGGAGAGAGCAAGGCGCATTTTTTCCCTGATGCGTTATCGCAACATTGATTGTATTTGGCTACAAGTTTTCCACGCCCTGTAACAACATGTGTTAAAGTTGCACCAAGGCTCGTACTTTACGTTTATTAATTATTACTTCCTGGCTAATTACGCGCAATGATTAATTAACACGGACATACACAAACTGACAGATAACCTTTTTTTTGAACGAAGTTCGTGCGTTAGAATAGAATACCTTGTTTGGCACAGCGTGCTTTTCGTGGATATGGACCTTCGGAGCCTGCGCAATGGAACGGACGAAAACATTCACGGAACGAAATAAGGAACAGTGGCGACCGTATGCGGAAAGGTGAGGAGGAACTCAGTTCCCTGGGCTAAGGGCTGAGCGAGGTCAAAGGTTACGGGGTCTTCAGAGTCATCACAGCCCATCCCACATACTACACACTGCTTGTGTACAGCAGGACGTGGCCTCCAGCCCTTCGAAGCCGTAGGGCTGCATTCACTTGGCCTATTGCCTTTTTTTTCGTTATTATTATTATTTTTTTCTGAGAGCTTAGTGCAGTAACGCCTCCTCGTCTTTTTGTCGTAGAACACCACTTCATTTCTGGGGGGCGTTCTGCGACTCCTTCCTTCTGTCGGCGCCCGTTCTTACCAGCCTCGGCCAATGGTCTGCTCGCTTGGAAGTGCATGAGCCAAATAGACATCGATGTCTCGCCGCTTGCGTATGCTGTGAAAGGTCGCTAGTCTATCGTTTTTTTTTTTTTTGTGCGCGGAATGGGCATGCGAATAGCAGCCAGAACGAGGTCGCATCTGCTTGCGCGTAATCTGTGGCAAATGTGACGACTAACATCGTAGTTTAGCCGCGCCGGAGCAAGTACGGCGTTGAACCCTAACACTAATTTAATAAATATTGCCCCCAAGAATAGTGATCTGTGCATAGCGCAACTGTTTCGTTGCATTTCATTTCGGAACGACGTGCAGGTATACGCGTGCGCCACATCGTACATGACTCAGAGTTCCTGATAGTAAGGTAGAGAGCACAGGTCCAATGACGAAACTGCACGAAAGCTTGACTGTCGTCGTTGGAAGTCTCATGCACATGTTTAACTGAAGCTCTTAGTTATAAATAGAGCACGCTGCCGGCTACTTGAAAACGAAAAAAAAATTTTTTTTTCAACACTGCCCTGTGCCGTTGACGTCAGAACTATCTTATCCGCAGAACATTGAATATCCAAGTGAATTTCATCGTCGAAAAACTAGTGTGATTACAGTGACAACGCTAAGAGATTTAAGCATGGAAAGGCGGGAAGGTTAAAGAAACGCAGGCCTGGTTTACTACCTTGCACTGGGAGAAAGAGACCATGGGTCAAAAAACGGGATGTAAGAAAGAGGGACCGCCACTTGAGCACACACTTGGAGCAGTATAGTGGCACTGCGATAATCAACTGGCAGAGCGTCGGCTTCCAATGCCGGAGGTACCGGGTTCATGTCCCATTGCCGCCGAACGCAAACGGGATTTTCTAATGACGATAGAGGTGCTCCTAATTGGCGCTTGGTGATGTGGGGACACATATCTCGAGAAGGTAACCTCTCCACCCCCACCCCCTCGCTCTTTATTTTCTGTGTTTTCCTACGATGCGTTGTGCTCCCTATAGTAGGAGTCTTCGCAAAACCTAAACCAAAAGCTCTAGAGTTCTTCGAGGGCCCCAAGCTGTCTGTCTGTCGAGCTCCGAAGCTTTTATCTAATCTATCTATCTATCTATCTATCTATCTATCTATCTATCTATCTATCTATCTATCTATCTATCTATCTATCTATCTATCTATCTATCTGTCTGTCTGTCTGTCTGTCTGTCTGTCTGTCTGTCTGTCTATCTATCTATCTATCTATCTATCTATCTATCTATCTATCTATCTATCTATCTATCTATCTATCTATCTATCTATCTATCTATCTATCTATCTATCTATCTATCTATCTGTCTGTCTGTCTGTCTGTCTGTCTGTCTGTCTGTCTGTCTGTCTGTCTGTCTGTCTGTCTGTCTGTCTGTCTGTCTGTCTGTCTGTCTGTCTGTCTATCTATCTATCTATCTATCTATCTATCTATCTATCTATCTATCTATCTATCTATCTATCTATCTATCTATCTATCTATCTATCTATCTATCTATCTATCTATCTGTCTGTCTGTCTGTCTGTCTGTCTGTCTGTCTGTCTGTCTGTCTGTCCATATCAGCTGTTCAGGCATACGCAGGATCCTGTCCACACTTAAAAAGGGGGGGGAGGGGGCGGTATTTTGTGGTTGGTACCCAATTATAGCGTCGTGACATCTTATTCCCCCTTGGCATGATTTGCTTCGCTTGCTTTCTTTAAATGTGGAGCATTTTTTAGTTGCACGATGTCGCGCTTTGACGTCGGTGTCGGCGCCGTCCACACCCCCAATGCGCATGCTCGCATCTCGTGCCGGCCCAAGAAGACACTCGCAAAACTGTCGCCCCCGCCTCCCTATCTCACCTCGCAACACCGACGCAGGCAGCGTTTGCTGGTTTAAAAAAAAAAAAAAACTACTGCTCGCACTGCACAACCGTTCACTAGCCGCTGTATCGCGCGTTCGGAATTCATTCAAGTGCGTCTTGGCTTTCGCTGGACGTTGAAGGCAACGCTTCTCCTTCATTCAGTAAATAAGAACAATATAGACGAAATGACACTTAAGCATTCCCAAAACATAACCAATCACGCAACATTCACGTGATGTCCCCCTCCCCCTCCACACACACACACACAGGCACTGCGACGCATTTACTCGAGTTCCCCCCGTGGGAAGATGCGGGCGGCAATTTTCATGCATCCTGTCTTCACGAGGCTTCTTCGCGTTCAGCCCGCTGTTTCACCTTGGAAGCGCGTTCCTTGCAACGAAAACAGCTTTCCGTGTTCTAGCACAGCAAACAGACCCTGCTCCTGTTTTCTTCTCGTATGACAACCGTCTACCAGTTCCTCGCCGACGTTCTCTGTGGGTTACGTTTAGCCCTACCACCGACTCATTCTTTCCTCGTGTCCTAGCATGTAACGAGCGTGCAGAACACGTCCATTTCCTCCCGAAAGTTCTTGTTCATCATTCGCTCTGAGCGAACGCAGTCGGCTTTTCTTGTCAAGTCCTTCTGACGGACAGCTACGTTCGTTCGCAGCAGATGTTTGTGTCGTCCCAATCTCTCACAACAGGGCCCTGTGCCACAAGCAAAAAGCTTCTTGCACCGTGGACGGACCTGCGGGGCATGTTGGCAAGCAGCTGAAAGCGAACTTAAGAAAGTGAAACGTGGAAGTGTGTGCTGCTTGCGAGAACAAGTGGGGATAAGCAGAGCGTATGCTGTCGTCTGTTGGATCTTCTGATCGGCATGTTTTGGGTGGCGCCCTGTGTTGAGAGCTACCTGGTCGGTCGTCCACAAATGAGTCGCACTATCACCGAGCTCTATTTGCTGCCCCACTAGGCCCGGAATGCTTGCGTTCTCTGGCAATAAAGAAAGAAAGAAAAGAGAATGTGGAGCTCAACGCCGAAGCAGGAAAATGGCGAGGAAAATGGTCTGGAAATTTTTTTTTACCGTTTGCGGACTTCAGATAAAAGGCAGTGCATATGCTGAAGGCTGTTTGGTGTACACTCTGCCGTCGGCGTTTCCGAGCAGACATTCGAGGGACTGCTGCTTTCTGCATGGTCGTTATAGTCCGATACAACCAGACGACCGCCTATACGTGACCAAAAAAATAGTCCCGCTTGTTCAACCGGCAATGTTCTCCGAAGGAGAGGTCACCGGCCCTCCGGCTCATGACGTCAAATTGAAGTGCGTGCCCATATAGGTACGCGTCTATGCGCATCTGCCTTTGAGGAGGAAATGCTGTGGACTGAATGTTTTATACGACTAGGGATGTTCACACGTATACGCCTTTTCAGCGACTCCTCGTGTCCGTAGTTACAACTGTGCTTTTTTTTTTCGGTTTTTGCAATTTTTCCTTATACAGGGGCTGTATTATAAATGTAAGGCAATATGACTGCTGGTGTTGTTTCGTGCCTTATTCACTTATCTGTTTGCGCTTGTGTCACAGTAAGTCTCGTAGACTGCGTAAAGTGTGAATTTTCGCGACTAATACAGGTTGTCTATCGTCACACTCTATGTAGCCACCAGCTCGCTCAAGGAAGTAAAGCGCATTGCGTCCTTTCATACAGCTTCTATGACTTTCTCTTACGCTTTCCTGCCATGCGTAGTTCGTAATATTTAAAAGGCGAAGAAAAAAATGAATAACGAGAAAGAAAAAAGATGTTTCAAGGCAAGACGTCGATAGCGCTCCCAAGAAAACAGAAATAACGTATAGTAAGTACATGAACTGTTCTACATGCATCGATCTGTGCTATGGCGTCGGGGTTTTATGGCTTTGGCGGTGCAACCTCCGTGCGATATCATCTAGAGCGTGCCGTGGTTGCAGGGCCGTATCCGCGATCGTCCACGATCGACTAGCGCGTACGCTTATAACGCAACATGCGCGCCCGAGGCGTGAGGAAGGCATCACGCGCCAGAACCATTCTCGAAAACGTGCGCGCGCCTATACTCGCTATACGAAGGCCGGGCGCGCGTGATTCTCGGTGTTCCTGTTTCGCCCCTCGGAGCACAAGAAGGGCGCGATGTTCCTTCCATCGAATAGTCCATTTCCGCGCGGTACGGCACGGTACGACGACGTGGCGAATTACTCGCTCTTCCTATCTATCGATGCGTCCTGCACACGGTAAAGACATTTAGCTGTGGGTGCATCTCTTTCGTATGGAGACAGTGACCGTTAGCCACGTCCATTTCGTTCGTGCTGCTTGCAGAACAAAGCCAGTGTGTGTGGAGAAGTGATGACGTGGGACGAGCCCGACGTGTGCCCCGGATCTCGCGATCGTATCGTATAGGACGAGGAGTCCCCGAGGCTGTTGTCTTTGCACTATGTGTACGAAGCCGGACGCGCTCGTGTATACGCCTCGTTTGTCTTAAGGTGACGGCGCCTCGGCGAGTGATATTCCTTGTGTTGGCAATGCGTACGATGTGAATGGCGCGTTGTTTGGCAACGGGACGTGTGCGGTGCAACAAAGGCCTCAACTGTGTTTGTAATTCCGTGCTTCGCCCTGAGAAGGTTTGAGCGTGTGGTAATCGGCTACTTCGTGCGCTGAACGCGTTGTTCTTTGTATGTATACGAGTGGGAGTCTTTCGGACACACCTGTTGGCGCACGCACTATTATTTCGGTGTTCATCTCGACTGAGATGGCAGTTCGTTTATTGTCGGCAGCATAGCGTATGCGAGCGAGTCTGTGCTGATGCAAGTCAATGAGCGAGCTTATCTGCGTGTTCCAGACGCCGAAGATTGTGTTTCTGTTGCTACTGGTCCAATGCAGCGCATCATTGCTTTGATAACATTTCTCCAGGGGTGGCCTTGTAACTGACGGGTGTCTGCAGCGACAACTCGCATTGTTTCGCTGAGGCAATGACCGAAATGGCTGTTAAGTTTTGGCAAGAATACGTACAAATTCAAACTTGTAATCCCTGCTAACGTGGCTGTTTTGATCTGTTTTGATTTGTTGTTATCCCTTTTGAGCACTCGGCTAAGCTGTGTGCCATCACTTATTCGTTTGTGTTAGTCCTTAACGCGATATGTCGACTCGTCGAATTTAATTTCTGCGTTGATTCAGACCAAGCCGAGAATACACTCTATAGATCAGATATTGAAACAGATCCGGCACTTCGAACGCTCATTCACACTTTACTAGTGTGTCTGGCTTCCGACATGTGACATGCTAACCTCTGATGATATTCGGCATGGGATATGGTAGGAACAAGTCTTTTTTTTTTTACAATAATCATTTGAATTAGCATGACTGGCACAACCGCTTGCGTCGACCGCTCTTAATTGCGACGAGGCCGTACAGGAAGGGCATCCTCTGCCACAACCCATCTGCAACCAGCTTGAATTTTCCAGCTTGTGTAGCGACAGGACGCGATGTAGACTGTTCACGCGAAGCATATCTCAGGTGACATCTTACTGTTTTCAATAATCTTTTACATTCCAAATGTCACCGCAAGTGTGAAATCTCGTTAGTCCTGGTTCAACAGTATTGAAAAATCAATGATAAACGGAGGAAAACATTTATTTCGCTCAGCCAAAGGTTCATGCTTCTATTCGAGTTGGAAAAAAAAATATGATGCTGCTGAATAATATAACTAAGAGCAGACACAAAACGTACCAATCTTCGGTTGGGAGACCCTACCAGTATGCATTTACAAACTCGCCCCAATAAACGACACACACTTACGCCACTTCGAATGTCAGTTATGCCACTGATATTCTCGTGCTCAGAACTTGATGCTGTAGAAGAATCAACCCATGCATCTTGTGTACCTGCATTCAAATTCGTTTTCGGTGGCTGCCGACTTTCTCGCGACGAGGCTGTGTTACTCTGCCGTGGCTGCGGTCGCAGAGATTCCGAAGCAGGGAGGAAGCAGCCGGCGGCCATCGAACCCCGCGATTCTCACGTGCCACCGCGCGACCGCGCATCGCCGACGACGCATTAGCGGCGCGAATCGGTCGCGCGCGGCGACGCTCGTATCTCACCCGACCGGCGGCATCGACGAGCGCTGCGGCGTGTTCCGAAAGAGGAGGAGAAGAATGCGTCTCCATCTGGGACCGGCCGCCGCAGCGTATATTCATCAGACCCTCCTCCTCCTCCCGACTACTCTTTTCGTAAGTATCTGATGAGCGGCGGTCGCAGCGAGAAAGCCGGGCGCTAATTCCGCGCTCATGAAAGCTGCATTCGCTAGAGGTCCTAGCGGGGGGATGAAAGGGTTCTGCTCTCCTGGTTCTCTTGTTCGATGGTCGTGGTGTACGCCGCGATTACAGTGAACTTCTCGCGTCGGCACAGAGAAAAGGGACAAGAAGCCGCGATATGCGACGTGCCGCCGCCGCTACTGCGGTGTGCCGCGGTAGCGCAAACTTCGTCGTTGCCCCTTTCCCTCTCACCGCCGACAGAGGCCGTTCGCCCGGCCCATCGAAAAGCCGTCGGTGCAAAGCGGCCCCGGCGTCCGATGATTTCATCTGTCGCCGCCGCTGTCCGACGGCAGATTTCCTAATGACCGCTATAAATTGGCGGCGCGAACGTGGCACATCGGCTCTCTCTGGAGAGAGCATTGCTTTTCTTTTACACCCCTTCGGGCCCTGGCTTTTCCGTCGCGTCGCGGTCAGTGCTTTCGCGTTGATCCCGCGTTTTGCTTCTTGCTTTGTTGTCCCCCGTCGCCTCCTCACCGCACACGCTACGTGAGCGCGGGTGCTCGGCGACATGGCTTCCCTCGATGCGTTTCTTCCGAGATTCTCGCGCCCGATGTCTGCATTTGTATCAATTCGCGATGACAGACAAATGGAACTGCACCTTCTTTCTCTCTCTTTGGCGCAGTTATATGCGTGTCGCCAGCAGGGTGGCCCTGTCTGAATTTCCAACCTGATGAACGGATTAGAAGAAGCGTGAGTTATCTTTCGCAGTAGTCGCCTTTCAGCTGATGCCGACAATTCGAGGCTTCTTGGCGATTGTGGCTCTTGGATCCCAAAGCCGGCTTGTTTGTCGTGCGTAGACGGGTAGGTTGGTGACACCGCGACTGTAGCACGAATAGGACGCCAAAGCAATTGAACAGAAATAAAATGCTAAGTAGAAGACATACAGATGACACTGACGCCGGCTGTTCTGAAAAAGCTTTTATTCGGCGCTCACAACATTACCACTCTGCACCGACAAGGTGGCTCTTAGCACACGATTCGACTGACATTAATCTGGCCTTCTGATGGAAATGCAGCCTGCAATGATGAACCTTTCTTGTACTGGTCGGCAGTGTCCTTGTGGATTCACTGTCATAACTTCTATGCCTTCGTGAGTCCACAGACGGTATTCTTTCGTCGCCGACAGTTTCTCGATCTGGCTGGGAGAGGAATGCGTGCGGAGAAATTTTTACGTCCAGCGATAGAGCGGTTCGATTTGTGGCATCTTCCCAATGAGCTGCTCGTTCGTTGACTTTCTCACGCACGCACGACTTCGCCTTTCCATCGGACAAAGCAAGAGTCGTATGTATTATGTGCATACTGTAACACGGGGCTCTTGATGTCGATTGTACTTCTAAAATCGTTCTACCAGGATGTTATTATTCTTCAATTGTGAAGAAACCTTGTTAGGGGTGCTGCGTGAGATGTTTAATTTAGGTATAATCTTGGAAGGTAAGGTGAATCTACAATAGGAGAGGGAAAGGTGCGAATAGGGTATTTGTTGATTCTCTTTATTTAGTTTATGCAGTGCGAAAATAAATATAAAGGACAACAAACAAAGGAAGAGACCGGTAAAAAAAATTAGGACATGGAGACAATAAATGGACGACGTGGCGTTCTGTTGTAGCTTTTTGCTCGTTCTTGTTTCGCTGGCGCTGTTTACCACGTTGGAGTTGGCCATTTCAAAAAAGGCTAGGATGGTCACGTTCTTCAGTCCAGGCTCTCGGCTATATACGAAGCCAGCGGGGACCCGCCGCTTCGCTACCAAAGTCTCGCCTCGCTCCTTGTGACGCAGTTGTCGATGTCTTGGCTGGAGAAGTGGCTCCGCACTCGCTGAATGTGACACTGCCGGGGAGCCATCTTGAGGTGCAATGCACCGCTCGTTGGCTGAGCGGCGCGACGGGGAGGTGACATTGTAGCGAGGCGGCGCCCACACGCCTGTCCACTGAGTCCCGGTGACAAATGGGCAGCGAGGATCCAAATTTGTCATCTCTGAGCCCACGGCGCGGCCTGTCGCGCGTTTCGCTACTTTCGTCTTCGCGTGGGTCCTGTGGCGAACGACTGTCGTAATAACGGCTCCTCGCTTCGTTTTGCCAGAACCGCAGCGCTGCACCGGGCAGGTATACGTGCGGGCTTCTGAGATGTGACGAGGTATCTTTAGGGCGAGAAAGACATCAATTGTCGCTTTCGCGCTCTGCCTCACGCTGTCTCGCGTGCGCCATTCGTCTGCATCGGAGGAGGCGCTAGAAAAAGGCATACGCTGTCTGGCTGCGACATGTTATAGTGCGTGTGGGCGAACGCCCGCGCGGACCACTCGATGTCTCACGTCAGGAGCGCTTCGTGGCTCGCGCTTACCGATGAAGACTTACCCGAGTCATACAGGCTGAACATAGAAGAGAGCAAGAGAACAAGTGGTAACTGCGAGATTATGTCGCGCATGATTACACTGACATATGGATAACACGTGAGACATGTTTAGCGCATGACTCTTTGCACATATGTCCGTCCTTCTCCGCTGCGGGATTGAAACTGAAACGGGCTTCGATCGTGACGCTTGCGTGAAACGGTTAACTCGATCCGCTGAATTTGCATTTCACTGCCCGTGCAAGAACGTTCATATTTTTCAGTTCAGTGTTCTGTAATACCGGAATACTTAATAATATCTATTTGCCGGTGAAAAATGTCTGTTACAGTGCAGCCACGGGACCACTTTGGTGCTACGAAGACGACAATCAGAATTACTTTTCTTAAAATGAACAGGCATTGATCATTAAATGCGTGGATTAGAATCAGTAAACTATAAATCAAGATCCCACTGTGGGAGCGTGACATGCTTACTGTACATGTGATTGCGACAGCACCGCTACACTATTCATCTACAGACAGCGTTACCGGCTGTGTGAGGTTCGATAGCTCCAGTGTTCACCTACGATTGCGAGTGTCTGCGAATTGATTTTCCCGCTGTGACTTCCAACCAAGCTCGAGCTCCCCACACTATTTGACATAAAACACCACAGATGGCCAGAAGATGCATGGGTCGTGCGCATGCTACGACGTGTGAAGTGCAAGGGACATACATGGGCATCGCCGCGCAACACTGCCATGTTACGTGCCATGTTACGTACCAGTGCCATGTTACGGACACATGGCATCGCCGGTCGGCAGCCTGATTGCAATCTGCTGCTTAACTTCGTGGCCTTCGCAACATACACACGCGTCACTGAAGTCGGTCTAGTCCGCAAGAAGAGTCAGCCCGGCAAATATACGTGTTTCCAAGACCTATCGTTCGTAACACTATATATGGCCAAAGCGACACACAGTTGCAATAGGCATTGGCGCATCCGTCCATTCGTTATTGATCGACGCCTCCGATGGCGTGGTGATGAAGATGACGAAAAACGCATTTCGCAAGGTGGATCGTCGTCACACGCTACCGAAAATATGAGTATTAGTTTGCCGTGGTCTTATAAGATATATGACATGGCAGAGCGTCGAGTTTTTAAGGATTCTCGGTAATACTATAGTAGTATTTAGAATAGGAAACATAAACACACACGCAAGCACGTACAGAACCAGACCAGATGGGTGCTCTCCTGCCTGGTTCTTCTGTGTTGTGTATAATGTGTTCTCTTCGCTTCTTATAGTGCCATCATATACACGACGTGAGATTACATGGTAGAACATTGCGGGTACGAGAAGGGTGAATTGTGCTAAAGCGTTCCCCTTCGCTTCATTCCAGTCTATGCGCAGACGACGCATGCCCGCGTAGTGGCTAGAAGCGAACGCGTATAAAAAGCCGTACGCTGTTTGCCAACGCGTGTATATCTCGTCGTTCCTAATGGGCGGCGCGACGTCCAAATATTGGCGTCCGCCGCCGAGGGGATTCTCGTGAAAAGGACCGTCCTCCCTGCGGGTCTTCATCGCGAGCGGGGCTTCCGTGCGGGATGAGCTGCGACCAAGTGGCTGCTGCCCACGACTCTGTAGCCGGCTCTCATCGCGCTGTATTACTTTGCAAGAAGCCCCTCGCGCTATGCTTGCTGCGGCGGCATCGGGTGTATCTACGCGTATATTTATATACTACGCAACGTTCAATTTGTACGTTGTTGCTCCTGCTTATTAAGGCTTGAGTTTTCGTTTGTTTCGGACAGAGCCGTTCTTTTACGCTTGCAACACGAATGCGGACGGTCAAATTGTTTCTTATAAAGACAGCAAAACACACAAAATATGACCTTATATATAACTTAAAGCGAAGCAGACGCGGGGGAAAACCTAATGAAGTTAACAGCATATGGATTGGCGCTAGAAGAGCACTTTTCGCCGTGTTGAGCCTTGACTATATAAAACCAAAGGGGGCAATGAAACGATGGAAAGTTCAATAAAAGTAGTTTTGAATGTGTCGACTATAAATTTTCAGCGCATCTTGCAGGGTCTTTGTGGCAACTGACAGTAAAAGCGAGGGGAGGGCGGCAAGTGTGTAAGCACCAATGTTGCGCAAAACACGTGTAACATCATTGTAGAACAGACTTAACTACATGCGATTAGAGATATTAGCGGTTCATTAAGAGAGTTCTAGCCGACTGCGTGATTTTTCGTATTATCTGTTGCTAACGTTCGTCTAACCTCGCCTCCCAGCTACGCCAACTGTGAAGACCTATTTTCGTTTGCTTATGCAACCTATGCGTTTGCTTGCCAGCGTTTGCTTATGACCTATGCGTTTGCTTGCCAGCGTGCTGCCCCTTTCTGCGCGCTCGCTAAAGGATTAGCCCGTTTTCGCTCCGGTTGTAACCTCTCGACGGCGACAGCACCGCGGGTTCCGCAGGAAGTAGCTCGCTGCAGACGTCCTCCCGTGTCGCCCGACCTCCTTGTTCGTCGGAGAGCCGGCCGAAGGAAAAGCGTTGGTGCACGTGGTGGCGAGAATTAAAAACAGGCCGGACCGTGTGTTTGTTCCTTTGGCGCCTGACGGCGTCATTTTACGATCGCCGTTATGCGGGCGGCCGAGCGAGGCGCGAGTTTTTATAGTGCGGACCACGTGACTTTTCCACATCGTGTGGGCGTGGTGCGGACCGTATAACTTTTGCGCGCGGCGGCTGTGATGGTGAGGGGGCCAGTTATTTCAGATGCAGGCGGAGGGCGAGTCTACCAGAACGAGAGAATAAAAAAAAAAAACGAGCGGCAGAGGCAGCGTGAGAGAGATAAAATGGCTCGGTTGACGGGATTACCGAGGGAGGCCGTGTAATAGGTTTATTCGACAAACGGGCCCACGGCACGCGGTACACGTCTTTGAGCGAGTCGTCCGTGCGGAGGTGAGAGGTTTGCACGATATAAGAAGAAAGAAGCAGTGTTCAGCGTGTGTTTGCATTTTTGAGCGTTCCTAATTGCTCATCCGCGGGCTGCGCATAACCAGCAAACCCAGCTGTCGTGAGCTTCGTCGCCGTCTCAGAGACGCACCCATGCGACGATTGTGTAATGCACGTTTCACGCCAAGTAAACTCGTAAACGTACCTCAGTGCCAAAGCGGGATGGCATACACGAACACTGCATCAGCAGCAGGCAACCGTACGACTCCAGACTGCAGCTGTGCAGGACGGCTTACGTGCTTATTAGCCACCTTTGCCAAATGTTGGACAGGCTCAGAAACAGGACCGGTCCCGATGCTCATGCAATTTGTATATGTCTGAATCGTTGATGCTTATTAAGGTGATGTCTTAGAGAGAGAGAGAGATAAATCAAATAGAAGAAGGTTAACCCGAAGGAGGCTCCGGTTTGCTACCTTATGCGTGGGAAGGGGCAAATGAGTGTGGAAGAGTGAAAAAGAAGAGTTGGTGACAACAGGGAAGAAGATGTCGTGACTGGAGCACTATCCGAGCACTATAGGAAGCAACGCTATGGGCAGAATTAATCAATCTCAGAGGCTCTATTATTTGTGTCCAGTCTTAAAAAAATGTTCGACTTCTTTTATTCACAACACGAGGTGTTAGAGATGACGCCCGCTACTTCTGCTAGTATTCGTACGTAAAACTGAAATATTACCAACCAAGCTGCAAACACGGGTTGAATGGATGCGAGGCACGCGATATCTAAGATGCT
This sequence comes from Rhipicephalus microplus, assembly GCF_013339725.1. Lineage (NCBI taxonomy): Eukaryota > Metazoa > Arthropoda > Arachnida > Ixodida > Ixodidae > Rhipicephalus > Rhipicephalus microplus. The sequence continues at coordinate 246,600,070 of NC_051165.1, forward strand.
ACTGACTGCATTTTGCTAGTGGATAATGCATCTAAGTTCTGGGCTTATAGTAAATACACGCGATGTATAATGCGAATTACACTCGCGTTACAAGGGCAGAAGGCGACGTAACTTATACCCGGCGTGACACTGCTTGTCCACTACAACTGCCGCATTAATATTTTCGCTCGTGATTTTGTCACCGTATACCGTACGACAGAAGAATTAATTCATAAAATATACGGTCAGTTGCTTGTGTAGACTCGCGTAAATGCAAGGACAGTGTATTTCGATGTAAAAATTTATCGCCCGTACAGTGTCAAAATTTATCAACGGTGTCGATCGAGGGCTGTATCAATGTGCATCGTGGTTCAGAATTATGTGACGCACTCAAAATGAAAACACATCTACACTCAGAATGAGGTCAACGTGTCATCGTCTGTTATGATAACCACGTACAATATTAGCGTGTTGAGTTACCTCCTCCTGTTGCGTCCCGCCAGAAACATCGAATGAGCCACGAAATAGTTTGCATGCGTCGGTCATGCAAGAACTGCAGCGTCAATGCGCGTTGCGCACAGCATTTTACGCCCAAGAATAAGAGCGTATCTTTAGGGGTCATAAAGCACGCCATTATGCGGGAAGTTTGACTTCGGCATGATTCTCTCTTTATTCATAGTGCACGTTGCTGCCACTGCGTACCTGTTTTGCTGATCGACTGCCGTGCCGACCGACCGAACGGCTTCGACTTCTTGTGTGGCCGCTGCTAATCTTTTCCAAGCGCCTTCACTCTGAAGCGCGCTGCCAGTCGCTTTTCTCGTCGCATCGCCTCCCGGCCCCTTTATTGGACGGTGCGCGGTTACATCCAGTTCGGCTTATTTTGTCTTCATCGCTGTCCGATTTTTGAAGCCCCGTGAGGCGTCGTTGCTGCGATTCCTTCTTTTCAATACGTCTCCGAATGCATGCGGGCCAACTCGCCTTTCTCGCTCAGTGACACTTTTTTTTTTCTCTTCTGCCGATGCGACACCTAGCAGCCTGTAAGCGCAGTAAGACGATTCCTTTGATGCCCGCACACCGATTTTCTCTCCTCTGATGTCCACCAGCGCATGGCTCATGCTCGCTCTTCTCTCGTCTACTTCCTCTCCGAGGGAAGAGACAGACAAGAAGATGGCCGGCAAAAGAAGAGCGGGACGCCGCTCTCGCAGAATCGCCCCCCGCCGTTATAATATCGGCTGTGCGTCCCTTGATTATGATGACGAGCGCTGTCGCAGCGCCCGGGACACGTCTTACGCCGGCATTGCGCCCCTTTCATTTCTCTCCGCTCGCATCCTCGCCTCTGCTCCGGGCATCGCAGCTTCCGTTGGCACACTGCGGTGGCCGGCAGCTCGTCCCGACTTCCTTCTTCTTTTTTTAATACTGTATTTGGGAGCGCTTCTGCACCTCCTTTGATATTCGTCTCTCTCCCCTGGGCAGCTTTGCCACGCAACCTCGGCGTGATCTCGCGCTTTCGGTGGCGGCTACCGCGCGATCGGCCGTGCCTCCGCGCTGCACGCGAGCCATCCTTCCGCGGGGACAACTTCTGACGGCGCCTCTCGCTGCGGCTTCTTGCTTGCATTACACGTATACCTGCCCCTCGCGGCGCCTTCGTCGTCCTGACTGCGACCAGTGCCTTTTCGCAGGTGGCGCTTTGCGTAGCGAGTGCTGTGCGAGGAACGGCGCCTCTTCCTCCCACTTCCGAGAATCCTCGCGCTTCTTGTGCCGTTGCTCCTACTGCGGGCTTAAGTTATGGAAAAATCACACATGCTGGATTTTGATCCGGGCTCGACGGCGTTTGTGTTCGATTGCCGTCCGGTGTGCCTACCAACTTTTTCTTTCTTTTTTTTATTCTTCTCTGCTTTCTCTTCGTTGCTCGCCGAGTTGGCCGTATCCCTGTCCCGCGCATATTTCCATTCCTGACCCCGCGGGGCATCGCCGTTTTGTCCGAAAGATTGAAAAGGCCTCCCTTCTGCGTAGACGTGGCTAAGTTATTCGTGACGGGCCTTTGACCAGCGCGCGGCCCTCTTCGTGCATGCGCGCTCCGATCCTCCTCGCTTCCCTGACGTCTTTCACGGTAGCCGCGTGGCTTCTGTGTCATCCGCTACGCTCAGCTTGATTGCGGCCGGCCCGACGCCTACTTTCGAGCTGATTCGAGATTTTCCTTGGCTTTTTTCGCCAGTACAAGCCTTTTTGTGACTCGCCGTGGCGCCAGCTGGCAAAGCAGCGGTGGTTGAAGCTTAACCGACCATGCAGTATTCACCGTACTATGTTTCTAATCTTGCTCGAAACCTGTAGTCGTATACGTACTTTTAATTGGCTCGTATCTTGGTTTTGACTGCCGCATTGGGTTGCAGTGACCGACCGTGCTGGCGTATGCATTGTGACTTTGCATTGTGACTTTGCATTAAGTCACAATGCATAAAGCATGCATTGCACATGCTTTATAATATATGATGTTCCGCCCTTCGATCCGGATTTGTGCCAACGACCGCACGCCAGATTGATGCCTGTGCTGTGAATGCATATCTTTGTCTTGGCTACTGAACCAAAATCGCAAAAAATAGCACGAGGTATAGTGTCCTAGAAGTTGATTAAATTATCATGATGACAATGCTGTCTTACTATTACTGGCACGCAGGCACCATAGTGATGGGCCACGTATCGTGTGGTGTTTCGAATGAAGGTATATGATGTGTTATTACTGCCGGCATGCACCCACCGTGGTGATGTGCCATGTAAAGAGTGAAATTTTGAATGAATATTCCTAACTAATAGGGAACAAGAAAAATAAATATATGCATTGAGTAATTTGCTTATATATATATATATATATATATATATATATATATATATATATATATATATATATATATATATATATATATATATATCAACACGACAAGCGTCATCTGCGTGCTTTTCATAAATCCTCTACTTTCATGCGAAATGAGTGAGCGCACTCGCAAACTGTCCGAGAACCTGCTTTTTTTTTTTCTATCTCTCTCTCCGAATCGGTTTCTGTTTTCTGTTGCAGCGCGCTGCAGTAATTTTATCGGATGCCCGGATCACAGGCCCCCCTCTTCGAACAGCTCGGTGGCCCATAGCGTTCTCCTACAGGGAACCGCGGAAGCTTCCCGTACCCATGATCGTAGGAACGCCGCTTCGTGTATTTCCTAGAATGTCTCACGCGGAACGCTTGCATGAACCTCCCTGTCGTCGTCCTTCTCAGGCCGAAATCGCTGCGGCCTGTTCCGCATTGCCGGCGAGCGTGTGACGGCACCGGCTATCCGTGGCCATGTAAGCCCGCGTTGGCCGTTCAAGTTACACTCCATGCGCCACTTCTGCGCAGCGTGCTGTGACACCCGCAGACATCGAGTCGAGCGCGCAAAGGCAAGCGAGCACCGTGACAATGCGACGCTGCGCACGAACATAGCAAGCATGTTGGGAGGCATTTATGCAGGATGGAGGACTAGTAACGTTGCCTACCATCTCCCCTCTAATCGTCGGACTAGTCTGGCACACAAGGGGGAAGAGGGGGGGTGGCAAGTCCGTCTCACACCTTTACATAGTCGAGTCTGCCATGTCTTTTAGGATTCGCTCGCAGGATTTCAAGCTGGACGGTTGTGCCCTCGCGATCTCCGACTTCAGCGTAGCTCCCGCCGACTGGTTCGCCCTCCGCGGTCTCCTGACGCCGTGTAGCTCTCGCATTGTGGCACCCCGCCCTTGGACTGCTTCGACCGGATCCCCACTTTCCTATCTCCTTCTTTTTCCTCTCGTTGGCTGTCTTCTTCTCCGTCTATTTTCCTTCTATTCTTTTTATCCCTCCTTCCCCCCTCCCCTATAAGGCACTGCGCCGTGTCGTCTGAAGGCAGACAGAAATTAGGTGCCTTTTTCCTCTTCATTCTAATCACTACCACCACCATGTCTTTTAAATGCGAAGCATTTCTTAGCGAACTTCGGCGAGTTTGAGCGTATCTATCTATCTAGCCGCCTACGACTTTTAGCTCTCCTGGCCGTTTCGATGATGGTATCGATACCAAACTTGGTATGGCACAACGTGCCTGCATGAAGAACATATTTGACTAGTCATAACATGAAAATCATGACGTGTATGTCATGAATGTCATGATTTACGTTTCATGGACCTGCAGCTCTTGCGATGGTTTCATTCTCATGGCATGTTGCAAAACTGGTATGGTATGACACGATTGCATGGCGAACAGAAGCGACAGATCCTAACATAAAAATCATGACATGCGTGTCATGTAACATGACTAGATGCCACACTCATGGTGCGCTCGTGGCCGTTTCGCTAGCGTCACTCATAGCAAATTTGGTATTAGAGTACGTGAATGGATAGCGAAGGTATATGACTTGTGCAAACATGATAATCATGAGATGTGTGCCATGTAACAACATGATTACATGCCACGCTCACGATGTACTGGCAGCCGTTTCGCTAGCTACACTTACACAAAATTTGGTATTACGAGACGTGAATGGATCACGAAGCTAAGTGACTGATGCAAATATGATAAATATGAGAAACGTGTCATGTAACAACATGACTACATGATCCGATCATGATCCGCTCGCGGCCGTTTCGCCAGCTTCACATGTACCAAACTCGGTATTACGCGACGCGAACGGACGACATAGGTAAATGACGCATCCAAACATGATAATCACGACATGCGTGTCATGTAACAACATGACTACATGCCACACATGATGCACTCGCGGCCGTTTCGCTAGCGTCACATATACCAAATTTGGTATTACGTGACGCCAATGGATGACGAAGGTACGAGACTGTTGCAAACATAATAGTTATCAAATGTGTGTCATGTAAGGAGATGACTACATGCCACAGTCAAGGCGCAAATACATTTCGACATGACGCAGTGAGCGTGCTCGCCGGCGTTCATTTCGTCGCGTCACGCCGGCGTTGCTACGTCAGGCGCCGGTCCTGCCATATACTCGCAGTCGCGTGCCGTGCTACGTTGCTTTGACGCATGCGCGTTTCAGCGCGTCCTGCGTCCCTCCGTCACGAAAAGAGGGAGACGCAGTGTTGTCTGGATAACGCATCGGCATAGAGTAACGCTATTCTATGACATAAGGAAATGCAGCATGTCGCGTTTCTCGCCGGTTGCCGTCGGGCCGCGCCGACGGACGCTGGTCGCGCCTGGCGTCAGAATATGGCGTGCTCGTGTTTTGCTAACGTAGCGTCGCCTGCGCGCGCGCCAACGCTACATTAAAGTATAATGGGCGCTTCATGAGGCGCTCGCGGCCGTTTTGCTAGCTACCCATATACCAAATTGGTATTACGTGACGCCAATGGATGACGAAGGTACGAGACTGTTGCAAACATAATAGTTATCAAATGTGTGTCATGTAAGGAGATGACTACATGCCACAGTCAAGGCGCAAATACATTTCGACATGACGCAGTGAGCGTGCTCGCCGGCGTTCATTTCGTCGCGTCACGCCGGCGTTGCTACGTCAGGCGCCGGTCCTGCCATATACTCGCAGTCGCGTGCCGTGCTACGTTGCTTTGACGCATGCGCGTTTCAGCGCGTCCTGCGTCCCTCCGTCACGAAAAGAGGGAGACGCAGTGTTGTCTGGATAACGCATCGGCATAGAGTAACGCTATTCTATGACATAAGGAAATGCAGCATGTCGCGTTTCTCGCCGGTTGCCGTCGGGCCGCGCCGACGGACGCTGGTCGCGCCTGGCGTCAGAATATGGCGTGCTCGTGTTTTGCTAACGTAGCGTCGCCTGCGCGCGCGCCAACGCTACATTAAAGTATAATGGGCGCTTCATGAGGCGCTCGCGGCCGTTTTGCTAGCTACCCATATACCAAATTTGGTATTACGTTACGTCCTTGGATGACAAAATATATGACTGGTGCAAACATGATAATGCTGACACACCTGTCATGTAAGAACATGACAACTTACCACAATCATAGCGTGCTCACGGCGGTTTCGCTAGCTCTACGTATACTAAATTATTTGGTATCACGTGACGTGAATAGATGACGAAGGTAAACGACGCATCCAAACATGATAATCATGACACGGGAGTCATGTACGACATAATTTACTCTCCACCTCGTAACGTTGTGCTCGGTTTAAAGTGACATATCGACATTTCTCCTTCATGTTTCGCATATCATCGATTTCCACTGCACGTGAGATCTGCCAATTTTTAATATTTTTAACGCGCAATGTTATGGCTACATACGCAGGCTTTTTGATCACCGAAGACCCCTGATGTTGCATACAGAGAACTTTTTTTTACACTCCACCGTTCATCCGGAAAGCTGTCCGCCACGGTGGATCAGTGGTTAAGGCGCTCTGCAGCTGCCCCCGAAGGTCGCGGGGTCGATACAGGCCGCTACGGTCGTCGCATTTCGGCGGAAGGCGAAATGGTAGATCACCGTGTGCTGTGCGCTGTCCGTGATCTTTAAAGAACGCCAGATGGTCGCAATTCTCATAATCGTACCGTGGTTTTGGACATGAAACACCAGATATTATTACTACCGAAAGTGAGGGTCTAATGACAGGCCCTTGTGAGAAGCCTGTCATCGCTCCATTTTTTACGCCCCGCCGTGGTGGTCTAGTGGCTAAGGTACTCGGCTGCTGACCCGCAGGTCGCGGGTTCGAATCCCGGCTGCGGCGGCTGCATTTCCGATGGAGGCGGAAATGTTGTAGACCCCTGTGCTCAGATTTGGGTGCACGTTAAAGAACCCCAGGTGGTAGAAATTCCCGGAGCCTTCCACTACGGAGCCTTCCACTACCAACCAACCATTTTTTACGCTCCTCGGTGGTTTAGTGATTACGGCGCCCGACTGCCGGCCCGAAGGTCGCGGGATTGAATCCCAGCCGCGGCTGCTCCGCAGCATTGTGTCCATTTCATCCAATGTGTGTCCATTTTGTCTCCATTCAAATGACTTCGACGAAGACGAAATGGACACAATTGACAGAATTGTGTCCATTTCCTCCATTGTGTGTCCATTTAAGTAGACCGGGCTTAATGAGACATTCATGTTTGACTGTGTTATTGGGTCCAGTCTACTTAAATATGTGAAATGGGCTACCCCTTCTTGATGTTTGTTTATATTATGGGTGGGAGGGGCGAGTAGTACTGAAGTCTTTGTGCTGTGCGTGTGATGAAGTGTACGTGCTAACCAATTGAATGGTTGTTCTGTGCAGGAACGCCCGTTAACCGGATCCCGATCATGGCGAAGCAGGTTCTCGACCTTTTCGAGCTGTACCGACTGGTCGTGTCACGAGGCGGCCTCGTTGAGGTCATTAACAAGAAGATCTGGCGCGAGATCACCAAGGGGCTCAACCTGCCCTCTTCCATCACTTCAGCCGCCTTCACCCTGCGAACACAGTGAGTCGGCAAATTCACGCTTCACCCCGCCGCGAACGGTGGATTCGTTTGAACTCGCGGTCAAAACGTTTTGTCGAGAATGCTGTTGCGCTGATTTACGAAGTTTTGCGATGGACTTGCAGCACCTTTTCGAATAGCCATGGCATGGATTCACGAAATTAGCTTTTTGCCTTACGAATTCACCGCCGCCAAAAATTTTAGAATCCGTCCAGTACGAGCGGAGTTACAAATATTTGTCACGCTCCAATCGCATTCTTTCATCTCTCGTCCCGATGAAAGCGCCGCAGGCTAGGCAGGGAGGGGGAGGGGTGGCACGGGGAAAGAAAATATGTCTCGCGCGCCTCGTGACCTTGAGCACTTTCATTTTTTTTTTCCTCCGAGTTCGCGTTTGCTCGGTGCGATCACAAGTCGCGCCCTCCCGCGACGGCCCCAGCAACAACTTAGCGTGATGATTGATATGTGGGGTTTAACGTCCCAAAACCACCATATGATTATGAGAGACGCCGTAGTGGAGGGCTCCGGAAATTTCGACCACCTGGGGTTCTTTAACGTGCACCCAAATCTGAGCACACGGGCCTACAACATTTCCGCCTCCATCGGAAATGCAGCCGCCGCAGCCGGGATTTGAACCCGCGACCTGCGGGTCAGTAGCCGAGTACCTTAGCTACTAGACCACCGCGGCGGGGCTACAACTTAGCGTGTCATGCTCAAAATCAGCTTGTGGCTGATGCCAATAGCTGTGGCGACTGATTTTTAAGCATGTACCGCCATTTGTGGAGAATTTTGAATTGAATTTGAGAATTTTTTTTTTTTTGTGAATTCCAGGCTGGGCTTGCTGCGCTATAATATTTGGCTCACCTGTTTTCGGGACCCTCGACTACCGACCGGCGGAGTTTCTGACCCTGTTCGAAAGTTGTTGCAGAGTCCCTTTAATACTGCTGGGGTTACTACTGCATCGCAAGGCTGACATATCGTGACGTTGATCTTCCTTCTGGGCTGCACGGTCCACCCGTTCGGCTTTTTAAAGTTTCCGCTACAACTATTCGAATTCCCCGGCGACGTTGTTGCGGAACGTGGGCGAACACGAGTGATCGCGTAGCGAGTGTGTCGTTCTTTTGGCCGTTCTGTGAAATCCACTGGCACCCGTCGCTGGTTTTATTTGCGTAGGGCGACTCGACCACGCGGGCTGCGTGACTCTTTCGTCCTCGCTAACACCGTCGGACCACGCCCGTGTATGGGACGCGTCGGTGACGTAAATTCTTTTCACCGCGTCCCACCGGGGCTGCGGCACGTGGCGTTAATGTGCGCACCCCCTTTTTTTGCCGACGAAACGAAGAGCAGCTTAATTACAGCCGCCTTCTGGAGCAGAGCAAAACAGACGCTTTGTATGCACAGTAAGCCCCGAATGAAGCTGCTCGCGGATCGAGAGGGTGCATCGGAAGGGTAAAGGAACGGCCAGATATTTATGGACCCCGTAATAGAGCGGGAAGGGAGACTCGACGCAGCGCTATAGCCGGGCCGCGATGCCTGCTCCGATAAAGATTCGCAATCGTGTACGCGCCCCTACGTCGCCGTCTGTTGCGGCCACTTTTATGGTCGTGTATTTATTTCTGGCCGCAAATAAACGGAGCGGCCATTACGGCGGCTGATCCTTCGGCGCATGACTGCGTACGGAATTTCCTAATATCGGCGCGGTTCCGTCGATCGTGCTTGTGCGTCAGCACGCTTTGTTTATTGCGGGCGTGTAACAATGCGCACGCGGATCCGCCGGTTCTATTGCACATGATCTTAAAGGGGAAATGTTTGCTGTGAGAGAGGTTCGCTCACGAGCTGCGCCGCAACATGCTTCCGCTGCATTGCCAAAATCGCCGGGGCCGGAGGTGCACGTGGCGAAATTGTTAACTTCACTCGGATTTTTTCGTGGAGGCGAAGCTCCCTAGGTCGTGTGTAGTGCGTCCGTGATGTATGTGGTAGTAGTAGTAGTATCGGCACCCGGCAATGCAGTTTGCGAAATTTAATAGTAGCGTCAAAACACACAGCTTATAGCTAGTAGGCGCATCAAAACCGAGTCTTCCAATGTGTATCCTAGCGAGTAGACGCAGCGAAACTGGACTTGCACGTGCATATTATTTTATATTTTAGTTGTGAGCAGGGGGGTCACGGCTGAATATGTAATCGTCCAGGAAGCCTTCTTTGCCCCGCCGCGGTGGTCTTGTGCCTAAGTTACTCGGCTGCTGACCCGCAGGGCGCGGGTTCGTATCCCGGCTGCGGCGGCTGCATTTCCGATGGAGGCGGAAATGTTGTAGGCCCGTGTGCTCAGATTTGGGTGCACGTTAAAGAACTTCAGGTGGTCTAAATTTCCGGAGCCCTCCACTACGGCGTCTCTCATAATCATTTAGTGGTTTTGGGACGTTAAACCCCATATATCAATCAATCAGGAAGCCTTCTTTGAAAACGCGCCAAAAAGGGCATCGAAACTTCAGCGTCTCAATGTGTTCAGCGAGAGTTTCATTTGCTTGGTATCCCTGGCAAAATGGTTGATTGGGCGAGTTGGTGATACATGACTAATTATGAAATGGAAGCGCACAACGTAGAAGCAGACGGAAGCTGCCTAGAAGCTGTCTTTCCGTCTGCTTCTACGTTGTGCGCTTCCATTTCATAATTAGTCATGTATCCCTGGCGGTCGGTACCGACAATGCTTAGGCGGTCCAAAAAGCTTCGTCGCGCCCTCTGGTTCACTGTCGGGTGCCTACAGTAGTACGTAGCCACCTCCACGGCCGGACTAGAGGAGTTACCCTTTTCAATTGAGGAGGAAACCCGCGCGCGTTAATCATAAATAAAAAAGTTGCTTACTAAAAAAAAGAAAAAAAAAAGGCTAGTATCAGAAGGACGCACTTTGAGCACTATCTGGCCAGAAAAAGTTGCCACGTTAAACTTGCTGGGCATAACCTCCTGGTTTTAACAAGCTTTAGCAAGGGTTGGGCCGCAGTGCCATGAGTATAGTAAACTAGTATATAGCCGTGAACTAGAGGCGGTGAAAAGTGGGAAGTAGACACGAAGTGCAGGCCATAAGATAGTGCGCGAGTGCCACCTCTGATTTAGTCCTTGGAATGTCCACTGGATGGCGGTACTTTTATATGCTGAATATATGATGAAAAGATGAGAGATGGCGGTACTTAAAGAGTAACATCGTGGGTTTGTGGTAGGACACCTGCTTGCCATGCTAACGGCCGGGTTTGATCCTCAATGAGACCGAAAATTTGGGACTCTCTCGCTGGATTCTGTGCCGAATGGTTGTGCCCCCGCGATCTCGCCGACCGGCTCGCCCTCCGCCATCTCCTGACGCCGTGAAGCTCTCGCTGAGTGGTAGCCCCTCTTCGGACTTCTTCGACCGGGGCCCCACCTTTTTCAATCTTATCTTTACTTCTCACTCTATTCCTTTTAATCCCTCCTAATCCCATTCCTTCGTGAGCCACTGTTGAGGTGTCGAACTCTGATGCAGACTGTGGGGGGCTCACTTTTATAACCACTTCCCCCCTTGGAGTGTTCGCTAGATGGATGGACGGACCAATGGATGGACAGGCAGACAGACATATGCATGAACGGACGCACTGGTGGATGGTCGCACGGACGGACGTATGGACGATCGCACAGACGAACGCTCGGACGGTCGCTTTGCCCCATTCATCATCATGCACTCCGTGGATATGCTGTGATTTTTTTTGAGGGGGTAGGGGGGGGTAGGGGGGCTACGTCACCCTTTATGCATGTTAGTCGTGTGTTTGTATCTCTGCGTGCAAATATACACATGAGAAATTCCAAATTTTCGGGGAGGCGTGGGAAAGGTGCAACAAGCCCCCCCACCCCACCCCCCCCCCCTCCTTTTCCCCAACGCCTGTGCCGATAAGGGCACCGCATCTGCATCTGCGCTTTTCTCAACTCCCGCAGCGCTGAGATCCTCGGTACCAATAGAATTCGATTAGCACTGTTTGCAAGCTAAAGATCTTGACAGAATTACTTGGCCAGTTTTGTTATTCACCATCAAGGTTAACCAGGTGTTCAGGGTCAAAGTTGCGACGAAAACGCGTCTGCTACACGTTGACACGTAAACACATGCGCTGCATCTTGGCCAGTACATTGCAGCTGTCCTTTTATGTCAGCCGCTGAATGGAATTTGGGGTAACTCTATGCTCCCATCGGAATAGTAGCTGTCGCTCCTTCGTGGCTAAAAAACTGCACCACTAACGCGTCGAACGCGAACACTATCGGTAGCTCCGATTTCCGGTAACGCCCATGAAAACAAACGAATACTGTTATAAAAATGGAAAAATGCGAAACGCCGAGTATTAGTACCTGTCTCTGGTTTCGAACGTTATCCTGTTCATGTACATTTTGTAATCAAACTTTCTTTATTTTGACGTACGATATTCTCCGTGTTGCCCGTCTCGATGGACAAATGGCTAGGGTACTTAGCTGCTGACCCACGGGTCGCGGGTTCGAATCCCGGCTGCGGCGGCTGCATTTCCGATGGAGGCGGAAATGTTGTAGGCCCGTGTGCTCCGATTCGGGTGCACGTTAAAGAACCCCAGGTGGTCGAAATTTCCGGAGCCCTCCACTACGGCGTCTCTCATAATCATATGGTGGTTTTGGGACGTTAAACCTCACATGTCAATCAAAATTTATAGTAGCCCCCGTACTGTGCAATGCCAGGGCACGTTAAAAAGCACCAGATGGTCAAAATTTCCGGAGCCCTTCAATACGGCATCTCTCATGATCATACCTTGGTTTCGGGACGTGAAACCCACGCATATTGTTATTATATTCATGATATTCGTCGGAGCTGCCGTTGCTGCTGTTCAGGGCATGAAACGTGGCGCAGGAGGAAAACACTTGCGTATGATAAAAATGTGTGCGGCCGTAAAATGTGTCAATCTTTTCACATTCGAATGTAGTCTAAAGCTTGCACACATCCTGTCAGTGTGGTGTATATACGTTATTGCAAAATGCTCGCGACTGACGCTTTTCTCGTTTCGCCTCTTCCTCGTATAATGTAACGATTCGAGCTAACTCAATTATTTTCGTTTGCCTCTGCTTACCATCTGTATACCGTTCGCGATCCGCGGCGTTGTGTCGCCTGGACCATTGATCAAGGGTAAGGAGGAAAAAAAAAAGATTCAGAATAAAATCCGATTACCCGGACTCTATATGTTCACTACGCCGTCGTTGGTTCTTGCCTCGTTCGCCTGGCTTTTCGTAGCGACGATTCTTTTTTTTATTTCCTCCTACGCACGTGCTTGATTCACGGCTTGTTCGCACAACGACTTTTCCTCGATCATTTGTATCTCTATAAAGCGCAAGAACGAGGTTTGACAGCTACCGCTTTACTTATAATAACCAGCGTACCCTTATTTCATTCTGGGTCTCAATGACGGTGGTGTTCCTTTTGGCTTGTATCAGGCGCGGATGGGTTCTCGGGCACACGCTGATTCTTTTGCATTCATGTCCATGCGCGCGTTTGTGCGGTGTGACGAGATGCGCTTAATTAACGACCTTCTCCGCGGACTTGTCATCGACTTTACATTCCCCCGGTAATCGAATGCCGCCGTCACGTATGCAACACGTGGAAGAGGGTTCTTTTCTGTTCGCACGCTATTTTGCCCAACTAACTGCCGCCATCGAAACGAAGCCTCGCTTTTATTTCCTCTGCTGATTTCATTTCGTAGTGGCAAGGGCAGAAAATACTTTTTAAATGAGGAGCATTTGTTGGCGAACTTCGGCGGCTTTGAGCGTGTCTATCTATCTATCTATCTATCTATCTATCTATCTATCTATCTATCTATCTATCTATCTATCTATCTATCTATCTATCTATCTATCTATCTATCTATCTATCTAATCTAATCTAATCTAGCCGCCTACGACTTAGCTCTCCTGGCCGTTTCGATAATGCTATCGATACCAAACTTTGTATGGCATAACATGACTGAATGAAGAACATATTTGAATGGTCATAACATGAAAATCATGACATGTATCTCGTGAATGTCATGACTTACATTTCATGGTCTTGCTGCTCTTGCGGTAATTTCATTCACATGAGATATCGCGAAACTGATGTGGTATGACATGACTACATGACGAACATACGTGACAGACCATAACGTGGAAGTCATGACATGCATGCATGTAAGTCATGACTACACGCCATACGCTCATGGTGTGCTCGCGGTCGTTTCGCTAGGTTTAATTTTACGTGACATCAATGTATGACGATGGTATATGACTGGTGCAAACATGATAATCATGACATGCGTTTCATGTTAGAACATGAAAATATACCACGCTCATGAGGCGCTCGTGGCCGTGTCGCTAGCTTCACATATACCAAATTTGCTATTACGTCACGTGAATGGAAGACAAAGGTAAATGACATGTCCAAACGTGATAATCATGACATGGAAGTCATTTGCGGCATAATTTACGTCCGCCGCGTAACGTTCTTATGATTTTAAAGTGACGTATCAGCCTTCCTCATTCGTGCTTCGCATATCATCGATTCCCACTGTACGTGGTATCTGCCATTTTTTTCGAATATAACTGCGCCATTCTCGCTATTTCGATTCAATTTTCACTGACAAACAGTAGTGACAAAACTTTTTGCTCACAATTAAACATACTTCAAATCATCTTTTAATAAAGCGTACTCGATTACTTCGTAAGGCAGAATGCAATGACGAAAACTTGCTAACTCAGTGAATGTTGGCATGCCAGAATTGTTTCATATTACTGTGGGAAGAAAAAAAAGAAAAGCTGCTCAGTATTTCAAAAAACCGCCAACTCTGCGCGGAACGTGCACCACTGTCACAGCGAAAGCTGGAAGAGCGGCTTTTCAGAGCCTTCTTTGAACACGCTTTGGGTGGCTGCTGCAAGCACACTCGCAGGGTACCCATCCACTACGCCATTAATCCCTGTGTAGTATGCAGACATTCCCTATGCCATCCTTCGTCATTCTTCCGAGAAGCGTGGTACCTGCTGCACACTTGCAAGAAACTTTGTGCATGTTTTTTTTGTGTATGTGTGCTGTGCCTGTATGTGTGCTGTGCATGAAGCATTATGGCAGAAGCTTTTGCAATCCCCACAATCCCCCATAGTGGGTATGCGCCACAGTTAATGTATGAACAAGATCGAGCTTTTGTAAAGTGTTGGAGCATTAGACGACCCACTCGTTGTGCAATTACCTGGTTGTAATTTTGCTGCTCTGAAGCACTTTATTACTAATATTTACGTGATTCATTTCCCGACGTCAAGCCTGCCTAAGGCCAGTTTGCAACGGAGTTCCAAGCAGCTGTGTGGCGCAGTGCAGAATACTGTGCTGATTATGTGATTCTTAAAGGGAAAAGAAGAAAAAAAGTGAGCCCCGTAACTGTCTGCATCAGAGTGCGACACCTCAACAGTAGCTCACAAGGGATGGGGGTAAGGAGGGATTAAAAGGGAAAGATTAAAAGGTATATATAGAGAGAGGAAGGAGAGAAAGCGAGGCACAGGGACAGCGAGCGGAGGTAAAGAGGAGATAGGAAAGATGGACACGGTCACAGCAGTCCGAGGACGGGGCACCACTCGGCGAGAGCTCTTGTCGGCGTCAGGAGATGGCGTAAGGCTAATCCAGTCGGCCAGAGCTGCGCTGTCGTCGGAGATCGCCGGGGGCACAACCGGTCGGCACGAAGTCCAGCGATCTAGTGCCACGCAGGACACCAAGAACACAGTGGGATTCAAACCCAGGTCTCTGCATGTCAGCCGAGTGTATTACCACTGAGCCACGCCGGTGCTTGGAACTCCTTCGCAAACTGGCCTTAGGCAGGCTTGATGATGGCAAAGGAATTGCGTTAATACGAGTAGTTAAGTGTTTTAGAACAGCAGAGGAACAGCCAGGTGTTACATAATGCGAACTGCACAACGAGGGAGTCGCCCAATGCTCCAACCCATTACACACGCTTGTTCTTTATCACTTATTAACTGTGGCGCATATCCACTTCAGGCATAATAAGTTTGTAGCGGATACCATGCTTCTCCGAAGAACGGAGACGAAAGATAGCATAGTGAGTGCTGGTCAACTACACAAAAATTATGATGGCATAGTGGGTACCCAGCAAGTGCACTTGTAGCAGTTACCCAAACAGTGATTAGGAAATGCTTTGAAAGGCCGCTCTTGCAGCTTTCGCTGTGACTATGCTGCGCGCTGCGTGCAGGTCTGGTAATTTTTTTATTTACTCAGTTTATTTTTCTCATTTCGTGTGATAGGGGTTACGCACACCGGCTGCGGCGTTGGCCGACAACTACGGCGCGCATGCGAACCAAGTTGTGATCTCGTACAGCTTCCACTAAAAGGTGCAGCTTGGAATGGAAAATTGCTAATCGCCTCGTGGTTGGGGAGATAGTTTGTGTGACGAATTGTGGCGCTGTCTTAAAGAGTAAGAAAAAAAAGAAGGTGAGGGGCTCTGGCCTCTACGTACCGTAGAGCAATCGGTTTCTTGTAATATTCGCTCGATTATGTCCTGTTATGCAATGACACTGGCGTAAAAATTGGAACAACGAAAATGGGAAAGCACGTGATTACCTGAACACCTAATTAAAGAAAGTGCAAATGAATGGACGAATGAAAATAACCTTCCCCGTTCCGTAAACGAACGTAATCAGGGCATAAATTTAACGAGCGTAGCTCACGTATGTGTTATTCCTATTTGTTATAGTCGTTCATTGTTCGTCCGCAGTTAAGCATTTCTCAGCAGTTTTCCGCATTGCCTCTTATCTCTAATTATCGAAGGCAATGCTGAGCAACAATTAAGGCATATCAGCGCCCCGTCGCATAGGCTACACACCAAACATTGTCCACGTTTTTCCCACTGCAGCGAAATCAACCACAGGTCCCCGACGTCGGTAGAAAACAAGCTAGCCGTCCCTGGAGCTGCTTGTCGAGTGCTTAAAATAGCACGCCTCGATAGCATTACAAATGTTCATCGGGCAGAGTCACAACAGATATACTTGACAGTATCGTATCTGCCTGCATGCGATGGAAGAATGTCTGCCTTTATCGTGCCACATGCGACACGTATGTGCGTCGGGAATGCCTCTCATTCATTGTTTTTAGTAGCATGGTGTAACCTTGTTTGTCGGTCCTCGACTCTGCGGCCCTTACCCTAGATATCCCTCTCGCTTCCTGTCCGCAGAGCAGACGAGTACGGAAGACGTTCGAACTTATGCGGGGAATGGGCCGCAGTCTCCTTATCGCACGTCCTTCTTGCGGCGCGCTCTCGAGAAGGGTTCGATAAGCGAATCCGGCGTAATTTCAGCGTTCGCTGGCTACCCAGGCATTACACCGCAAGCAGTCGTGGCATCCTGCTCCGTACATTACATTTTTCGTGACTTTCCGCCGTGTTGTGAAATTGACCGTCTTCTCTATTGTGATCGAGTCCGGTGTTAACCGCTGTGATCTGTTGACGATATGGCGTAATTTGGCTATGCCATGAATAGAACTGGCTTTCCGTCCTGAGGACATCAATCTAAGATGCTTGCATGCAGAGGTGCTGAAACACAAAAACAAGAGCAATGACGACGACGTAACATGTCTCCTGCTTAGTTTCGAACTGTAAGCGCTAATAGAATATACATTTAAAATGCCTGTCAATCACATGCGCTGTTAGACGACCAGATGCGAGTGTCAAGACATGATTATCAACCTTTCACATGGGCGCTGCTTATCACCAGGCCGAACTTCGGCACGACCGCTATTACACACTCTAGAACAGGGCACTTCTGGTCTTGCACCAACACGAGTGTTGTCATAGCGTGGATCGAACGCGTTGTCTTCCGTGGGAGTGTAGCAATGTTAGCCATATCTGTCTTTCGCGCAGATACATGAAATACTTGTACCCGTACGAGTGCGAGAAAGAGAAGCTGAGCCAGCCGGACGAGCTGCAGGCGGCCATCGATGGCAACCGGCGCGAAGGACGACGCTCCAGCTACAGCCACTACGCCGAGATGATGTCCACGGCGGCCACGGCGG
This sequence comes from Rhipicephalus microplus, assembly GCF_013339725.1. Classification (NCBI taxonomy): domain Eukaryota; kingdom Metazoa; phylum Arthropoda; class Arachnida; order Ixodida; family Ixodidae; genus Rhipicephalus; species Rhipicephalus microplus. The sequence goes on from NC_051165.1 coordinate 246,617,546, forward strand.
CGTCCCTGTCGGCATCCCGCGGCAGCAACCACCACACATCGCCCATCAGCCTCGTCTGCCGGCAGGCAAACGGACACGCGCCGTCCTCTGCGCACCACCCCGCGGGAGGGCCTTCATCAGGTCAGTGACGCTTTGGAACGTCCAATTTAAAACAGTATCGCGAAACTTGTCTAAATTAGCATCTGCTCATTTAATGGAACGTGGCCTCCGAAATTGAGCAGTGCGCGGTGTCCACCCTGGTCAGCCTCTGGAACTGTGTAATGTACTGCAGCTAGTGTTATGCTACCGGCGTCCGCGTTCGCAGAGACGCCCTCAAGCCTATACAGCCGATGCTTCATTAAGGAGACGATGCAGAATTTCGACACTTGCGCAGTGGCGCTGAAGTTCTTACAAATAACAGCTTTGTGGAAGCCATGAAGATTAGCGCGTAGGGCAAAGTTCATGGCCAGTGCATGGAATTTGTAAGGTGCCCCCTCATTCTGGAACTAGATGTTAGGTGGCCATCGAGGGACGTCTTTACAACTTTAGAACGACACATGGGCGCATGTGCTGCATGGTCAACAGCATCACTGAGCAGTGTGCGGCAGGAAAACACTAGGGAAAAGCTGGTTAACCTCCCTACGTACTTTCCATCTCTGCCATTTGTTCTCTCTCTGTACTTAATGACCCGGCCTAAGCACACATTGAATGTTTTCGTGCTCCACAGGCCATTCAACCTTCGAAGCATAGATGTAGGTTGAAATGACTCTATATCGCCCATACAGGCCCTCGTGCACTCATTATGTCGGGGATCCTCTGACGTGTGACAATAGGGAGTTTTAGTGCTGGGTACCCAAGCGGCTTGCGTACGGAGGACGTTGGAGTGGCGGTATTGCGCATGCGCGAAACCCCAAACAGATGCGTCGCAAGATCGCTGGGCCGATGGGGCCATGCGTCCGCGCGGTCCACCTTCGCAAGAAGTCACGGTATCCGGACTGCGTATACTCTAGCCGTCGAGTTAAAATAAGCCAAAGTGCGAGCACTTATAGCGATTACACGGTTTCAGCCAGATTTCCAAAGCTAGAATGGCCTGGAACATAGAAACTAAAAAAAACATATGCCAGCCCCCGACTAGCTGAATAGGTGGCGCCATCTAGCGCGGACATAGTGAAACGGACAACCACAACTTTGTCATTGCAGAAACATTGTGCATTGTACATCTGGTGCAAAAACTGTGCTGCGACAATATTACAAATCTTTTTATTCATTTTCACCTCAAAAACATTACGCGTAAACTAACATGTTCATGACTGCGGTTGCACGAAGTGTCACAAGATGTCGACACTGTCCTTACAGTAAACTTGTATTTTTCACTTTTTTGCGTATACCAGATTACTGTACACAACAAAAAAAAAAAAGTGTCCTGATCACTATGTGTGTTTAATTTAACATTTAAATCATAAAAAGACTTAAATAATACTTACGCGACAAGACGCTATGGCTCTGCGAGCGCGTGTAAACTTCGTGCGGCTTGCGTTTGCGTGCGTGCCCCCGTGGCGCCAACTAAAAGGCATTCCGGTTGGGTTGGGCACACAACGCTCCCAAGCCCGCATCGCCCCAAGAGAATGCATACCCAGCACTAATACTCCCTAATTTCTGGCCATCCGCATTGTTGCGAACGCAGTGGAAGCGCATTTGTCGTTTTGGCACCGTCTTGGCCACATGCCGAAATGGCCTCAACGTTGGGCCGGTAATCTATACGTCATTCGAGGAAGTACAGGAACATTGTATATAAGATTTACTACCCCCCCCCCCCTTCTTTTTTTCTTCATTAATTCGAGTCCCGAGACATTTGCATCACACGTCTGCGGTGAGAGAAAGCAGGCTTTAGATAGCATACCTGTGATGCGCTGCCGGTCGTTGGCCTAACTTTACGATGTCATTGCATGCTAAAGAACACCACAGGGTCAAAATTTCCGGAGCTATCCACTACGGCGTGCCTAAATATCATATTGGTGTTTTTGACACGTTAAACCCCAGAAATTATTTACAAACACACGCCCGAACGCACTTGAAGGGTGTTGGACCAACTCCAAATAAATTTCTAGCTACGCCCCTGTTGCCGCCGTGCAAACGTTCGTGATGTTTCTAGTGTTTATTCATTGCAATTTTTTACCACTTGCTAGCTGGCGTGGCCACCCTTCTGGCAGATGCTTAGTGTAGATGAAGCTAAACGGAATGGTAGGGTTCTATGGAAAGATTGTCAAGAGCGCATTAGCAGCTGTGTGAAGTCAGCTTTAGCGAGCGCGATATGGACGAAGCGCAGGAGCTGCTGGACACGCCGAGCGCGAAACAGTGCCGATCCCGATACTGGACGCAATTATACGTGCCAGTGGCGAAAGGAAAGTATGGCAGTGCAAGTCCAAAGTTGATTTAAGACAGCGTCCAAGCGAGGAGAATGAGAAGGAAAGTAACGCTTGAATCCAAATGGTCACGGTAGAAGGAACGAACATGACTCCATTTAAATGGAAATGAACTCTGTCATCGTAGCTGCGGCCGTTTCGGTCCACGGGCGCTGGAAGCACGGTGTAAGCGTTCTCCCTGATTGATGATTTTGCCGCGCCGCTATGCGAGTGGGACGCGTGGCGCCGTCTTTTGGTGATGGCCGTAACTGGCGTGATAGAGCAACAGCTCGTCCGCCTGACGCGGGTCGCTTGTACGCCTCTCGCAGCCGTTTTAGGCGCTGCCGTTCGATTATTTATACCGATGGCGCACACTCGCAGCCAGATTCGGATTGGAATGTTAATCGAACGGAACCGCTGTTATGTCCAGAGCGCGCTTCAGTAAATCTTTCGCGCACAGGCGAAAAGAGAAAGGAGACCAGGATAAGTGGGCGGTTTGAAGAACGGGGCGGGTTTTCTGGGAGGCGAAGGGTACGTGCGTACTACGCCGCCGAGTTAATCGGGTTGGCCGTGGCGAGGCTTGAGGAGAGCGGATTGTTTATTGAATAAGCGTATTCACGCGCTGTGGCTCTCTACCTGGCTAGACAGGTCACGATATTAGATTACTGCGACTGTGCCCCTGAGTTCACGCGGGTCTTCGTCGCTGACGTCGTATCTGCAGGAAAGTGCGGCTGTCGAGTAATTGGGAACGACTCCTCCGTAGGGGCGTTTGACTTTCCCTTCTCCTTTCGCTCGGTGAACTGATTGATCGTGTTTTGATCCGTGGCCAACTTTGCTCCCGTCATCTTGTGTCACCGATTACTCTGCGTTGCATACATCGGCATATATAGCTTTATTTCCTTTCGGTCGGCAATTGTATGCACAAGGAGGACGTAATAACCTCGCCTCACAGAAGTGCACGCTTCGTTTATCTAGGCCTGTTTATGCAGGTGGCCAAACGTGTGCAGGTTATCATAGCTGGAAGCCAAAACGTGCTGCTTGCCCTTAAGGCACCGAAAATTTATTTACATTCCTGGAGAGCATAACTTTTCTTCGATTTTTTTTTTTTGCAGCACGCATACTGTAAGATCTTTTTTTATCACACTTTCCACGCATTTAAATATACTTACAGGCGTGTACCAATGGAAAATGTGTCTGAATATCCTGCCTGTATTCCTCCCCCTTGAAGTTCTTATTTATTTATTCATTCATTTATTTATGTTTATTTATCTTTTGTACAGTCTATCATAATAACAACAATCATCTGTTGATCCCACCTGTAGCAGTTGAAGGGACATTTCATTTTGAATTAAATTTAACCATAATGCTAAAAAACTTTAAATAACAGTGTATGAGATGCAAAAATCATGCAGCAACTACACTTTCTCATTTTCCTCATTCTTCTTGAAGATTGCAGCTTTTTGCACACCGGTGTCTGCAGAAAGTGCCAGTTTATACTTAAAATGTTAGTGTACTAAATTATACTAGATAAAGTTTATCAGCAGTACTGAAGGATCCAGTGAAAAACAATAACTGCATGACAAGCCACGTCCATAAACAGACTTGTTTTATGTGTTTATTGGAATCTGAACTGACTATGCATTGAGGAAAGCACACAAAATAAATGTCAATGTTGTCTTCAAGGTATGCAAGCTTATTTATACAAAAATTCCTTCCAGCAGTACACATGACTAGAACAAAATGCACCCAGTCATTGCTGCATCAGCAATGTCACCGTACATTACCAAGCACTCTAGAGAAAAGAGAAAAACTTGGTTATACAAGGACACTTTATTTTTCCACTCAGAATTACTGGATTGCACTCGGCATACAAAGCGATGACCTATGACACATCTATCTGTAGGCCTCCCCCCCCCCCTCACACACACGCGCACACACACACACACCCCTTGGCAACCATTTCTGCTGAGTGGAAGACGTTCCTCAAAGGAAAAAAGAAATTACATGTGTGACCTTTCATGTTGAATTAACATGGATGCGTGTATACAAAAGCGTATTGAAACAACCTTCTGACATATCAATTGTGCAAGTCAGCATTTGAAGCTGTTTGGTGCATTAGGTGTGTCACTTTGCAACGACCTATTTGTTGGAGTAAGTGAACAATTCTACTTGACAAAGTTGGCAAAAGTATGAGATCCATTCATTGATGAAGTTTGTCATGTATTGTCAGGCACATGTTCAATGTGAAGCTTATATTGCCTTGTAATAATAAAAGGGACTGACAACTGCCCAGAGCATGAAATGAGATGACTGTGCGGATGGAAAGATTTTCCCTCACAGTGTCTCAAATCGACCAAAATTTTCTCGTGAAAATTGGAGTTATATTTTTATTTGTTCACTGAAAATTGCGAAAATAGCCTGTGGCGCCACCTGGTGGCAGAAACTTCAATTATCCAAGCTGCCCTGTCATGTGACCATAAACTAGTGTACACGGTCAACACATCTCCTGTTAGTATTGAAATATTATTTGCTGCTTTATAGTAAAAGATATTACTCCATGAAAAAGTACTTATAGGCTTGCGCTTGTAGTGTGCAATGAAGTGGCACTACCTTTGCATGACATAATGATCATGGGCTCATCAGCACGTCTTGAGCAACTTTTTTACTCATGAAAACGGCACGCAACTCATGAAACCGGGCATGCAGTTTTCAAGTCGCTATGATTTTGGAGTGACGAGGTTTTTTTACCTACAATTTTTTCAGAAATGACGCGCAGTTAGATTTTCGGTGACTTGACTTGGCTCGTGTGTCGAGAGAGTAACAACGACGGGACAACCATCCACAACACAGGCACATCAAACTTTGGCGCAGGCGCACGCAACGCGGTACAAATACAGGGAAGCTGTATAATACCCCTGTCACACGGCCACCACTGAACTCTGTTAAACTCCGTCAACGTAAATTTCCCATAGGGAGTTCGACCGAGATTGAGTTGTGGGAGTGTCACACGGCAATGACAAAGTTGTCATAGTTGCCGCTAGGGGGCTCAGTCAGCGCTGTTGGATTTTCGCAGAAGTATCCTCATTTCATCTCTAGATGCTTTTTTTGTGGATCTTCGTTATGCCGTTTTTACAAAAACACAATAATGAGTAGGTCTAAAGCAAACAAAAATTGAAATTATTTCAAATGGAAACGCATTCGCTAAATGTAGCGATGCTGGCAGCGACGCTGGCCACCTTGTGCCCAATGCAATGTTTGTTTGCATTGCGCCGTTCTCCACGAATAATTGTTTTTGTAGCCCTTGAAATACGTCGGGTCCCATTACTTATTCTTACAGCCGTCAAAGCAGGTGACGATAATGCAGCGCTGCCAGTCATTCCTTTCACGATTAAACTTAAACACGGCAACAACAACCGCACGCATGGACGAAATATCTTTAAATGGCGGCGCCCGACCTGACTGCCGAGGCACGGTGTGGAGGGCATTGGTGTGGAGAATAGCTGCGCTCAGCGAGCGTATATATATATGTAAACAAACATGTTACAAATGAGTACTGCAACAAAAAAACGTTTAATAATATCGAAATGTATTATTGTACTCACTGTGGCAATTTTCATGCTCGAAATTTTTTTATTATCTTCAGATACTGGGGACAAGAGTACCCCGTTCCGCTGCAAAGGGAGATCGTTGAACGCCCTTTGCAAAATGTGCCTTTTTACCTTCATTTGCGTAAGGGTGGCCGTGTGACACAGACCTCATCTTCTTTGTTGTAAGGACGAGGGAGTTACAGGGTGTTTGCGGATGCCCGTGTGACAGGTTTATGGAGCCACATTGTCTCATTGTAACGACTTGTTATTTTCAAAAATAGGTTAAAGCTAAGAAAAAACGTTATTAGGCATAGTTGCAGGAATTCCTGGGAAAGCAGAACAATTACAGCATGCACAAGTCGTTAGATGGGCTACCGGCATTGCTATCAATTCTCAGCGTTGCTGGACTAAAAGGCACGTCAGCGTTCAGAGCCTTTCAAATAAAAAAATACAGATTATAAAATAACTACGTGCTTTTGGGAGCAGCTACTACAGCTGTGAACACTGTGAAGGGTAAGCTTTCAGTCGCGCCGCTAAAAACTGGGTCGTAAAAAAATTGGTTGTTGGTCCCTTTAAAGCGAAATAGAACTTGGGGTTGCTTTGCTAGGTCTGCCATGGTGAATAACTAAGATCAGAAACTCGCCTTTTGTTGTAATGGGTCTGTTTGCCTTGTAGGCTAGCGAAACTTCGCATGAATTTATTCCTGCAATACGTAGGATATGTATGACTTTTGTTCTTAATTCATTTATTAGTTAGTTAATCTGAAAACATGCTCAGATTTGAACGTTGTCTTGAAGCAGGTGCTATTGAACAACACTAGGGTTAAAAGAGTTCATCAGTACAACAGGTGATGCCTGTCACTGCTAGTGAAGCACATGTGACTTCAGACAGACTGTACTTAAATCTTTTTACTCATGCAGTATAGCTGTATATATTGCTTTCTATTTTACTTTGCTTAGGTCACTTCCTTAATATGTTATAACAGTTACTTAAAACATGTATTCTTGGCATAAAATGCATTAATTTGCTTGTAAAGGAGGAATACTTCAATAATAGCTGCACATTCATATTGGCATATTTATGCCTTTTTATCTGGACGTTGGTTGATATCTGGAGTCTTCTGGATGTTCTGGCTTTTTATTTGGCGGCTGGTGGTTGAATCTAGCCATTTCATTTTGGCATAATACTTAATCAGAGTTTTTAATTGCATTCTTAAATGTACATAAAATTCGCCTCTTTACTGTACTCTTTAACTTCACTATTCTGTTAATTTTTGTTATTCTATCATCACGGAAGTGCCAGAACATAATGCAAACATTTGGTTTACCCTGTTTGGATTCGGCAGCTGCGTTTAGTTAGCAAATCTGGGATCAAATGCGTTGCTTTATTACAACAGAAATTTAACTACTTTCAGGGGATGAAGAGAACAGCCTGTCACTGTATGTGCCACAGCAAGAGGCCTTGAATCTGGAGGTTCCACGTGGTGGGAGCGCAGACCACAAAGTTATAGACCCACGAAGGCTTCTTAGTGAATCGCTGGGTCCACCGCCTCCTAAGCGATTTATTCCTTCAGACGAGGACCACCTTCTCGCCCAGTCTATGCATACAACACACATCAAGATGAACAGTAGAGGTGTGTGCTCTTTCGGGCTTGTGCATGAATGATCACATACACCATGTCAAATGACATGCATTTGGCTCCAGCTTCCAGTGATTCACATTTTATGCACCTTCATTTCCTTCATTCTAATTACTTGCCTTATGTTGGTTAAATTAGGATTTCCACATTTTCTATGGCTGTAATTAACAAAAAAGGCTTATTTTACAATCTTCACTCTGGTGAAAACACTACTGATTGTGAAAGATCCTTTTTTTCTGCAAAGCTGCTGGCAGTTATGAACAGCAGTGAAATGGATGAATATAAATTGTGAAATTGTGCTCCAGTGCATGCTCGACCAACATGAAGTTTAAATTTAAAACCAGCCGTGTAGATAGCATACCAGCTTAATGCATCCTGCGCAGCAGGTGTCCAACTAAGTTCACGGTGACAAACTCGACAACAAAAATGCAGCGTTGGATAGTGGTGCACAAATGTTGCAGGTGCAGAACATGCCATCGGCACGGTTGTGCTTTGCATGGCCTCCCAGACAGCGGGCGCGAGGTGTAGAAACATGCCATGCGCCCGTTGTTTGTTTTTTGCTTTGTTTTCTTGCCGCTGTGCTTGCGTGGTGCTATAAGCAAGGACTGTTTCTCCTGCATTCGACAGATGTCGCTGTGACTCAAAAGACGCTGACTTCTAAATTTTGATTGACGTCATTTGAGGTGATGCTGCTCGCAAATGTTTGATATGGTAGTTAAACTATCTTATAACTTTTATTGCGTCATTATTTTGTGATATAATGGCTTGATTTACCGTTGTTTCTAATGCTAACGGCACTGGCTATTATGCCATAATGAAATAATAGATTCATTAAAATGTATTTTTTTCTCTGTGCAAGGACCAAGGTAGGGGTGGGTCCATTATGCGAGTGGGTTCATGAGACGAGTAAATACGGTATTCAATGCAATTCATCAATAGGCATGTGTGTTCAACTATCCAACACATTGAAAGCCAGAAGTTAGCCGTGGAACTGGACTCGCTTGTTGTTTGCAATAGAAAAATGTGGCGAAAATTCTTTATCCGAAAGCTTTTTTTATTACTGCTGCAAAGTTTCCTCCTTTTCTTAATCACCATCGTCATTGTTAATTACATATAAGGGCAATATGTTTAAATAAGAAGGCAGGAATGTCAACCAGCTTGTGCAGGTTTGTAAGGGGCTGTCCTAGTCAAACAGATGACTTCTATATCAGTGAATGACTATGTAAAAAATGACCCTGTATCTGCATCTTTCACTGCAAATGTCATTGAAAGATGATAGTCTTGCGTCTGGAGAGAGTTAACAAAATGTTTATTTGATGTACTGCACAAGAAAATTGGTGAATTGTATTCTAGAGGCGCTGCGTTATAGGGTCTCAATTCGTCCAGCGAAGGCCAACAAGCGCATCGAGGCACGTTAGACACGAGTGCTATCTGGCAGTTATTTTCGAAAGTGAAGGAAGGCGTGCACTCCTGCCTCGGAGGCGATAAGGTGTAGAACGCAAAGCGACGGACAGGTGCCACTACCTTGTAGTCTTAGCAAAGCTTTGGAAACACTTACCTTCTTGAGCGTCCCGTTGTATTGTCAGCAGAGCGTGATAAACGCTACAGTCCTTAGAATCACTTATGTATGCTTTCTCCAGTATAAAGACACACATACAAAATATTGATGTGTTGTGATGGTGCCTCAGATATGCACAATAATCGCTTTTTATTTGACAATCGCACAAGTATGAATGCTGATACTTGAGCAATATTGATGGACAATGCGGATGGGGTTTGTTGCTTGGCGTGTCGTTTGAGGTATCGTTACGGGTGGACAAACAGACAAATGTACAAACATACATACATACATACATACATACAGACAGACAGACCAATATTTTTGCGTCGAAGTACCTCAAGAAAGACCTATCGTCATTAAATGTACTAGTAATAGTGAGTGTTTCTGTCTCCAGCTTAGTCAAATAGCTTGCAGCATAAAACTTACACTTGTAAGCTGCTGTAGACGTTTATTTTTTATATTACTTTAGTGGATGACTAGCACGTGTGGAGCTAGGCTATCGAGCCTAGTTCTTCAAGTGCACAGAAGTTATTTATTATGTTACTTTTTAGTGGGACTGTTAAAAATACACTCAAACCTCAATATAACGAATCCAGTTGTTACAAAATATAGCTTATAACGAAGTAAATGAATAGTCTTACAATAGATGTAGTGTTTGGCGAAGAAATTTTAGAACAAACTTATTTTCGTGTAAGATGTAACTTCGTTATAATTGAGGTCCCAGTGTACATGTTTACAATAAATGGCAGTGCACACTGTGTTAAGACACAAACATGAAACATGAAAAGGACGATACAAGTGCTTGTGTCGTCCTTTTTATGTTTTGTGTTTGTGTTTTAACCTGGTATGAGCATCCAACTAGCCACAAGTACATTTTAAGCAGTGTATCATCCGAAATGTAAGGCTGCTATATTTGTGAGAAGATAACTCCTCAGAATATTCGAAGCTTGTTGCAGCAGTCTCATTGTGCCTTGCACATACACATATTCTATAGCCACGCTGCAAAAAGTGAGGTCAACTTTGTGTCCAAGTAAAACGAGGGATTTTTTTATAAATGAAGGTTAGGTTTGCAGCAAGAGAAGAGATGCATACTGCACAAATGTCAGTTCTCTGGCCCACTTCTAACTTATCTGTGTCTGGACGCCTCATTTTCTGTCAAAATAAATTTTTACCAACTATACCTGAGCTTTCTGTTATTCTGAAAACCTGTCACGGTGGTCTAGTGACTAATGCCCCTGACACACGGGGCACCCTGAAGTCCTTTAGACAAGGGGACATCTTTCGGAAAGGCGTTCGGGCACAGTGACACACGACAAAGGAGTAACTCCTTTCTGGCAAAGGTCCTTTTCGCAAAAGCAGATCCCGCATCTACTTTTCTGGCAGGAAGGGAGTACTCTCGCATACAGTGTGCATAATTTATCAATAGAAGAAAACGTGTCGCAACACTGCGGTGCCCTTTCAGTATTTTTTTGTGCTGAGAAAATGTTTTCATTTTCAGCAGCAGTGCGATTTGTTCAAAAGTGAAGGCCTATGGTCTGTCCATACTCTCAAACGCCTGCATTACGTCACTAGCGCGGTCATGTTAGGGTTGGCAGCGGCAGTTGCTGTGTCGGGCTCACTCGAAAACACTGCTTAAAGTCGCCGTCGCCTGATAACGGCAATGTGTCTTCGAACCAGCGATCGTTGCGCACATAGGCCGAACTTTCGTGGTTGATGGCTCGAGGGTACAGTGCGGAAGCAGTCAAAATGAAGCCGTTCATGACGAGTCTTTGTTTGAGGCTCATCACTCTTGCCTTCGCAGCGTTTAGCTCATCTTCGATGGAGCCGAGGGGGACAAAAGTCAGGCCCACCTCAACTGTTGCTTTATCTCTGTCTCTGCGCTGAGACATCGCAGGACCACGATGAAACGCGGCACGCCGTCACTGACCCAGCTGGACGCAGCCGCGTAAAAAGCACTACAAAAAAACAAAAACAGCAAAACACCGACTGTTCATAGTTGCCAGACGAACTTAAGTTGCTGCTAAAGACGAAAAACGCGAAAGAAAATTACAGGTATGCGCATTATAAGCCACCAGACAATAAAAAAAACAGTTTTATGCTCCGGCGTCGCTGAATGTGATGTACATGCGCAGATTCTTTTTAATATTTCCAATCTTGCTGCTTCCACAAACAGCGTCATTTTTTCTGCAGTGTTCTTCTCAGGCACCGCCTAAAGCAGTAGTCCGGTGCCGTGTGCCATCAGCGCCACTCCTTTCTGCAAATGGTCCCCTTAGGCGACAAAAGGGGTTTACTTCAAAGTACTTTACTTTTGCTTGTGTGTCACGGGTATGATCCGTAGACAGTTGCGTCGAATCGCAGCCACGGCAGCCGCATTTTCGAAGGAGGTGAAAATGCCTGAAGCCTGTTTGCTTAGATTTAAGTGAAGGTTGAAGAACCACAGGTAGTTGAAATTTTCGGAGCCCTGCAATATGGTACATAATCATATGGTGGTTTTGGGACGTTCAACGCCAACAATTATTATCATCAAACTATTATTATTATTATTATTATTATTATTATTATTATTATTATTATTATTATTATTATTATGTTACCCCGAGTAAACCAAAGAGCCATGTTGGCAGCATGGCCTGCATCTACAGCACAGGGCCCATTGGCCAGCCCTAAAGTTGTTTGTAGCACCTTGTCACCACCACCTCAAGTTGTGTTAATATGCACAAGTTTATATTATATTATACTATATTACATTATACTATATTACACCATTGTGTTATATAGAGCAAGATCATTTTTGATCGACAGAAAGGCAACTTAGACAAGCATTGCATTATTTAAGTTACAACATTGTATTGTAGTATCTTCATGTCCAGTGTTTTGATATTCAGCTAGAATTTGGTTCTGTGCTGAAGCTTATGTGTCTAAATCTTGCGTACTAATTTGAAATATGAGGGCATAATGTAAACAAGGCGTTACTAAGGCATGGACAAGTGCTTATCTGTACCTTAGTTGGTTATTGTCTACATACACACTCGGATTTTAGGTAATGATGAATAACCAACTTGCCCAATAAGCTATTTTGACAAGTTATGAGCCATAGTGTTCAAGAGAGAGAGAGAAAGATAGGAAAGCAAGTACAAAGAAAGACAGTAAATATGTTTTTGTGTCTTCAGTGCTTGACTTAAAGTTCCTATGCAATTTGATGCAGGTGATGGTCGAGGCCAGGCGGACAACTCCATGACTGTGACCATGGAAGTCAACGGCATCATCTACCACGGAGTCCTATACCCCCAGACACACAGAAACAGGCTCTCCTAGGTTGCACACTTGCTTGCATCAATGCTGGACTCTTCCGGAGGCAGCCTGTCGAACAAAACATTTACAAATGAAATGTGAGTGCACCAAGGACGGGCGACGGAGAACTCCTGCCTGTCCTGACGATGGCAATGCTGATCTCCACTGCAAGCCACCATGTTGTTGTGTGCTGTTATCTCTTCCGCCTCAGTTCTGCCCTGTGCACACTGACAGCCCACTTGTTGGAATGTTTTGCATTGATTGTATGTGTGTGTGTGTGTGTTTGAATGTATATGGTTGTCAAAGTGCACTCGCTCATGATAGCAGTGCACTCCTTAGGTCTTTTTCTCTTTGTTCCAACTCAATGTACTCTAAATATTCACTCTTGTTCATAGTCTGATACAGTTCTATAAGTCAGCGCCACTTCCACCTCAAAGGCAGATGCACACAAGCCCGCAACAATCAGCGCACGGCTTGAATTCATGTCATAAGACAATCTGTGACCCTGCGGTCAGAGAGCATGGCTGAATACATAAGAGGGACTGACTGTTTAGTCGCAAGGGCAATCAGCTGGCACACTTTGGTCACCTAAGCTGGGCAGAGCCTCTCTTGCCTTCTTAAGTTGTTTCCAGCTAAAACTTTCTTCATGTGAAACTTTTTTTGTTCATCATACTTTCTGTTTAGCTAATGTGCACTTTACACAACTTCTGATTGGTATCTAGTGCATTTTCTCTGCTGTGTCACGGCGTCATCTCTTCCACTGTTGAAGAAATTCATACTTTGTTGCTGCCGGCTTGCTCCTTCATTATTCTTCATGCATTTGTACTGTGAGCTGCATTTAAAAAAAATCTAACCACTTTTTAAGGAACCACAGCACTTATCATTGCTTCATTGTCAATCAATTTTTAAAATATATAAATAAAAGAAAATTTGATTGGTCTTCATGATTTGATTACAAGACACTTTTAATTGTTTTAGCCTATCTTATCTCCTAATTTAGTTAATGACCCATGTCAATGAGCATCAATAATTCTGAAGGCACCTATATAATAGAAGGCTGGAATGAACATTTCGATTTTTGCTTAATTAATCAAGCACACATACTTGACTGTTACTTTGTTTATTTATTTGAATCAAGAAGTAGTTTTATGACAATTTCAAATGCGAGATGAAAGCACAGGTCTTAATGTGTTTCTTCAATAAAAACAACTTCTCTCAACTTTCTGGTGTAGGCCTGTTGGAGGTTCCAAAAATTAGTGAAACCACAAGATTCCTCTTCATGACTCCAATGAGCCTTCTTTTATTCTGCAGTGTTCTGTGTCACTTATTAAGCTTTTGAGGAATGCCATTGCTGCCCTGACAAAGACCAGTCCTCTTGGGGTAGCATTTGCTCCTGCGACATTTGCTCTTGCGAAAAACATCAAGTGACAAAATGAAAAGGCATGTCGTTTTAATGTACAGCAAGCTTCTCGAATTCTCGATGGTTGTTTGTGCTTTTATCTAGTTGCCCCTTTCCATGGAGGGGCAACTAGAGGAAATTAGCTAGAGTTGAACCCCTTTAAAGAGACATTGATGTAACAGATGATTGGGTATAAAGAACACCAGTGTCCTTGCAACAAAATCGGGTTTGATTCGAAACTGCATGTACATGGTACCCTGCTTATAAGAAAAACCTCATATACGTAAACGAGAAATGCTCGCTGGTGCACGTCTAATACAAAAGGGTTCAGCAGCATATTGTATCAAAAGTGTATTTCCAAAAGTGCAATATATAGATGGCAATAGATGTTTTTCATGCGTGCTCAGACTTTCTGAGAATAGGACCCAGTTCACATGCTGCATTACACAAGTAGTTCTTCAAGCTGTTAGCCTTCTTCTCGGCATTATGCAACTATGTATTGCAGTGAAGCTTACTAAAGCTTTGTCATCGTTATGGAGTGCAAGTATTTGCCAAACAGTGTTGTTTTGTCACCAAGAACAAAACTACTAAATGATGTACTTATTTTTTACCATGCTTCCTCGACTGGTTGCATTTCAGCAGTACTAATGCGCCGTATTGGCTGTTCTATGTCTGAATTTTGAATTTCAGATCGGGACGAATTCGAGCTTTCCTTCTTTTATGACAGCTTTGTTTTCAAGAAAATACATAGTATGGATTTTTATATTGCTTCGTGCAAAAAAATGGACAAATTGTTTCTTGATTGTTTCTTTACCTTGAAGGATTTCTCAGAAGTGATTTTACCGTACTTCAAAGTTTTATGCAATGGCTTGTGCACATTACATCATCATTTCTTTCAATATTTGTGGCTGAAAACGTACGTTTGCCTGGTGTTCTTACGTCTGACTGCATGCACTACATCTTACACTTTAACTTCCAACTTCATGTGGTAGACTTCAGTTAGTTTGACCCTAAATGAATGGATGAAATACAGTGGACTTGGGATAATTTTAACTTGGTCGACACTCCTTGTTGTTAATCTTGGTTATCATGCTTGCAGTGATAAATACATCAGGCTGACTTGTTATGTTTTCAATAGATTTAAAAGCTGCTCAAAGCAAACTTCATTATTTGATTAAACTTGTTGATTAATCAGATGAATACTTTTTGCTTGTCTATACCTGAATTATTAACACTCTTTTTTACTTCCAGCTAAACATTTGCACTCAAAAATTATTAATGCAGCTGGAAATAAAGTATTCCTTGCTTGCTTTTGCCAAAGCATTCAAAACATCGAGCAAAAAGATAAAAAAAAAAAGAGGGAGTAAAAACATTGCGATGGCAGTTTGGCACTTGAAGATTGGACATATCTGCTTTTCCCGATATGTTTTACGTCTTTGTGCTAACTTCTTATAATTTCATCGCACAGCCTACTTTTTTGCCTTCCTTGACTACACATCTGAGTCCTTGGCAAGCATAGTGTAGCTCTAGTAGACTGCCGGTACTAATCCGTTTACATTGGGGCATACCAACCTCAACAGACTAGCATATGGCATTGTGCTGCTTAGCACGAGGTCGTGAAATAAAATTACATCTACATTTCAATGTGGATCAAGTGAAACAATGTGTCTTTACCAGGTGTATGATGCAATCAAAAAAGGCCATTTGACCACAATTCCCGTGTTGTG
The DNA here is from genome assembly GCF_013339725.1 of Rhipicephalus microplus. Taxonomy (NCBI): domain Eukaryota; kingdom Metazoa; phylum Arthropoda; class Arachnida; order Ixodida; family Ixodidae; genus Rhipicephalus; species Rhipicephalus microplus. Next base: position 246,633,131 of record NC_051165.1, read on the forward strand.
TCCCTCTATGGCATGTTTAATAATTATATTGTGAATTCAGCACGTAAGATCTCGTAATTTAATTTATGATCGTTAAAAACAGCATCACATAAAGAAAAGCAACTGGACGAAGAAGACAATGCAGGATGAATGCTGACTTTACACAATAGCATTCAAGCATGATGTACAAAGCTATTCAAAGCATGTCCCCTCTGTTGTGCATTGAAGTTCAGCCAGACGAGCTATTTATATCTACTACCCGGAGAAGATACCAGATTGAGTATATTGTTGCCTATATCTTCCTTTGCTCGTGCAATGTTGGCGTACTTGTTCATTTACTATTGCTTTGAATAACCTTCCCTTCTGGGCTGTTAAAGCGTTCCTTGTCATCTTGTTTCTTGTTTCCTGTAGATTTATGTTTCTTCATTTGCCTTGCAATCTTCTTGTGGCCAGCGGAAAGGTCAACATATTCGATTTTGTTTTCCTATTCCCACTTTATTTGCCAAATGTGCTTTATTGGTTCTCCTTCAGTATGAGCGTTTTTGGGAGTTGCAGCAGTGAAGTCCAGTCATCTTATGAAAATTTCTGTAGCTTTGTATAAGCCCTCTGAAGTGAAAGCTTTTTGGCCAATTTAGGTTATAGTGTTAAGAATTTTATGGTTGGGAATGTTGAGCATAATAATGGACCTTCTTCACTGTGGAAAACCCCCTCTAGTGGTAGGCACCAACAACACAGCAGGCTGGGGTCATGGCGGTACAGCTTTATGGGTACGGCCACAGGTATTTTTTCGTGATGAGCATGTGGCTAGTTTTGTGAGCTTTTGCACTTCCCCTGTGTGCATATTACGGGCTCCTGTTAGTTTTAAGCGCGCACTGAATTGCAATGTTTCGTCCTGTTTACAACACAGCCAGTGGATGAACTTGTGCATCGATCTAGACCCGCCCACCACAGGATTCCACTTTGTTTTGTCAAACAACACCATCACGCTCATTGTATAGAAATGGAGATGCAAGGGAAGGCAGGGAGATTAACCAGATGCTTGTCCAGTTTGCTTCCCTGCACTGGGGAAAGGGAAAAGGGAGGGGGTAGAAGAAGAAAGGAGAGTGATACCCAGAATCACAAGCACATTTGGAGGAGCAAGTGCAGTCTACAGGCCGTCGCTCAGATTTGTTGATTTCAGGTACTTCAGTAGCGCATTTTGTGCTTTTGCACTATCGAAGTGCATGTCCAAGGTCCTAGAATCTTCTGCACAGAAAATAGAGTTTTAGTGGAAATTTACCTATGTGCAACGTTTACATATGTTGTGCTGAGCTTACTTTCAACAAGCAGGGATGCATACCACATCAACATACAATAGACAGCTGGAAGTTCTCACAGATTGCATACTACCCCTCTGACACTCGCTGAAATCGAGAGAATACTTACAGTAGCCAAAAACAGCATCTGGTCTTGGCAGAATACATTGCACATGTGGCATTCACTTTGGAAAATGAAAAAAAAAAACAGACAATCTGGATGGTTGGCATTCCCCCAGAGTGGTCCTAAAACAGTCTACCGAACGTCTTTCTCCTTTTCTCACTTTTGGTTTCCATGCCCATTCGCATTGTTTCTGTGGTAGATTGCAAAAGCTCGTGTCAATATATCACTGACAAAAGCTTCCGAAAGGGACACTCAAATATCACCGGCAAAACCTTCGCCGAATACAGTAGGCCACTAGCACATGGCTTGCCAGATGCCTTGCCAAAGCTTCAAGTGCTCTCCAGCAGAAAGAACCATGAGTTGCCGGGTTTCTGGGAGTGCTACGAGGCAGCCGTTCATATGCGTCTCAGGCTTGCAGACATCAAAACTTTTAAGGGCTTGAAGCCTCACTATGAAGCAGGCCATCGAAAGAACACGCCTGACTGAAAACTACAACGTCGTCATCAAGGTGCCCACCCAAGGGTATAGCCGAAATGATTTCAGCGATTACAGCCAGATATCGAAAGGTATTTTGAGATCCCCTTTCCAAATGGCCAGCAATCAGGCATGGCAACTATTGGCTGTATCTAGTGGAAGCAAGCAAACATACTGCGGCCCTGAAAAAATATTGAATCTACTGTGGGAAAACGTTGTCGTACTATGCACAAGTTGAGCAAGGAAGTGGGTGCTAGTCGGGGCTGCTCGTTATCATGCAATCAAAGAAAAAGTGGTGTTCTACCAGGGCAATGTGGGTGTCGGTTTCTTCTTTACTTCTACAGCAAAGTTGGCCTAAAACCAGCATTCAAGTGCTTTTTCAAACACATGCTTGGTCTCACAGTGCAGAGACTGGTGCTGCCAGTGTAGCTGACCATGAAATTCAAATTACTGCTGTACGCTTCCCATTATTCATAGCATTCTAACTAGCCTCACACATGCTGTAGGTGCACCTGAAAAAGGTCCATTATCTTTATACGCTGATGAGTCTATATGTAGAACACTCTCTACTATAAGCACGATAATAAGGCTTGATCTTTCATGTTTTCTTTTTTTTTTCCCGGCTTTTCTGCAAGAAAAGTTAACCATCAGTCAGTTTCTGTGCTTTTTTATGGTGTGGAGCCTTCTATGTAAAGGGTGTGGCATTATGGCCAATGTCTATTGCCAATGTTCATTTCACTTTTTCGACATCGCACGTAGTCACATCTTCTGCCGGCACATGTTGTATGCCTCCAAAGATACAAGCGTTTGCAATAATGTGGAATGAAAGGGGTGTTAAGACGTCTAAGGATGCGCATTGTCCGAACAAGCAAGATCACAGAAGAGATGCTAACTGGCGTAACTACATGCACATATGAAGTAGTTGTTTGACGAACTTATTTAAAGTCTTAAGTGAAGCAGCCAGGAATATTAAAGAAGGTTTTTAAAAGCTGTACGACTGAGATGGAATTTTCGTGCTGTTCCGTTCATCTATGTTCCGTTTGTGGAAGCTGCTATTTATCCCAGATAAATAGCGACTCACTTGGCTTTTGATCATGTACATGGTGCTTGACATAAGGGCTTAATGAGCAGAACCGTGATGCTTGTTAATGAATTCCTTACATTTTAGTGTTAAATGTTGGTTATTACATGGTGCCCTCTGTGTGTATGGTATGGGCAGTGCAATCAAAGGTACCATGTAGAAGTTTGTAGCAAAAACAAGGTTGCAATATTATTCAATCCTGTGACTAATGCCCTCTGCAGATGTCACTTGGGGTAGCTTATGTTTGCAATTGAAATTCGACTCCCATAACTGTGAAGGCACAAAATTTTATGCCTAAAATGTACAGCTTGCACCTTGTAAATCCTCTTTGCACAGCTTTGTAGCTATTATGTGCCTCATTTAATTCAGTCATTTCGACATAATAAAAAAGTACTAAAAAACATGGGCAATTATGGGAATAGAACTAGTGTTATTTCATAACTATTGAATCAGGATTGCCGTGCATCGCTCGAATGAACTGAGACAAAAAGATCGCCGGAGCGCTCAAACCGCATCAATATAGGAATCTCAGGGATCTCTTCTGGTCTCGAAGAGCACGTTTACGTGTGCACACCATCTTTGTGTGAAAGTGTCTGAATGTTCTTCATCTGTGTTGTTCACTCGTTTTGTGAAACATGTCATGCTAGGAGGTGTGATTTATGCAACATGTTATGGCATCGCCCTTCTGATGGGCAACCCTTCTTTTGCTTTTGACACACCGTGATAGCGTCATTCAAAGCCAGCTTTTATTTGTAGTCAGTTTTTTTTTTCTCTTTTTTTGCTTGTTTCTGTAAAGCTCGTTCACCCGAATTATATAGCTTTGAGTCTTATTGTGTGGTTTTTTGTCAAAAGTGGGTGTTCTTTGCACCAGGAAGCATAGCTACTAAACCTGAGATGGATAGGACAAGTGGTGGCACTCCTCTGACAGGCAGTACTCTAATGAGGCATACTCCTTCCACTCTAAAAGCCATGGAACTCACATTTCAATGGTCATTGCATTTGCGCTAGATTTCGGCCTAATCAGCACACTTTTGTGAACATTATTTTCATACGTGTGGGACACCACACATTTTCTTTTCCCTTTCTTGCCTCTAACATAAGTGGTAGTTCTGTCTCCTGCCCCTCATTGCACTGCTACAGCTACATTAGATTTTGCTGCACTTTTTTACAAGCTTTGAAGCCTGGCTTCCTCTGTTTGTTTTTCCTCATTTATGTTGTGAAAGTGTGGAGAGAGATGGCAGGTGTCATCTATGATAATAATATTGTTTCTATTTAAATGCGAGTTGTTTTTATATATTATGGAGAAAAAAAAAACTAAGTGTAACTTTATGTTGTTGCCCCCAGAGTGTACATTGTGCGGTCACAACAACACCTGCTGGCCGGAAGTGGCGTGTGCACCATAGAACCAATCCGTCCATTCAGGAGGAAAGGCCCGACTAATGGGGCGGAAGTGTGTTGGCTGATGTCTTTCTAGCAGTCGCAGTTTTTTTTATGCGACCTGTGTAAATAGTACTATATTATCGCTTGAGAGGGCCTCATTTGCCATGTGTGTTCGTGCGTTCTTTTTTCCTTGCCTATGTTATGACAGAGCTGTTCTCTCAGGCTATGTTACATACTTTGAATTTTTTATTTCATTAATCTTTAGCTGTATTTGCTGGAGAAACAAAGAGTGAAAAAAAAAAAAGTTGTGCTGTTGTGTACTGAAATGTCATGGCGGCAACAATGTTCCAACCCACCGTTTATTTATAGTGCAGTGTTTTTGGGAAGTTAGTTTCAGCAGTGCTCTTCCTGTTTGCTTGCATTGAATTTTTGACCTTTATGCGATATGATGTGTATGTGGTGCCTCATTCTGGCAGACATGTACGTGTGCTTTTTGATTAGGAGATGCATGACGAAACTGTTAACAATCCCAAGTTTTCTTGTTTCTCAGGATCAAGCCTTGTACATGTGCACTCTAACTTAGTAATGAGAGCTTCTACATACTGGTCTGATCAAATGGTCTCTATTCCTCTTTTTTTGTTTTCTGTTCTGTTAGAAGTGCAGTTCTGCCTGGTCCAGTACAGTGCTGTGAATGTTGGTGCTGGGCAAGCCATGTAAAATACAATGCAGGCCTTCTTTTATGGACAAAACTTTGTCCCTGTTTGATACAGCATTTGTGTACCTTTCTGTGTTCCTCTGGGAAAAAATAAATTTATTTTATTTTGTTTTATCATACTGCAGTGTTGAAGGGCTATTACAGGAGAGAAGGTAGTAAATAAGAAAATTGCAAAGTAGCGAAAAATGCATTGAACATGACATTCAATGATTAATGGATTACAAAACGAATTCAGCAAGTGATATCTGATGAGGCTGTGGAAAGTATTCTATAGTTCAACAGTGTGGACAAAAAAAGCTGTTGTATGCACAAGTTCAGTGATGAAAAGGAGACATATGATGCTCATTATGATTGCAGGTGAATGTTGTTTTAGCTGGTGTTATGTAGTTGCTTAGTAGGGAAAATTGTGGATAGTCAACCAGAGTATTGTAAATAAACTTCAGAGATTCAATGTGACGGTAAAAACAGAGACTAGTAAGTTGTGAAAACAAGAAAATAGGTGAAAAATACCTGTCACGGTGATGATATACGAATGGTATAGCTTTTTCTGGGCAGATTTGATTTTTTTATCAGATATTTTGGGAGGGTTCTAAGCGACAGAGTTTTACTCAAGTATTGGACGAGCCATAGTTTTATAAGTGAGGAGTCTTGTGTTGCTTGAGGCCAAAGTTAGTGTAGGCTGCAGGTATCATAGCCTTCTAAGCTCATGGTTGTACATGATCCCAATGCGATATCACCAAGATAGATCCTTAGTAAATACGAGATTTGGATACTGAGATACATTTTCTGGGGATGAACCATTAAATGAATAAGTAAAAGAATAAGGGAGAGAATGCTTAGTAAATTATGTGGAAGCAGTGTGTATCCTTACCAACTCACTCATATTTCAATTTTGCCTAATGCTATCTGAGATTGTTTAGTCAAAAACTAAAAATATGAAAACTACAGGGTAAATTTAAATAAATACAATTTTAATGAGTATGACATCTGTCGCCGCTACCTACTACAAAAAGAGTAGTAGTTTAGAACATGTCTAGTCCAGTCTGTTACGCATATTAAGGCTACAAGTGGAGATTATTACAATAGAAAAAGCACTATCTCATAATCGAGAGAGCATACTAATCGATGTGCTAACACAAAACCATTGTAATGACAAAAATTTTTGATTAATAAGGCAACTAATTTGGACACAATAGCCTGCATGAAGCCCACAGTAATGGCCTAATTGTTATGGTGCTTAGCTGCTGAAGACGAGGAGAGGGGTTTGATTCCCGGCCGCCATGCCCTGTTATTGATGGGGACAAAATGCAGATCCCATGTTTTTAGATATGTTATCACATCATAATATTTGCATGGAACATCTCGTATATGTTTTTACCCACATAGCAACCAATAAATAGTACTTTGTAAAGACAGAAACAATCTTGTTTCTATGCATTTACATAGCATTTGCACTTACCTTAAAATTTTTGTTCATTATTTTATTATCAGTATTGACAGCATTGCAACTGCAAGCACTTGTGGACAGATAGCTCTCAAGCATATCTGCTTAATTCTTATTGTTGTAAAACAAAATACAAAATAAAATTTTCAAACCAGCACTGCTTTGAAGGCTGGCAGCACCAACATTGCAGCTTCTGTTTTCACATTAATCCTTCTCATTTTTTTTTTCATTTTATTCATGCCTTTGGACCACCTTTCAGCAAACTGTGCAAAGTGTCCGATTTTAGCACGAATTATTTGATGGAATGAGTGCTCCTCAAATATGTTTTCTCATGATACCACCGTCTGCTATCATAATGTTATTAGCTTGTACAAATAAAGATGAAAAACAATTTTTGACGAGAAAACTCGTTGTCTTCTGTTATTATGTTCTTCCACCATACATTTGCTGGTCAATGTTTCCTACTTTTAAAGCTGGAAGAGCCCTTGAATCATGTTGCGCTGCATTGGGCCCTTTGCCCCGGTCTCTATTAGAGCACGTGAGGGCCTTTTTTCCAGGCCCGGGCCCAGCCCGAAAATGCCATGCTTCGGCCCGAACCCGGCCCAGTGTTTTTAAACACGGCCTGTACCTGGTTCAGGCCCGAACAGTTTGCGCCCGACCCGGCCCGGCCTGTTTCAGCCAGTCATGCCTTGAGCACAAATGAGGCACTGTCCGATCTTTGGTGACTGCTAATATACCGGCCGCAAACAAGATATAATTTCTAGAGTGTTTTGAGAACTGCTTTCAGTGTCGTGACTTTCAATGGTACCGTGTATACTTTCGGTTAATTACGCCCGTAACCTTTTTGCGAAATAATTGCAAGGCAATATAAACTATTACTGGAGTCCTACCTGGCTGTCTCACAGACTCTGCGCTAACCACGCAGTCTTACTTTTGCATGTCAAAGACCGACTGCAAAATGTGGGAAAAATGGCGAAATTTTAATGTGTTTGTATATAAATTACATACGAGCTGGGGCTGTTGAGTAAAAGTATCGTCTTTCGCAAACACGCTCTAGCAGCTCCGAGGAATACACCAGGCTGCGCAGCTTTACATAAATAAAAGCTGTCGTGTCGACTCCTCGGCAGGCAACTGTCCTCAACGTATATGACGCCTTCGCGCTCAAAACAAGAAGGTTCTCTGACCTACCCTTCTTCCCGAGCTCACTGGATTACGTGCCCAACGGTTGGGCCGCCCGCGATCTCCGATACGCACTCGCCGATCGGCCCGCCGTCTGCGATCTCCTGACTCTCGCCGAGTGGTGCCCCGTCCTCGGACTCCTTCGATCGCGTCCCCAATTTTCCCTATCTCTTTTGTCCTCTTTCTTCATTCGTGTGCGGCGAGTGATCCGTCTTCTATATATTCTCTTTATCCCCTTATCCCATCCCCTACAAGGCGCTTAGCCGTGTCGCCCACGAGGCAGACAAATTAGGAGCCCTTCTTTTTCTTCCCTCAAGAATCTCTACCTCCGCCACAACCGTGCATCCAGACTCGCTCGCTGGATTTCGTGCCCACGGGTTGTGCCCCGCGACGATCTCCGACGACAGCGCAGCTCTGGCCGATAGGCTCGCCCTCCGCCATCTCCTACACCGTGAAGCTCTCGCTGAGTGGTGCCCCGTCCTCGGACTCCTGCGACCGTGTCCACCTTTCCTATCTTCTCCTTACTTCTGTATGTGGGTCTCTCTGTCCCTGCCCCTATTTCTATCCCTTTTATTCCTCCATATCCCTTTTAATCCCTCTTTAACCCCATCCCTCGTGAGCTACTGTTGAGATGTCGCACTAAGATGCAGACAGTTACGGGGCTCACTTTTATCTTCTTTTCTCTGTTTAAGAAGAATCACTTATATATACCACCGTGTAATATAGATATGTCAAAGCGAGCCAACCCGTAGCGAGCGAGCCCCCGTTCCCACTGTTCCCTGAAGATGCCTATCTCGCCGTCTTCGTGTAACAGCATTCGATGTTTGAAAGTGTTACGTTTTAAAGTAAGAACGGACTAAAAGGGCTTCCAAAACAGCTCTTTCCTTGAGCGCCGAAGTGAACCAGCTGGCGGCTTCTTCAGCGCTCTCCAACCAAACGCACAAGTGTCCGGATTGCGATCCCCCACGGGGACCGAAAGCACGATAGCGGGTTGCCTAGTCGCCGATGACCAAATGCCTCGGTGCAAATATGGGTGGGAAGCCTGGATGTATGTGGCTCGCGGTTGTGGTTGCAGCTTGCAGCTTGCGGGAGCGACAGTGGAGGAGAATGAAATATACAATGTGCCATAAAGGAAAAAGCGGCGACTGTGGTAGGGAAGAAAATGTGGAAGGCAGAAAAGAAGCCAACTGTCAACAGGGCTAGCGCCCGTGTGGAAGGTCACTTCACGTGGATCAGGAACATTCTATTGCTTCAATAGGATTCATTTCGTAAAGCGTTAGCTTTTCAGTCGGCAAGATAAGTTGAATAGTCGGTTGGCGCATCTTATCGTTCACGGCGTAATTTTTGTCAACAGGGCCTCATCAAATGCGAGGCCCACTGGTGACGGCTTTATGCTCTTTCATAGTGAGTACCAATAGTATATATAGTACTCTAAATCGTTACCCACTTTTTATAAACATACAGTCCAAACAACAGCGCCAAACATAGTACACACGCCATTATACCGACATGTATGAGACTCGGGCCCAATATGGGCCTGACTCAGGCCCGAGCCCGGTCCAACAATGCATGACCCGGCCTGGTGTTCCCTAGCCTGGCTTTTCGGGCCAGCCCGGGCCCGTGCAGTGAACTTTCTATACTTCAATTGGCTGCGGTGATCAGGTCTCAATGCGGAGGTGGAGTGGGCGGCGCTGGCAGACATCTCCCCTCACTGGCCATCAAGCAGTGACGCATTGCCAGGGCGTGCCACACCGAGCCCGTGCCCTTCCCAATTTTTTTTCGCCATGGCACACAGTGCACGGACCCTACTTCGCATGAAAGAATGCCCCCCCCCCCCCCCAAAAAAAAAAAAAAACTGCCTACGCACTTGCCCTCAAGGGCCATTGATTGATTTGATTTGTGGTGTTTAACGTCCCAAAACCACCATTTGATTATGAGAGACGCCGTAGTAGAGGGCTCAGGAAATTTTGACTACCTGGGGTTCTTTAACGTGCACCCAAATCTGAGTACACGGGCCTACAACATTGGCGCCTCCATCGAAAATGCAGCCGCCACAGCCGGGATTTCATCCCGCGACGTGCGGGTCAGCAGCCGAGTATTTTAGCTACTAGACCACCGTGGCGGGGCACCCTCAAGGGCCAAACACAGTCAAAACATTCCGTAAGCTCAACATGTCTTTTCGCACCCCCCTCCCCTCCAGCCGATGGTATTCGCTAGAGTTAGTGTATGAGCTAGAGTGCCTTTGACGTCCTTCTCGCCCAGCTCTCCGAGAGGCGGGCGAGGAGGACATCGAGGCACTCTAGTATGTATCTCCATGAGAAACCAGATAGAGTTGCAGTTGCAATACAAGTTTGTGAGGTGAAGCCATCCCACGTTCAGGGCGCTGCGTTCAAGCGTGACCTTTAGACAGTTGTAGTTATTGCTGCATTTGGGACGTCCCAATATCTTCGCAAAAAAAAAAAAGGCATTAACGTACGCTTGGCTTATATGAGCCATATACAGTAATTGTAGAATTAATTTGCCATGGGTGCCTTTTAGGAGAAAAATACTGGCGCCACCCCAGAATCAAATGCCTTGCAATTTTCAGCAACATGGTTCGTATGATTCACGGCTTTTGACAGCTCTTCATCGATAATATAAAGTATAATTTACCCCCCCCCCCCCCCCCATCGGCATTCCCTCATTCCTTTTTTTTTATCGAACATCTGAAGAAGTTTTAAAAGTTTTGTCTTTATAAGTGTTTTGTCTTGTGCACAAAATCCTCGTTCGGTCCCCACCTCAGTCTGTCAAGTAAACTATATCCGTTGCGTTGCTGTTAAGCAGAAAGTTGCGGGTTCGCTGCCTGACAGCGATGGTCGCTTCTCGATATGAGCGTAAAGAAAAATAAGCGCACGTAGAGTACACTTGTATGTGCTTTAATGAGAAGCAGCTGATAAGCCACAATTACCCATGACGGTGTTCCGCGTTACCCAGTAGTTGTACGTGTGCGTTGCAAGTTTATTCACCCCAACTAGTTTCGATTCATTTGTCTTTAGCAACCACTGGTCATTCGCACGTGAAAATGATGCCGAAAGCTGGTGGAAAGCGTGGTGCCTCACGCATTTTGTTAGCATTGGTTGTTCAGCGGTTCCGTCGAGGATCGAACTGTTTTCCGACTGCAGATGCTAGCAGACGATTGTCGGCCGCGCCACCTATTTGAGAAACGCGAAGTGTAGAAACTGCCTTCATGATTTTGCGCGCATTTTTATGCGCAAAAGCACGGAGGCCATGCATTGAGTCATGTCGTTTCTTTGCTGATCTATGGGTGGCGCGACGTCCAGCTACGGGGTTAGTGTATGGGTGTTCTGTGGTAAAACTCTTATCTGGGCGCGTAAAAGCGCGAACGCTTGAATTCTGCCCTTTTACAACTACTTCGGAAATCGCTTCACGTTTCTTTTAGCTGTTTCTTATCTCCCGAGCTATCGCGATAACAGGAAAATGGAGGTTAGAGAAGTTTGACGTGGCCTGTACTACTTTTACAGCGAAAGCTGTTATGAGATCAGAACACGAATCACGTGCGGCGCCGTAGTTGTCAGCCGTTGTCGCCGCCGCTAGCCGTAACCACAATTGCGAGAAATAAGAAACAAAACATCAAGGACAGAATGGGATTCAAACCCGGGTCCACTGCGTGCCAGCTCAGTATTCTTCTACTGAACCACGCCGGTGCTGGGACTCGTTTCTATACTGGCCTTAAGAAGGATCGGTGTCGGGAAGGGAATCGCGTTAATACATATGAGTAATAAAGCATTTTATTACATCAAAGGAACAACCAGGTGTCACACAATGAGAATTGCGTGACGAGTGGGTCGTCAAATGCTCTATAACCCATTAAAAACTTGTTCTTGATCACCCATTAACAATGGTGCATACCTACTGGCACATATTATTATCAACCTTCGAATTAGGCGTTACAGCGGCAGATATACTTAGTAAAGTGAATGGGAGTATGACCGTCACTGTAGCTGAAAATCGGTTCACAGCATATACGCATATAGTTTGCTCGAAACAGCAAGAACGTGCTATTGCTCCGCCGCGATGGTCTAGTGGCTAAGGTGCTCGGCTGCTGACCCGCAGGTCGCGGGATCGAATCCTTGCTGCAGCGGCTGCATTTCCGGTGGAGGTGGAAATGCTGTAGGCCAGTGTGCTCAGAATTGGGCGCACATTACAGATCACCAGGTGGTGGTCGAAATTTCCTGAGCCCTCCACTACGGCGTCTCTCATAATCATATGGTCGTTTTGGGATGTTAAACCCCACATATCAATCAATCAAATCAAAAACGTGCTATTGCCAGCTTTATTCCTTGGTCTACCGTTGTTCTGTCTCAACACATTATTAATTAGAACACCCGCCTTTATTTGCTCCCGCGGGTTTCTCCCTTCAATTATTGAATCAGCTTCGCCTGCTGAGTTATTCGCTGTTTGATGTATTACATACATGTTCTATGCGTTCCTTTTCGACAAGCGAAGATAGGATGGCTTTTGTGAACGGCGAATGACGTCAACTCGAATTATCTGAGCAAAATCGAAGAGGTAATCAGCGAAGGCGAGCGTGACGCGATGCAAACACAAAGGGGCCTCTACGAGTCACCTGTCAAGTAGTCGCTGCACCGTGGGACGAGTCACGTGACTGTGTAGAAGCCATTGTGTGGCGAAGGGCGTCGTCGTCCTCTGGGCTTTGTTGACGAGCCAATTAGCCTGGAAGTTGCAAGACGCCTTGACGTACCTCTTGCCTCACTCGATAGCAGTTCGCACTTAGCGGTCAAATAAAGCTACGCATTTCACACCCTCGACACACATGGTCCGATTAGCTTCGACCACATTTATTTGTACATTTCCTCACAGTCGCCTACTGTTTCTGCATAATGCGACGGCACGCATTTGCTATTCGTTAAACTAACGTTGGTTTCACTAAGCCGAACCCTTACCGAAAGGAACAGTTATTCTCGTGGTCAGCGTTGTCATATTCAGAACAATTGACTATATTACCAAGTTTTAATTGTATCGGAACCGACGTAGACTGGTGCAGCTTCGTCCTGTTTCATCGGTTCTACCAATGTCCCATCTACAGCTATAAATATTAGGACGTGTCCTTTAATGGTGAGCATTGTATTCATGTCTTTTTATGTTCTCTTCTTTCTATCTCTCTTTTCATCCCTCAATCCCCTTCCCCCGGTGTAGGATAGCAAAGCGAACGCTCGCCTGGTTGACCTTCCCGTCTTTCCTTCCTCTACCTCATCCTCCTTGTCTTCACGAGCAAAAGTCAAAACTATGTTTACGTTATTTCACTAGTGCCTTACGTGGGCACCCCTTTACATTGACACACGCACAGCAGCGCCCGCTCAGGTTGGACCGATGCGAATCCCGTACGCCCCAGACACCCTGTGACGGCAAAAGCTATATCGGATCACCCGAAATACTAGGATTCTGATCACGATACTTTCAAAAAGTGCCAAGAATTTAAAAAATCACAAAATATCCACGGATTGCATGATGATGAGTGGGGCGAAGCGTCCGTCAGTCCATCTGCGCTTCCATCCGTCCATCCCTGCATCCGTCGTCTGTGCGTCCATCCGTCCATGCATCCATCCGTCTGTGCGTCCATCCGTGCGTCCATCCGTACGTCCGTCCCTGCGTCCATCTGCGCGTCCATTCATCCATGCGTTCGTCCGTCCGTCCATCCACCCATGCGTCCATCCGTGCGTCTGTCTGTCTGTCTGTCTGTCTGTCTGTCTGTCTGTCTGTCTGTCTGTCTGTCTGTCTGTCTGTCTGTTCGTGCGTGTGTCCATCCGCCCGTCCATCTAGTGAACACTCCAAGTACCACTATCTCTAAATTTCCGGAGCCCTCCACTACGGCGTCTCTCATAATCATATAGTGGTTTTGGGACGTTAAACCCCACATATCTATCAATCAAGTACCACTATCTCGCATCTTTTCACCATTTATTCATTATATACAAGTACCGTCATTCAGTGGACAATTCAAGGACTAAACGAGAGGTAGCACGGCCGGACTAGAGAGCGGCATGCGCGCACTTTCTCTCGGCCGGCACTCCGGGTCTAGTTTCCACATGTCACCACCACTATAGTTCATGGCACTGCGGCCCAACCTTCGCTAAACCTGTTTACAAAAATTTATTGTCACAGACGTCAATAACATTTCAACAGAGCATTTTCTTATTGGGCGTACAATAACAATGATGACGAAAGCAACTTCATTTACATGAATATGGACATGAGCTGACGAGGAAATAACATGTACTATCAGAGTCAAATGAAACCCGAACAGCGGCAAGCCTTGATTGATATATGGGGTTTAACGTCCCAAAACCACCATATGATTATGAGAGACGCCGTAGTGGAGGGCTCCGGAAATTTTGACCACCTGGGAGTCTTTAACGTGCACCCAAATCAGCGGCAAGCCTTCGCGGTGCTATCATGCGCTCCGTCCACTGATCACTAGGAACAGGCATGGATATGCGGGGAGCTGCCGAAAAGGATACGCGCGCCTGTCAATCGTGATAACTAGATGGCACGCACTACACTATCGCAAAGGCTTGCCACTGTTCGGTTTTCATTTGACGCTGATAGTACACTCGATGGTTCACACAAACACAGCCTCACAAAAATGTGTCACAAAAGGACATATACACATATGAATATTGCAAGGTGAGCAAGAGGCACAAATAAAACATGAAACTGTACATTTGACATATTTACATGTTGGTCTGTGCATTTCAGCCGGCGCATCGACACATCAGCCTACCAATACCATGCCAGCCGACAGACAAGTTGCACTCGTCCGTGACAGACACACACAAAAGGGCAAGACCGGCGCCGAAGGAATTCCTTTTCACCGAGGAAGAAGAACTCCTCCGACAAAACAGACAGCAGCTATGAGTACAATCGTTCTAGGATCGGACAGAGCGCGCGGCGGTGGCGGCACGGTGGAACCGCCTCGCAGTGGTTGCGCCAGAGGCAGAAAGAACCGGCAACAATGAGAAGACAAGCGAAGCGGCCTCGAGAATAACGCCCAGAAGAAACGAGGCGATTTACCCTGAGGCAGCGAAATCCAGCGTGTACGGCTCTCCAAAATACACGAGCAATGACACAATGGTTCAGAAAATGCTGATTTGTTTCCCGAAGACAGCAGTTCGGACATGTTGCTGACTGGACCATTATCCACCTTTCGAGGCGGTCGAGAGTGGGAAGCACACCCCATGCCAGGCGCCACATGAAGTCTCGGAGGTGTCCAGGCAGAAAAGAAGCCGTTAACGTGCTCCAAGACACGCGACTAGAGCGAGCACGGCGGGCTGGGGGAACCATCGGAAGCAACAAAGCAGCAGTTGTCTCAACTATATGGTTGTTCTGCGCATCTATGTCCGGACAGGTCGACTGGACATGGCGAAAAAATGCAACAGTTGTTGCATAAAACGAAGGAAATGTTATTGACATGTGGCCCCCTGTTAAGGTGCACATTGGGCATCAAGTGCTGAAGGTGAGTACCCAGAAAGTATACTTTCTGGGTACTCATATATTATAATATGCAAGCGTTCGTGCGGGAGATTCTTCCTCTTGCACTATAGGCGCAAAAAGAAGCACAGTGCCAGCAGCCGACAGTTTATGAACACTGAAATTAAAGCAAAGCCTCCCCGAGAACGCTGCTGTCCCAGTGCCGCACGAAAGACCAACTCACTGCCACCTGAGGAAAGAAAGGAACATAAAGCCGACTGCAGTGATCGCAAGTTACGTAAAGGTGGTTGCACGACGTGATAAAGGTACCAAATGCGACCGCGAAATACAGTCTGCGCAAGGTACCTCCGCTCAAGAAGCGGAAAGTAAAAATCCCGTGCGTCCTGAATTTTTAGTCTTACTTCTTTGAAAGCGTTTAACCAAAAGGATTCGCACATGCCGTAGTGGTTGTGTGAAATACCTAAAATACGTAGGGACGCGGCCGGCTGAATAGGAAAGAAAGCGCTGAGCCTGGAGTTTGGAGAGCCAATGAAGAAATACCGGGATTTGGAGATGTTCAAGGCTGCATCTGAAATGTCGCCATACTGGAAACATACACGCAGGATGCGTGAAAGGCTACCTTCCTCTGAAAGGTATACAAGGTTATGCCGTCAGCGAAAGCTGTGACTTTCACGGCACTGTTACCAGGAAGCGCAAGGCTCCGGACGCGTGAATCCGCGTCAAGAGCACGCAAGTATGGCTCAAGGCTGAGAACAAACAGCACAGGAGGCAATGGACATCCTTGACTGGATCCCACGTGTAATGGAAAAGGCAGCACTTTCCCAGCCATCCTGAACTAATGTGCTTTTTAGACCAGTGTAGGTATTTCTGATTATTCCCTCAAACGAATGAGGAAAGCCAAAGGCTGTGAGTACATTAAAGATATACGCGTGCTCTAGTCGGTCAGATGCTTTTCCCTGGTCCGAAGACACAAGGATGCCACGCGCAGACCTTGACGAAGTGTGGGCTATGATATCACGCGTAGTAAATGGCAAGCTGTGCATTTCTTGTCAGGTACTGATGAAGCTTGTGATGGCCCACTAGGGCGTTCAACAGGCCCCTCAAACGTTGAACGACTACCATCGCAAATATATTGTAGTCAACGTTGAGGAGTGTGATTGGCCTCCAATCTTCAGGATTAACAGAGGAAGCATCACTTTTTGGGGTAAACACAATGCGTCCATCTAGAAAACTGGATGGAAAGACACCGTCCTCGTAACATCGCCGGATAACCGCGGTAAAGGAAGAACCAATCTCATTCCAAAAGGTTAAGTAAAACTCAACAGGAAAACCATCTAGCCCAGGGGCTGTTCCACATTTCATAGATTTCAGTGCTCATTTACCTCTTCAACTGATGGATGGATGTGCAGGCAATCCGCCGTTTATTGAGGAATACGGGGCAAACATCTAAGCATTGATGTTTTTCATCACAGTTTGTCCGCATGGTCTAACACGAGATTGCTTCAAAATGAAAGGAGTTAACAATACTGAAGAAAAAAAATGCCGCCATATCCACGAAGTGAATGATGATGAGTGGGCGAAGCTCCGGAGGTAAACCTGGTAAACCATGAATCCTCCGTACATTTTGCCCACTCGATTTTATTGCAACGCTCCCCCTAGCGTACGTCGCCGCACTATATCGAACGATGACACGCGCCATATGTGACATCATTCCTATTTTATAACACCTCGCATCTTTCATAATCAACTACACGTACCGCCGTCTAGTTTATAACGTCTTGCATCTTTTGGACGGACGGATGGATGGACGGACGGACGGACGGACGGACGGACGGACGGATGGACGGACGGATGGATGGATGGACGGACGGACGGATGGATGGACGGATGGATGGATGGACGGACGGACGGACGGATGGACGGATGGATGGATGGATGGATGGATGGATGGATGGATGGATGGATGGATGGATGGACGGACGGATGGACGGATGGACGGATGGATATGGCTGTACCCTTTAGATCGGGCGGTGGCTAGCGTAATACGTGGGCTGTGCGTCCCCTGTATGTAGCCACCTCTCGTAATAACGAGAGGTGGCTACATACAGGGGACGAACAGCCCACGCCTTAAGGAAGGCCAGAGATGACATCTCATACCAAGAAGCAGCTGCATCCATTACGCGACGATGGTCCCGTCGCCGGCGCTGCACCAAAGCCACCAAAACCTCGTCGCCTCGCGAAGCACGTCCAAAACCACCTCCACCTCCCCCACTCTGACCAAGCGCTGTCGGTTCCAAGAACAAAAACGCTTCTGCTAGCAGTGGAGCTGACGCTTCATCCTTATTTCCCAGTCAGAACGGAGTCGTTTTAAAGGAAAATAATGCCTCTACCAGCAATGCAGGTGACGCTTGGCCCGAACTCCCAAAGAGGCATGCGCAAATAATGCCTCTACCAGCAATGCAGGTGACGCTTGGCCCGAACTCCCAAAGAGGCATGCGCTTGATTAGAGGCATCAGATTTCGACAGTGAGGGACACTTCATCGGTACCTCATAACTTGACGGACGAAGGACAACTTATCGGCATGGTTAGCGACTTTTTACGTGTACGACGTGGCATCGAAGTGGTCGGAGCGGCAGCAACAGAAGAGGCTGTGGCATTTTCCGCGCTGTTTTTAGGTATAACAAGTGTAGGGTCAACTCCAACAGCAGCAGCCTGAGAACTGGGCTCATTTTTGCACTGAGCATGAAGTGGCGTCAGAGAAGGGACGCCGACGCTGTTTGCAAAGCAGTGCGCTGCGTCTTTCGAAGCGCACGGTCCCTGCACCGGCAAAAAAAAAAATTGCCCGCAGCTTCCCTCGGGGGAACACTGGGGAGGATGCGGAGCATATAATTGGTTAACGGGGTGTTAAAGTGCGACTTACTTGGGTCGATGGCTAAATTGGTTAACGTGGTTGTGAAATGGGGTGTTAAATTGCGACTTACTTGGGTCGATGGCTAAATTGGTTAACGTGGTTGTAGGAGGGGGTGTTAAATGAGTGAACACGTACACACGTATGCGAAAGGGCGGCGCTGGTCGAAGGGACGTCGATCATTGTGTTTGTGGATTCGTTGGAATTCATTTCACCGCGACCTTGGACGTCGACGCGCCGTACAAACCAACCGACGAGCGGCAACTGAGCGAGCGAGTGCCGACCTTGAGTATATATACAGCGCGACGGCGCATGCGCGCGCGTCAGCTGCCGATGTTCTCGAAGCGTGACGGCGCATGCGCGCTACATTATACAGCTAGCGAATGTTCGTGAAGAGGAGAAGCGCACGCGGTGTGTAGAGGAGGAAGGGTGTACAGATGGTGGAGGAGTGAAGCGCGCGCGGTGAGTAGAGGAGGAAGGGATGCACAGATGGTGGAAGAAGGAGGAGGAAGCTTGCGGACGGCGCCGCACTACAAGCCTCGAGTATTAGATGCTCCGCATCTAAAAGGCCGACGCGCATAGCGTCGCATCGACAATCAAGCTTTCATCATAGTGTAACATAGTAAACATGTTACTCTATATGGTTTCATTGCATGCTTCGTTCGAAGGAACTTGAAGGGGTGAGGCCAGCACAGCGTCCGTGACCTCCTCCACGTCTGCCGAGTCGGTAGTTGGTTCCGTTGCCGGTGTCAGTGGTGGAAAGGTACCAGCGGCAGCGTCTGAGTAAGAGCGGCGGACAGGGCAAACAGCAGTTGGGTGGCCGTCCCCGCAGCGTCGGCACGGGCGGTCACATCTTTCACCGACGTGACACACCGCAGCGACCACAATACGGTGTTGTGCACTGGGCTCGTGGGTGGTCCCGCGAGCCGCATCTTCGACATACACGCTGAAGACCAAGGTAGTCGAACGTGGCACGGTGACCGGAGAAGCGCAGGTAGTCCGGCACAGGATTAGCGGCATTAATCTCCATTCGAACAAATCGCGTTCCAGTGAGTACGCCGCGTCGCCCACTCATCAAACCACTGGTGAGCGTGATAACGCTTGGGCGAGAGCTTCGTTTGAGGCGAACGATGGCAGGAACAGGCAGGCGACGTTGGTCTCTTGTGGGCCAACGTGAACAACTTGAACGCCCTCACCGCCAATCACCAGGCAGCCAGCATTGATGATTAAAGACACGGAGGCTATGCTCTTCACGGTGACTTGGAAGTTTTGAGCTCCCTGATGCTGCACGCAGTATACCTCTAATAGGCCGACTATTGAGGCCGTCGCATTGAGGTCTCGGCACTAGTCATTGAGGTCTCGGCACTAGTCATTGAGGTCTCGGCACTAGTCATTGAGGTCTCGGCACTATTGAGGTCTCGGCACTAGTCTCCATAGGGACAACAACGTCGAAGACAAGCGCTTTCGAAGGCGCCTAAGACGCGACAAGCACCATGACTCCTGCTGATGGACGCCCCTGACGTAAGAAGGTTAAGGTTAAGGATGTTGTAGGTATACAGCCGGCGGATCTAGCCTTGCATAATTTGCAGGCAATTGCCCCGCCCGGTTTCCTCTTTGCTAAATGAAGCTGTGTCCTTTGTTTTTTTTTAAATAAGCACGAGCAGGCTTTTAAAATAAAAATCGTTCATAGCGCGACGTAAGCCTGCATAAGACACTATTCCACGTGCAGTACTGTGCCGGTACTCTATCTCGCTGAACTATAACCAAGCATAATTGTCACCCTGACGTAAGACGCAAAGGGACGCCCGCAGGGAGTCAACAGACTGCTCGCGAAGATTTTTGCTAAAACCAAAGAGGTTGCACCCAGTGAGTTTAACATGACAAGCCTTTCTGTATGGTCAGATAGTGCTTAAAGTGCGTCCTTGTGATACTAGGTTTTTTTTTTAGTGCGGAGCATGTCCTCTTTGAATTCGGCGACATTGAGCGTATCTATCTATCTATCTATCTATCTATCTATCTATCTATCTATCTATCTATCTACTATCTATCTATCTATCTATCTATCTATCTATCTATCTATCTATCTATCTATCTATCTATCTATCTATCTATCTATCTATCTATCTATCTATCTATCTATCTATCTATCTATCTATCTATCTATCTATCTATCTATCTATCTATCTATCTATCTATCTATCTATCTATCTATCTATCTATCTATCTATCTATCTATCTATCTATCTATCTATCTATCTATCTATCTATCTATCTATCTATCTATCTATCTATCTATCTATCTATCTATCTAGCCGCTTACGTTTGGGTGCTCTCGTGGTCACCCCCTTAGCTTGGCGTGAACCAAAATTAGCATGGGAGGGTAAAATGGTTTGACGAATATGACGCGCTGGTGAAGACGTGAATAATGGCCCAATCCCGTCGCGTACGTTGTCAAACATTTCTCACCAGACAGTGGCACATACTCATGGGCGAATGTGTGCCGCTGGTAAGCGGGTATGTGCCACCGGTGATTGACACTTAGTATCTACCCAGAAACGAGGAGCACACACACAGGAAATTTCAACGTGTGAGCGTTCAGCAATACTCGATAATGGTAGCGTCAACCCAACGAAAAACCTGACATAGGCAGCGTAGAATCATGTGAGGGGGGCGGTGTGGCAGGCGAAGTGGAAGCAAGATCACGATGGGCCCTCGGGCCGCTCTAGGTGGCCAGACACTGCTGTGCTTCGGTGACCCTTCTGGCCCAGCTCACTGTCCGGAGCTGTAACCGCGGTTGCGAGCTGTGCAGAGCAGCCTCCCATCGCACCTGGTGTTCTGACTCTTGCCACGGGGGCTTGGGTTTGTTAAGACAATTTAAAAATACGTGATGGAGGTCGGCTGTGTTGCTAGGACGTAAGTTGCAGTGAGGAGAGGTTTCGCCATGCGTCGCTTCACAATACAGGCTTCACCATACGACATCTAATATCGCAGTAACATTGCGTGGTACAAGCGTGAATTGCTATCGGGCGTCAGAGCATGTCATTATCATAACGACTTCGTGGTTTAAAGCCAGCCGCCCCACCGTGGTGGTCTATATATATAGTGGCTAACGTACTCGGCTGCTGACCCGCAGGTCGCGGGATCGAATCCCGGCTGCGGCGTCTGCATTTCCGATAGAGGTGGAAATGCTGTAGACCCATGTGCTCCGATTTGTGTGCACGTTAAAAATCCCAGGTGGTTGAAATTTCCGGAGCTCTCCGCTACGATGTCTCTCATAATTATATAGTGGTTTTGGGACGTTAAACCCCATAAATAAATAAATCAGTCAATCAAAGCCGGCCACCCATTACAAAAGAGTCCCACGTTACAGCGCATATTGGTTGGTACATGGAGGGATCAAAAACATTTCTAGCGTGTAATTGCTCGTGGTTTAAATAAAGGATGTGCTACCCATTACACAGAATGCAGCCATAGACGAAAGCTTCACTGACACAAGCCACTTCCAACTTTATCGATTACATTGTAGTCATGAACAATTTAAACTTCTTGAGTGACATCATACTATACAAAGTATGCACGAAGTGGTTGAAGTATACATTATATAGGGACAGCACATCGCTATCGCTTCATCTTAAAAGCCAAGCTTAAGGGTCTCCCAATTTTCAATTTTTTAATAGATAGATAGATAGATAGATAGATAGGTAGATAGATAGATAGATAGATGTACAGACAGACAGACAGACAGATAGATAGATAGATAGATAGATAGATAGATAGATAGATAGATAGATAGATACATAGATAGATAGATAGATAGATAAATAGATAGATAGATAGATAGATAGATAGATATATAGATAGATAGATAGATAGATAGATAGATAGATAGATAGATAGATAGATAGATAGATAGATAGATAGATAGATAGATAGATAGATAGATAGATAGATAGATAGATAGATAGATAGATAGATAGATAGATAGATGGTAAGGTTGTGCAGATAGTGAATTTCGAAACCAATTAGAATGCGAATCAAATAGTGATGACACCAAATCGAATGCGAACAGTAATTGAACGCCGTTCGAGTAGTTTTTGAATAGCAAGTAGACCATTTTCAAAGCAGCCTCAGAACATTACAACCTTTTCTTTGAAACAAATGTTCACGAAATTTCACCAAAGACCTTTGATGTTAGCTTCAATCGACTCAAAATACCACAATACCGAAAACAAAGGTAAGCTCGTATTAGGCAGCCTGCATAATGTTTTGCAACTGTAGCTTCAAATACAGCATTCGCTAACGCTATCGGTGCGAGACTTTGTCACCTCATTTGAAATAAAGTTTGGACACAAACTAAACATTTTTATACCAAACACTGCGGATAGAGCGAAAAATGTAATGAAGTCGATCAGTCTGCGTCAAACCATGTTCTGCGTGCCGAAACCGTGTAACAATCGGAGCGTAAATCTAAATCTGTCAGAACAATTACCACAAACGCAACACTCGCATCTGTGGCAAGTCATAAAGCTGCAAACAGTTATTACAACAGCTTCAGCATATATTAGTAAAAAGTGAGCAAGAATTTATTTGTTATTTACTTGCTTTGCATACACAGATACACAAGGACACAGAGGAAAGAGGGAGAGAGCAAGCTGGCAACTGCTACCTGGAGGGGCACAACGTACGTTTATCCATCAATCAATATAGTGTCGATGGTCTCGTAAAGCTTGGACTGCGTACAGATCAGTTAAGGGATTAAAGGAAGAAGAATGACCTTTAACTGTGGCTAAGTTTGGTTACATTAAGGTTCTCCTGTCGGGGCTGATTATTCGAAAGCTATTCGGAAAATATGTAGAATGTCGAATGTTTTTGAATGCGTACTATTCGATTCGAGTACCGAATCGAATACAGGGCCATTCAATTCATTATTCTTATTTTTCGAATATTCGCACAGCCCTAATATATCGATAGATGGAAAGAAACAGTCAAAGGGTATTTAGTTCGCTACGAAGGCTTCACAATTAGAATCCACACAGGCAGCTGCTTGCTCACTGCTTTGGACGAGCTCTTACAATGCACGGGACTGTCGCAATATAATATTTTTCTTGACCTATGAACAGGTGCGGAAGCTTGTTCACTTCTCTGCAGTAAAAAGCGCGCCATAGTGGTTGCCCCTGAGTTTTATACTGTTCAGAGAAATAGAAAGTAGGACAGTGTGTTTTTGCGCACAGCGTGAAAGAAACAGATAAGCACCAAACATTACACGCAAAGGTAACGCTACTAGCTGGTCATTTGAGATGACTTGCCGCTTTCAAGGGCCCCTTACCACCCCGGGTTTAAAGACGAGGGGGTGATTTTCTCCTCTTCTTCATACACACGATGCACCCTCCTCGCCTTTCAGTTCTTGAATACACGTGAACGATATCACCACTAAGCGCTAGAGCCTATCAGGATTTTTGCGCTTCTCGGCTGCACGCTGTTATCGCCGCTTGTGCCGTTGTGAACGCAAAAAATGAAGTCTGATCGGTTGATTGTGCTCGATTGTCATGCGATACAAAGAAGAACGGATGCGCGGCTGCATAGCAAAGCAGTGCAGGAGACAAATCAAATGTGATATTTCGCGTATATCAACGAATCGAGAGTATGCACTCTGTATATGTCTCGGGAACTACTGTCTACGTCACAGTAGTGCGCCAAGAAGGACGAGAAATATCAGGAAAGAATATTCTTACGTAAAAATGATTTTTGTATTTTGAGAGCCTGGTGAGTGGCCCTTTCAACGACCAGACACTGCCGCGACGAGCCTTCATTCATCAAAGTTCTTTGACAAAGTGTGCAAGTGTGAATATGAGTTGAAGACTTGACACCGGGAAACAATTAGAAGCTGCTGCTCCATCGTTCACACTCTCTTTTGTTACACCTGTGTGCGCGATAATACGCGGGACAGCGAGGCGCAGACGCGCGCACTGGGTTTTTCGATCCACGCAGTTGCCCTTGTCGCGGCTAGGGGGCGAATAGTCGCGCTTGTCGCGTTGCGCGGTTCCCGCCGGCTGGCGAGCGCCGGCTGCGAGCGTCTGCTTCCGACGCTGCGGCGCAAACGCGCCTCGCAGAAGGCCACGGAGCCGCACTTGTCGGCGCCCCGTGCCGGGAGAGAATTCGTCGCTGCCGCAGCTACAACCGTGAAAGCATGATTCGTTCCTGCTGGGCGTCCGAGTCGAAGAGACCGATGCACGCAGCAGCTGCTGGAGCAGGCGATGCGTGTTGACCTTGCTTTTACCAACGCCTTCTTCTCGTAAGCTTGGCGTGGCGGGTACCGCTACGCTGCGCGTAGTTCAAAGCAGCTGACTTGCTGTAGCGAGCGCGCCAAGAATCAAAAACACTACCTCCTTACGACTGCCGAACGACGAGTGTCTCGGAGCGCCGGCCGCGTCCGCCTGCCCACCGCTGCCGCCTGCGCTGCTGGATTGTCTCTTTTTTGCTTGATTCCTCGGTCAACTTGTGAGTGCCCGTCGTATCCCCGATAACGAAGGAGCTCGCCTAGCAGCGGCCTTAGCTTCGCCCGGGCTTACCTCTGGATACGGCGATGTAACTGCCGGTCGCCGTTACGCTGGGTTTGTGCTGGACGCAAAATAGGATCTACGCAGTGCAAGCCGAAGTCGCTTCAGGTATTTCGATGGCTTCGTTCACCTCCTCAAGCAAAATTTCTGGAGACTCACTGGCACGTCACAGCTCCACATTTAGCCAGTGCGGACTGCCCCTAAGCCTGAGAGTGCAGCCAAGGGTCTCCAGTGTCGTGGCTTTCAATACCAGCCACTCGCCAGAACCGCTAGCCGGGTAGCCACGGCTTCGTGCAGCTGTCCTCCAATTACGAAGATCTGAAGTTTGTGCGAGTGCAAGTGAATGTGTTTGTGCTAGCACCAGCGTACAAATAAGTGCCCCTTCTGCAAGTTTACGTCGGTGACCGCTGTGTGATCTTGATGCTCGACCGTCGCAACGAGACGCCAGCATGGTGACCTTGAAGCGGAACGGAATTGCCGAATTCTTGCGTCGTGTTCTAATCGCTGTTTCGATGATGCGCTACTGAAGCTCGAAATATTGCAAAATCGACTTCGCTCGCAGGCCGCGCCATTCGACAGAGATTTGACCAATCTACAGTCGCACCTGCGCCCGAATTGTGGCAGGAGGCCACCTGCGGATGAAGGCCGTGGCATTCCGTGGGAAAGGCGATATCGGCTGTGGTTCGCCTATCGAATTCGCAGCCCCTTCTTCATCCTGTGTGACACTTGAAGACGCCGTTATCAGGCCGAGCAGGAAAGCGAGGCGGCGGAAGCTTTTCTTCTCATAGTCGCCGCGTTAAAGGAATCTGCAACCGCAAGGGAACGGGCGCACGGATTGCCTGGACCTCAGGCGAATATCGTCGGTTCTCCGCGTGTTCTACCTGTGCCTCACGGAGATATAGTGCTTTGCTTTTTCGTGCTTTAGAGCAGCTAGAGCCGATCACCAGCACGGCAGTGGTGCCGTGTCCATTGTGGGTGCCGGGCGCCGCGCGGCGCCCGGCGCGACGACGTCGCCGCGGTCCGAGTGTCCCGTGTCCGGGAGGATGAGCGTTCGTGAGGTGTGCCACAAGTATGGGATGCACGCAAAGCGCCATTCAGCGCAGGGCCGGAGGTCGCGCGGGCCGCGGCGGCCCCGCGACGCCCTCGGCCGCCGGAGTACCGCCGTCTGCCTCGGACCTCTCGGCGGCAGCCACCAACAATTCGGCGTCCAACAACCGGTGCCACGCTCCACCGAGCGCCCCCGAGTCTCAGCCGCAGCACCGCAACTCGCGGCCCCAGTGCCTCGAGGGCGCCAGACCTCTTTTCCGCCGCGCTACCAACTGGGAGGTCGTCACCGAGCGAAACGTGCCGCTTTTCGCAATGCTGGACGGCGGTGCGCCCGACGACGGAAGGGTAAGTCAGTGAACGCTTTAGCTGTTATAGGCCTTGCACTTTCACAGGTCTCGAAAATTAAGGGTTTGACACGGCGTCTTCCGCGATAACACCAGGGTAATCGCGCTCGCAACGGGCTTTGGTTCTTGTCCCGGCACCCACCAAAGACGCCGCTCTGAGCATGTGGTTTGGTGAGATGCATTTTGGCAGTGCTAAACTCGACGTTAACGTCATCTCCTGTCGTGCGCGAAGACGTCCGCGAACGGTTCAATGACCTGATGTGGCTCCGTAAGTGGAGAGGTATATTTGAAATATTTGTCAATATTTGAAATCTTGCCTCGACACATGAACTTGCCATTTTATCTGGCGCTGCTTTAGTCAGACAGCGATGTTAGCTTACGGATCGCACAAGACACGCGCTCGCTGTTGGGTGCACGTGCGGAGAGAGTCACGTTGCGCTCGTTTTGCGACTTGCTTTCCCTCGCCGATTCAGCGGCGTTACTGTAAGAAAACGTACGCGCGCGCGCGTGCGTGCGCTTTTTGCACCGAACTTTGAGCGTCTTATATGTGTTCCTGATTTGCAAGTGTTTGGTGACCCGTGGAGGCTCTCGGAATATCTATCGCCGTGCGCTACAAGAAAGGCCGAAAAGCGAGGAAAGTTGCAAACGAAGGGCCTTTTAATGCTTGAGTCGCTAATGCGCACAGACAATTTGCTATTGCAACTAACGCTTTCCTGCATTATAATTGAGGCCACTAAAGGCGGGGCATGAGTAAAAGCGGAAAACGCGAAAATAATCTTTCTGCTCGACGTTGCGAATAATTTTATGCCGGACGATGGGCCATTTGACATTTTATAGTTAGGTTGATATCGTATGCTATAAAGGTTATACGGGTTGGACAGCCTCTCGGTCTTTCCACCGATTGGTACAAAAATACACATCACGGACAAGCTGTGCAGCTTCACGAACACCACCCGAAGGTTTGTGCGTTTTAGTATAAATTTGCGCGGGCAGGCATTTGGGGAAGTATATCTTTGGAGGTTAACTTCAATAGCATAGTTTTGTTCACTTTAACTTTGGACACAGTTTGATCGAATATGATTGATTGGTTTTAAAACGACGCGCACACAATGATTGCGCTTCAAGAAGGGCAGTATTCTAAACAAAATAATCCTACGACGGGAGGCGTATTCATTCACCTTACAATATTCTGAGTCCAGTAATTCACACTGTGTGTGCTCTGCATGTTATGTTAGCATCCAGTTAGACGACGGGGTACGCCTCGTCATCACGCCGCAACCCCCCATTGAAATATACCATGAAAGCTTGGCCTCCTGTAGGAGTGTGGGGTAGGCAACTGGTATACCCCTACCGATGATCGTAACAGTGACGCGTGCTCAAATTTACGGTGGGGGTATTAGTGCAGCAGTGTGACCAAACCTTAACTTAGCATTGTGAAGTTTACTTGGAGGACTTACTTCAAGCATCGAAAATAGAGTGTGTTCCGTAAGGAGACTTGTTCCGCGTCGTCGCTTATATAGGTGCACTGGGCTTCAGAGTAACCGCTCCTTTTCCCGGTCGCCTCGCATCGAATTTCGCGTGACGAGTGGAACATGCGAGAAGTGTACAAGCACTTATCGTTGGGCTAGGTAGCTTTGCATTCCTGAATAATTAGAGCATCGCAGACGTCGTAGGTCGGCAAAAATGCGGACCTCACTTAATCTCGCGGACGAAATACATTTTGCCCATAGAGCTTACACGGACTCACCTGAATGTTCTTCAACCGGACTCGCTCGGACTCAAACTCATCAAAATCTTGCACACCCAGACTGACGCAGACTCAGACTTGTGCCTCGATCTTATAGTCTGAGTGGGTCGACTGCTGAATGCGTGGTTCCGTTATTGCGCACAATTACCTTTTTATGATCATGGTGTCACTAGACTTCAAGGCCAATATCTCGCACAATCGGTGCTACACGATACGTATTTTGATCTTGTACTTTCAAGCACGAGTTATCAGTGGTTGCGAACCACTGAGGAAAATTTTGCTAAAACACGTGACTCACACCAGATCTTTTTATCAAAAACTTCCCGTGAGACTTTGTGAAAGGCGCGGGGCACAATGCCGCTTCTTTTTCCCCCTTTCACCATTCACGTCTCTAATGAATAAATATTGAGCTGGCCGATGAACGCGAGTACGTTGAGGAATGTGTGAGTAGACGTGAATATGAAGTGAGCTGAAATTAGGCTGATCGTAAAGCTAAATATCAGTTGTAATCATCAAAGGTCGGCAAGAAGATGTAAAATTCTCTCAGACTCACTCAACAACTATATTTTCCGCTTAGAACCCGCTCAGAATCACCAAAATTATTCTCAACCGGACTCGCCAAAATATCGCTCTCCTCATGAATGAGTTACCGACATATGTTCGCAGACGTTATACAACTCGCAAGAGAAAGGCACACAAAGACAAGTTCTTGTCGTTGTTGACCAGCTCTCTGCAATACCGTTTCTCCAGAAAAACTGTGTTTCTTTGACTTATAGTGGAAGGCTGCATGCAGCCACCACTAAAACTCACGCCCCACTACCACACTAACGAGCTTTTAGGGAAGGGCTTTTTTGTCCCGCTCCGACCTCGCCGATCAGCAATCATTGGACGCGAGCGCCCGATACGGAACTCGAGGTGAAGGCAGCTCTGCACAGAGGACGGCTCTCCGAAGCTGCATTCACGAGATATATATTATTATCTCTATTCCTCTCCTTGATCGACGGGATGACGAAGTATGCAACCTTCTAATGACCACTATCGATTGTTCTTGGCATAGGCGCGTGTATGAGTAAGGGGAGGGGGGAAACTGGCTGGTCTCCCCCTTTACCCATTAGTCATCTAAAGGGGATCACCATATCTGCCCCATACGTCTTCAGTGGGACCTTTCACGCCATCTTTTTAATGCGAAGGGTTACGGCTGATCATGCTTTTTGTGGATAATAGTGACCGAGGATGCCCGATATGTTGCGTTCAAACAAGTGTTCTCCACACATTTACCTCGAAAATTTGGCAATAATGGCTTCGTAGAGCACGAAGCTGCGTCTTGTCAATAGCATTGCATATTCCTTCTATCGTTTTTTTTCTTTTAGCTCCGGTAGATATCTTCCACTTTATCATTTTATTTTACTCCAGCCTGGATATACACACGTCACTTAGTGGTACAGTAAGGGAAATAAACAGGGATTGAGCCTTTTAGAATCTGTTATGCGGTTCCGTGCAAGTGGGCCTTACTTTCAAGATCGAGAGGAGGCAGAGCCAGGGCGGAAAACAACTGCCGGAAGGCCATGCAAGGCATGCACTTACGTGCACTTACTTGCACACACGACAGCTATAAGAATGACATCGGCTTCAAAAACTTCTTCTGATGCCCTTTGCCAGTCACGAAATCGCACCTACACAGGTCATTTCATCAATATAGTCGAAAAATTTACTCACACGTTTCGTTCGTAAAGTATTCTTTTTCTATAGCACGGGTAATGGTCAGTTGGTATTGACCCATTTCAAGACTGGGTAAGGTGCGCACACAAACATGGACACAAGAAGGAGACGCTAACGTCGCCCCGCCACGGTGGTATAGTGGCTAAGGTACTCGGCTGCTCACCCGCAGGTCGCGGGATCAAATCCCGGCTGTGGCGGCTGCATTTCCAGTGGAGGCGGAAATGTTGTAGGCCCGTGTACTCAGATTTGGGTTCACGTTAAAGAACCCCAGGTGGTCGAAATTTCCGGAGCCCTCCACTACGGCGTCTCTCATAATCATATGGTGGTTTTGGGACGTTGAACCGCACATATCAATCAATCAATCAATCAATCAATCAATCAATCAATCAATCAATCAATCAATCAATCAATCAATCAATCAATCAATCAAACAAACAATGAGACGCTAACGTCACAGGCACCAACTCGCAACTACAGTGTATTGGCATGGTGAGAGAAGTGATATATACGTACTTGCTTTTCTTAAAATACAAGAAGTGATTAGCACTCGCAAGTAGCCGGTGAACCGTCATTCCAGCTCCAATATTTTCGTCACATGCCATGGTGGTCCAGTGGTTATGTTTTGCTTTGCTCGACTGCTGACCGATGGTCGCGGGATCGCAATTCTAGCGGCGGCCGCATTTCAGATGGAGGCTAAATATCAGAGAATCATCGCGTTCCTCGTATCAGGGACACGTTAAAAAATCTCAGGTGCTCGAAATTTTGGAAGCCTTCCTCTACAACGACCCTCACAATCACATCGAGGTTTTGGGCCGTAAAACGCCAAGAGTTATTATCGTGATCGCCATTATGATCATCATTATCATCACCACCACAACCACCACCATCATCGTCTCGTTGCACAAAGCTGCACGATGCCCCGGACGAATTCGCTCAACACCCAATTGAACGAACATTCACCGAGCGAGCGAGCGAAACACAACTCGCACATTAAGTCCTGGCAACCTCGACGGTACCGTTCGTGCTTTACGACGCTCGCAAGAAACGTACGCCCGAAGCGCGCAGGTTCGTGGCAAATATTCCTCGAGCGCCGATTAGGTCGCAACCTGAGTGCGCGGTTCGACGACTCGGTAAACAACATTAGTGCCGTCGCGTCTTGGGAAGCAGTTCTCGAGCTCTCGTTGCCTGGTTAGCGAAGGCGCTCTACGGCTTTTCTGCCCATATGCGTATTCAGCGACCTCTGGTCAGGCCTCCCGCCTCGCTCGTGGAGCGGCATGGTTTCGACAGTGACGACTCGAGGCCTTTCTTCAAAGAGAATGCAATGGACAATAAAGGGGCGGCGCTGAGAAGTGCTGATTTGATCCGCCCATGCAACTCTATACGTAAGGTGGGCAAGGTTGCGTTTTGCGCCTCTAAATTCTGATTTGTGAGAACTGGAAATCAAGCGCGTAGCTTGTCTGTAGTTGCTGAAACACTGGCGGTAGTCCTTAGTTTTAATAAACAAATGAAACAAGTAAATTAAACAACAACAACAACAGAACAACGATAATGATAACAAAAAGAAGAATTGGCAGATCCCATATACAGTGGGAATCGATGATATGCGAAGCACGAATGAGAAATATTGATATGTCACTTTAAAATCAGCACAACGTTACGAGGTGGAGGTAAATGATGCCGTACATGACTTCCGTGTCATGATTGTCATGTTTGAATGTGCCGTTTACTTTCGTCATCAATTCACGTCACGTGACACCAAATTTAATGTAAGTGGAGCTATAGTGAAACATCTGCGAGCACGCTAGCAGCGTGGTATGTTGACATGTTCCTACATGACACAGGTGTCAGGAATATTATGTTTGCACCAGTCATATATTTCGTCCTCTATTGACGTCACGTAACACCAAATTTGGTATATGTGGAGCTAGCAAAATGGTCGCGAGCGCATCATGCAGGGTCCAATATACTCCAACGTAGCGCTGACGCGCGCGCACGCTGGGCCAGCGACGCTATACGTTAGCAAAACGCGAGCACTCTATAGTCTGACCCCAGGCGCGACCAGCGTCCGTCGGCGCGGCCCGACGGCAATCGGCGCGAAATGCGACACGCTGCATTTCGCGCCGATGCGTTACCCAGACAACACTGCGTCTCCTCGTTTCGTGACAAAGAGACGCCGGACGCGCTGAAACGCGCATGCGTCAAAGCAACGCAGCGCGGCGCGCGCCTGCGAGTATATGGCAGGACCGGCGCCTGGCGTGCATGGCAACGCCGGCGTGACGCGACGAAATGAACGCCGGCGAGCACGCGCACCGCGTCCTGTCTAAATGTATTGGCACCTTGACTGGCATGGAGTCATGTTCTCACATGACACGCATCTCATGATTATCATGTTTATCCCATGGTCATATACTTTCGTCATTCATTCGCGTCACGTAATACCAAATTTGGCATGTGTGAAGCTAGCGAAACGGCCGCGAGCGCACCATGAGTGTGGCATGTAGTCATGTTCTCACATGACACGCATGTCGTGATTATCATGTTTGGATGTGTCGTTTACTTAAGTCATCCGTTCGCGTCGCGTAATACCAAGTTTGGTACAAGTGAAGTTAGCGAAACGGCCACCAGCGCATCATGAGTGTGGCATGTAGTAATGTTGTTACATGACATATGATTATCATGTTTGCCCAAGTCACACACCTTCGTCATTCATTCACGTACTGTAATGCCAAATTTGGTATATGTGACGCTAGCGAAACGGCCGCGAGCGCACAATGAGTGTGGCAAGTAGTCATGTCGTTACATGACACGCATGTCATGATTTTCTTGTTAGGATCTATCGCCTGTGTTCGCCATGCAATCGTGTCATACCATACCAGTTTTGCAACATGCTGTGTGAACGAAACCACTGCAAGATCTGCAGTACTATGAAATGTAGCTCTGTATAGAAAACTGTCGAAATTTATAGAAGCTGTATGTCAGAGGCGGTAGAGTTCTACACGCTGCAGTGAAATTACTGTCAGTCTCTCCCCCACCCTTTTTTCTTTTCCCTTTCTTTCCTCTTTCTCGTCTTTCTTCTCCCCTTCCCTAATCCCCCAGTGTAGGGTAGCCAACCGGATGTCTTTCTGGTTAACCTCCCTGCCTTCTCCCTTTTGTTGCTTCCTCTGCTTCTATAGAAGCTGTACCTTCGTGTACCTTTGGAAAAAGCCTTTGTTTCAGCGTAGTGGGTTAAATATTCTGTATATATGTGTGGCAATGATTACCCAGTTCTTTCGCAAAGACGACAAGGGGATCCAGCGTATTGACAGAGAAATATTTTCAGAGGACGCCTGAAGCTCTCTTTTGTATTTTGTCGAAAGCAGTGATACCGATTACGACATGATATTACCGTTGAACTTTAGTGTGTCCGAAAACGCTTAAGCTGATGAGGTGATTATGATGAGCTGATGAGGGGCATGATGAGGTGATTACAGTGGCTAGTACAGGTCTTGTAGACGGGCTACCACGATGCTATACGGTATTTGCCTACTTACTGGGCTGTAAACGACCACCAAACTGCCGTTCTAGCTGTCAAATGAACCGTCGCCGATGCGGCTTTTTTGGGACTGTTGATGCGCAAGAGTGAAGGCAGATTCCTCCACTGTTGTCGACAGTATATTGGGCCTGAGTGCTACTGTTGATGCCATTTTTTCTTGGAAGCTATAATCACCCGAGACACATTCCAGCGTTCTCGATCTTTGTAGTGCGTAAAGCATAATACACAATGATTCAGAGCTTTCACCCCTTCAAGAGCGCGAGTTCCACGTGCAGCTGACAGGCATTAAGCTGCTGAGATATTTTACGAATTTCTCCCAGCATGCCGGCTCAAGGATATGCCATCTTCCCAGTAACTCTAGAATTCATCACTTACATTTGCCAAGGTATATAAATTTACGGAGCCGCTGTTACAATTTCCCCGGCTGCGGGTTCCAACTCCGGAGCCGAAAGTGTACTAGAGGTGACTGCACTACGGCTTTGAGCTGCACGCAAGGTGGCAATGATCCTGCTTGCTTCGTCTTAATCTCGCCCTACGTTGCTCACTGTGGTGTGACGTGTACGAGTCCCTTCCGCGCTCTTTTATCCCCGCAATGGTCCGATAGGTCATATTGCGCTTTCTTTATGACATTACCTACCGCCTCCTTCATTTCTCTATCTCTTTACCTTTTAATCCTATCCTTTCAATCCCTCCTTTACCTCCAACGTTCATGAGCTACTGTTGAGGTGTCGCACTCTGATGCAGACAGTTACGGGGCTCACTTTTCTCTTCTTTTCTCTTTAATACTCACATAAGAACCCCAGGGCGTGTGCGACAGTGTTGAATGCAGCCCTCCTTGTCTCATATTTCCTCCTTCTTCTTTCACTCCCCTTTCCCCATCCCCTGCATGGAGCCGTCTAGGTGCCTTCCTCGTGAAAGACGGTAACAACTCCACGCTTATTTCTTCATTTTTTCCTTTCAAGAACCTCTACAGAACCGCAGGTTGTAGAAATCTCCGGAACCCTTAACTACGGTGCGTATCATAATCATATCGTCGTCTCGTGGCATAAAACCCCAACAATTATTGATTAAAGATCACCAAGGAGGTCCGGAGTTCCCCGGCTATATGCATGGCGTGCCTCGCACTTACAGACCACGCACAGGGCTGCAGGGTGAAAAGTTCCCAGGCCACTATCTCGCGTATTCCTATGGCAGCGTGGCCTGAAAACTTTTGATCCCCCCTTTACGCATGATGCGAACCGACATAGGTTGCGTAAATAGCGTCTTATCGAAGAGCAGTCGAACTGCAGGGCTACACGATAAGTTATTTATTTGCGATCTCAACGGAAATTAAAAGTGAATCGAACGAGGAAGCGGCGTGCCTTTTATTTCTCGCTCGCTGTTCTTGGCGTGCGTTCAAACTTTGCGTAAGGCACGCTCTTTTGCGTGATTGAATGTGTAAATAAAGGACAAGAACGAGAAAGGTTTGCGGAGCAGAAAAAAAAACTAATGCGTTTTGGAGTTCGCAACGATTGAGAGTGCACGTATACGTAACGGAAACACGATTCTTACGAGCGACGTTGCCGCATGCGCGAGTGTGCGTGCGGGTGGCACGGCGGGGCAAAGCTGCTTGTTGGCACTACATCAAAGCGTTTTCTGCTGTCTGAGAAACTGATCTACATGGATGAACTGACCCCTCAGAGAACGACTGTTTAAATGTCTCGGAGGGAACCTCGGAGAGTCTCTTTTGGCTTCTTTTTGTTCTTTTCGTTTTGGTTTGAATTGTTCGTGGAACTTTTTGACCCTTCCATTGTTCTGCTCACTTTGACAGTTTGACAAACGGCGTGTTGTCTAAAACCAATGGGGAATGGGGGGTCGCCGATTGTTTCTCTCTCCACCTGCTGAAGTTGTTGTCGTTGCGAGTGCGATTGATTTATCGTGCATCCTGCCGAGGAGAGATTGACAGCAGGTTTCAGCAATAGCTTCCAAATGCTCTTACTTGATCTATCAGTGTTTCCTGTATAGTTCCGCACGCCCACCTTTTCTGGAAAGGCAGTTTCGTGGGAAAGCTACGCGAAATTAGTTTGTCACCCAACTCGGGGACGGAGACTTATACAAAGGTGACAAATATTCCTTAGATGCGTTGCGGCCACTTAATTTGACGAGGAATGTTTTTATTCGCCCGATGACTTTTAGATAAATGACTATGGGAAAGTGCACTTACGTCGGCCTTAGTTTTGAATATTTGGTAAGTTGGTTCGTCATATACTCGAATTGATACAGCCCTCCAAGGAAAGTGACGAGACAGCTGAGCCGGTCAAACTATAGCAGGCATTGGCGTTCGTAGGATTACCCATTAAGGGTGGTGCTGACTGTGAAGTATCAATGTCACCCTCAAATGGTTATCAGTGGGGGGAGGGGGAACTTCCCTTTTCGAGCGCATGCCAATGGGCAGGACAGCATCATTTCAGTTGGCCGGCTCCTGTCTCTTCACCTTCCCTTGTGCGCGGTATCAGTTCAGGTATTTACGTTGGTTGGCTGATGAATTCTAACCGTGAAAGTCAAATGAAACTAGCTTTGATGGTAAATGAAAGGGATTGTTAATGCAGCGTATTGCTAAAGCTGCGCTTTTTATAGACGTCTAAAGGAAGCTTGGTTGCACTGCGTCGCTGTCTATGGCACGCTGGTTGTTTTTCGAAAAAAAAAAAAAACGGTGCATTTGCTCTGTTCCCGCGCTGCGACACTATAGCTTTCTAAAACACATATATACGTAACGCCGCGTACGCTCTTTGTAGAAACACTTGCGACAAAGGAAGTGTGTTTACACCGGCCCTATAGCATGACGAGTTTGATTGATTGATATGTGGGGTTCAACGTCCCAAAACCGCCATATGATTATGAGAGGCACCGTATAGTGGAGGGATGCGGAAATTTCGACCACCTGGGGTTCTTTAACGTGCACCCAAATCTGAGCACACGGGCCTACATTTCCGCCTCCATCGGAAATGCAGCCGCCGCAGCCGGGATTTGATCCCGTGACCTGCGGGTCAGTAGCCGAGTACCTATAGCCACTATAGACCACTGCGGCGGGGCAGCACGACACGTTTCATTTGTATCAAATGGTATGCTCACCTTGTGAGCGCGATCACACTTACGTTCACATATTGTATGTCTGCCACTGCGCGACCCACAGAAAAACAAGCAAAAAAAGGAAAGAAATGAAGAAAAAAAAGTTCCCGCAGTCAGAACGTATGCGCCGAGACTTAAAACGGTTTGTGACCCACCAGTATGCCCACATTATCAGTGCGCTGCCGCTTCGTTTACTCAACTCACTTTTTGTGTACCGTTTAGTATAGCACCGCGAGCATAATCGTACGGGTTGAGGCAGCTGGAAAAGGAACACAAGCAAGCCAATGGGCGATTCAATGCAACGTGCTAAAGCTGCTGGCTTATATAGGGGCACCCACTTATGCGCAACAGCATAATATTAAATACCTTCGGAGACGACGTTGTTGGTGTTTGCAGTTTTGAACGAAAGTGAAGGATAAATTTGTTCTTGCGTGCACATAGCGCTTGAGCTATATGCACGGCTACATGCCCGTGCTCAAACAAATTGTCTCCGGCGTATACATTAAAAGATCTCGCTCGCTTTTATAAGAAAGACGTGCTTGGTGCTCTGAGGGTGAGGGCTGGAACAATTGTTTTCGAAATGAGACAATACACAGCACATGTGTTCTGGGGGCGATATTTTTATTCCTCTCGTTAACGGCCGTAATAACGGGATCGCCCGCACTTTTCAACGGAGCTGTCGTTGTTTGGAGTGATTTATGCTTCAACTGTTCTGCTCGCTTAAGAGTTGTGTATTCCTTCTCGGCAGTATTATTGCACTATCACTAAAAAAAAAAAAACATGTAAGAAAGAGTGGACGCGTCCTGACGACAGGTGGAAGATACGGAATTCGTGGAGCACACTTCGCCCATATATTACGCATTGCCTCGTTGTTTTGTTCTCGGCTTTGTGAGTCATAAATGGAAGTAAAGGACGCGAAAAACACGCTTCTCTTGTTCAGTATTGCCCCGCCACGGTGGTCTAGTAGCTAAGGTACTCGGCTGCTGACCCGCAGGTCGCGGGATCAAATCCCGGCTGTGGCGGCTGCATTTCCGATGGAGGCGGAAATGCTGTATAGGCCCGTGTACTCAGATTTGGGTGCACGTTAAAGAACCCTAGGTGGTCAAAATTTTCGGAGCCCTCCACTACGGCGTCTCTCATAATCAAATAGCGGTTTTGGGACGTTAAACCCCACAAATCAATCAATCTTGTTCAGTATTGCGAGTGAAGGCTATCGCATCGAC
The DNA here is from genome assembly GCF_013339725.1 of Rhipicephalus microplus. Classification (NCBI taxonomy): domain Eukaryota; kingdom Metazoa; phylum Arthropoda; class Arachnida; order Ixodida; family Ixodidae; genus Rhipicephalus; species Rhipicephalus microplus. The sequence goes on from NC_051165.1 coordinate 246,670,497, forward strand.
GTAAACGCGCTGTAGCACGGGAACATTTAGTACCGTTTGTGTGGCAGTTTCTTGTCGTGCATGTCGCGTATTTCCTACAGTGAGACTCACCGTCGTCCAAGTGATATACTGTCTTGGCTCTTCGTAACTGACTGAAATTGAAGCGTATCATTGGCGCAAACTGCTCAAAGTCGACATCTTTTTCCCACTCTGGAGGCAGCGACAGTGAACTTCTCGGGATAATATGAAATCTATAGTTTTATCTGGATTCTCGGAGTGACATGACGTGGAGAAATCGCAAGCGTTCATTACTCCGTGAATAGGAAAAATAAAATCTGCAGAACAATTAAACTGTGAGACCTTTTTTTTTTTTTTTTTGCAGCGATAGCTTGCCAGTTTAATTTGTCTCTTGTTTAGAGCTTTCTAAAACGGACGTATTATGTCGCTGTAATAGTGCCCAGAGCTTTCATTGAGATATAATGAGACGGAATAATTACTCGATGTTTCTGCATCAGGCAGATTCCTGAACATTAATCGGTATATACAAGTGCCGTTGCGTTCTGTGTGCGCTCAATTTTCACAGTTCCGCTTTAAATTACGCAATATGATTAATTCGTACATAATTACAGCTAATCTAGTGATATCTTATGAGTAATCTGCTGCGTCAAGCGTACGATGTTAGTTTTCGTGCAACTTACGGCGGATGTGTGTCACAAGAAGCGAACAGCCTATTTAATGATTGAGCTATTTCACCCAGTTTCTTTTTCATTGCACAGTTTATTGTCCCAGATTACCGCAGCTAGCTTATTATTACAGCGATGATCCTGAAAAGTTCTTGGTGCCATGTTCGACACCAGGACTATAAATATTACTTTTTCAATAACTAACTCGTTTCTTTCCTTTTTACGATCACGCTTGAGTTCCTATCGTAACGATTCTTGCTTCTAATCTTCCAGATTTTATGACAATTTATTTCTGTCCCCAACACTCCTTCGACGTGAGGCGTGCTGCATACAAGAAGAAAACTTGTTAGTCTGCGTCGCGCCATATCTCTTTGTCAACGAGACGAGAAGCTGAGGACAGATCTTGCGTTTTGCAGATGAATGATTACTTCGCGCTTGAGCGACACGGCGACCTTAACAATTGGCAGGAAAGGCGACGCGAAGGCATTTATCGCCGTTTGTCACTGCTGACGTCTTTTTACTGTTATACGGAGCATGGTTCCTATATATGTTTTAGCTAATATGTCCAAGCAGAGCGCCTTGGCATTATTGTCAGCGAAGTTGCATAGTGTCAAGTCTCGGGCAGTTTTTTTACACGTGTTGAAGCGCGGAATCATTGGCCTTTATGAAGATGGACAGGTCATGTTTTAGCACTCAAAATATAATACGTGAGCTGCTGAGAAGTGTAAAGGTCATTTATAGAGATGGAAAACGTATGCGGCGGAAGGTAAGTAGGGTGATGAAATAAAAAAAAGTAAGCGCGCGTATAAAATGGGATCAGCTTGAGCAATATACTGCAAATCGAATATCATTTTGGAAATGTGTTCGTCCTGCAGTATAGGCATCATAATAGGTTGATGACGAAAAACAGCTTATGCGCCTCTCTTCAAGACTACATGGCGTCAGTTTTAGGCAGTATAGCATCGATAAAGGTCTCTGGGGGGGGGGGGGGGGGGGCAGTCCGCATCCGAACTTTGCTTGCAGGCGGCAGCCGAGAACTCTGTGTTTCCTGTCTGCTTCCCTCTATGTGGGTCCGTCTGAAAAGCTTCTGTTCCGGTGCATTGGGACATGGACCGTGTTCTGTTACCTATGACGGCTCAGTACTTACGCAATTACCGTGCTTCTCTCCAGAATACCATGGGAGCTCCGGGAGACGTGCGTTTGCCGCCAGGGGTAGTCGTATACATAAATGTCACAGTTATTGCTATTAGATTCATCAAATGCACTTCATCAGACGAAAGACCAAAACGTCTCTGCTGTAAAAGCTGTTCACCTTGCGTTTTGATGCATGCATGCGCTGTTTTGAATGCATTTAGTCCTTCGAGTGTCTGTCATTCACGTTAGTAATGAAATCTAACGGGCAATCATACAAAGGAAAGTATAGAGGATGTTATTACAATCATGCCAAGGAGAGTATAGCGTACACATAAAATAACTTCCCCGATACTTTCCTTGGCGCGATTGTCTGTTGCATATCATTAATATTGTGTCTAACTCAGAAAACGAGCCCTTAAATCGGCACTTCTTTTCTCCATTCATAGCGAGGGTCTCGTTCTGGTAGACTTGGTACCTTCAGGTAGTATACGAGGGATGAATGGTGAGCTGCCAGCTTGTAATAAGACCACGTATTACGTGACGCCAAGCAGGCAGAAACGGTGTTCGCACACTCGCCGTCATGGCTATACTGGCGGTGCCGACGGATGCTCCCACGTATAGAGTTACTGTATATGGTATACCTTAGCAATAGAGTAACTCTACTGCCACGTTTAACGTACATATATACACCATAAAGTTGACGGTGGCTCTGTTGTATAGCATTAGACGCGTTATTTAAAGGTCGAAGGTTTGGACCCTGCCGACGGCAAGTTATCTTTTCGTCCTCTTTCTTTCTTCACATTTACATTACAATTACTTCTAATAACGTCCCCTATATTTTCCTTGGCATGATTGCCTGTTAGATATCATTGATATCATGTTTAACAAAGAAAACAAGCCCTTGAACGTGCACTTCTTTTCATCTTTCACGTAAGAATATCAACTCTACAAGTGCATTCGAGCGAAAATTTCAGGCACGGAATCGACGTTGAAGGCAACGGCTCGCTTTGGACCGCGCATGTTAAACAAATAAAGGAGGAGAGAAAAAAAAGGCATAATGAGTGTGCTTTTGTATCTGATATGGAAAGGGTAGTTTCACAGAAATTTTGTGTCGTTATCGAATACTCGGCGCAATTTTCAATACCGGGTACTCCCCCCCCCCCTCTCTTTTTTTCCAGGTCTCTATATGCGAATTTCTCTCTTAATCTTACTGGTAGCATTAGGCCTCACAAATTCCTAATTTATCCCAGTGAAAGCTTACAGTTCGTCCGCGATGCTGCACTTTTTAGAGTTGCTGTCAAATTTGCTTACTATAGAAAAGCCGAGGTAGAACGCCTGCAGAGAAAAATTGGCTATATAGAAGAAACAAACAAACAAATTGGGCAGATCCCACGTACATTCGGAATCGATGTCATGCGATGAAGTGTGGCGGTTTGGGTTAGTTGGTATGACCTGACGATACTTATAGCGCGAGAATAGAACGACGACACGGGGACAAGAAGGAGACGAGCGCTATATATCTCCTTAGTGCTCGTCACCTTCTTGTCCCTTTGTCGTCGTTCTGTTCTCGCGCTATAACTATCGTGATACATGGAAGGTGACCGTGTCGTAAATTTTTATTGAACGAAACGTCAGGAAGTGGCGCTAAATATGTGTACAGGTGTCTGCGCACACATACGTTAAACGGCCCGCATATGTTTTGTATAACCAGTTGTTTGCAGTTGCGTAATGATGCCAACAGCAAGATGGATATTAGCGAGCCAGAAGCGGCAAGCCATCCTGCTCGCAAGGATGCCATCCTGCTTGCAAGGATGGCAGCCCTGGACGGACACTGCTACATAAGTCAACTTCAGCGGATGGCACCTAACTACAAGTGACGTTAACCCGACGCGACGGCTTTCAGTATAGATATGCAATGTTTTTAAAATTGGATAGCCGACCCTCCAACCAGAATATACGTGTCGTGAACATGACAGTCTATTTGAAAAGTAGTTCCGAGACCTTGCGTGGCTCTGTGGTAGAATGCTGGGGTTCGATTCCTGCTGGGACCCTGACGTTTATCCTTTGCATTCATTGGATCAACGCTGCCGATGTCAGCTTTTTCTCAAGGCTCACGGGTTAAAATTACTCACGTTTGTTCTCTCCGTTCCTACGTAGATAGGAGGTGCCAATCACCAGTGGTACATAGCCACCTCCGGTTATGTGTCACTGTTTTTTTTTTAAATGTTTCACACCCCACCGTGGTGGTCTAGTGGCTAAGGTACTCGGCTGCTGACCCGCAGGTCGCGGGATCGAATCCCGGCTGCGGCGGCTGCATTTCCGATGGAGGCGGAAATGTTGTAGGCCCGTGTGCTCAGATTTGAGTGCGCGGTAAAGAACCCCAGGTGGTCGAAATCTCCGGAGCCCTCCACTACGGCGCCTCTCATAATCATATGGTGGTTTTTGAACGTTAAACCCGACATATCAATCAATCAATGAAATGTGTTTCACGACGTGCGCGACGGGATATAGTGAAATCATTCATGTCATCACCAGCGAGTCGTATTCGTTAAACCATTTTACCCTCTCATTCTAATTTGGTTCACCCCAAGCTAAGGGGGCGATTACGAGAGCACCCGGACGGAGGTGGCTAGCTATAGCTAGCTCTAGATAGATGGATACATACATACATACATACATACATACATACATACATACATACATACATACATACATACATATATACATACATGCATGCATGCATGCATGCATACATGCATACATACATACAATCGTGCGTGCATACACACATACATACATATTCCTATCTCGACTGCAGCAACTGCCATTGCCTTAACAAGCGCATAATAACGTGGAGAACAACAACAAGAAAAAAAGATCAGTGCGAATATGTACGCAAATGAACCTAGCGTGGGTAACGAAGTGCGCTACTTTTTTGTCCTTCATTTAGAATATGTCCGGAGAGAAGTCCTTTAACGGTCAAGAACTGATAACAAGAAAGGAGACTGGCCTTCCTGCGCCCTTAACGACGTGACGTTAGCGCCCGCTTATGCGCCCCGCCATATCTCCTTTTCCTTTCAACACAAGCATGCATGCTGTGCAGAAAACACTGGGAGTGGAACCCTTGACTCGCAATTGCCTTTGTTGTTGCCGTTGTCTTTAGTATGTAGTGCACCCAGCTTGGGTATTTATTGGCTGTAAGAATCTGACGGCGGGTGGATACAGCAAATACAAGGACAGCGGAGGCTTCACGCTTGCGTTTTATCGCAATGAGCAGTTAGGCCTCTTGCCGCCTGCCTAAATTAAGCATTCTTCTTTCGAAGAGAGCGTTGGTGGAATGCCCTCATTTCTTCGATACACGTAAGACCACAAACTCAAACTCCAAGAACAGTGACTCAAAATATTTAAAATTTTACTCAAGTCAGTACATGCATCTGTTCAGCATTGCAATCAAGCCTGCATGTCCCGCCGTGGTGCTGGACTGCTCGTTATGCGTATTATGGTGCGTGTCATGGTGTTCGACTGTGTAGATTATGTATCGGGGATTTTTCTAGAGTCGTTAAAAACACGTCACATGCTCAATCGAAAGGAGGGAATCCTACACCCGTCGCATGAACTTGCTGCTTACGTCACGTACCGAAGAATTCACAAGCATCTGTAACTAAATTTCCTTCGCCCCATTAAAGTGAACGAGGCTTCCGTAATGAAGCCGAAAACGCCTCTTATTCGTTTTTTTTTTTTTTCAGTTTCGCCTTATGATGGCGTCTAGCGTTTTATTGCTTCATAAAATGCTGACTGATCGCTACCGTTAATTTATAATCATATACGGGTTTCGTTGTCGAAGTTGTGTAATGAGGCATGGGTCTATGCAAGTCGACGTCGTCTTCGGGGCATACTGCGCTCGCATACTGCCTTCGCTCATGACCCGCAGATGGATGCTTCTCCTAACGCACTGGCCTGCGCGCACTCACAAAACAGCCGGAACCGTTGCGGGCGTCAATCAAAGAGCGCAGCAGCTGCCGCAGCGCTGTTATCTTCGTCGGCCGTCCTTGCGCCGCCTTCTGCGCGGGCGGGCAGCAGCATGCAGCGCGGCTGCCGTATAGTCCGCGGATGGCAGTCGGCGTCGCTGTTGTTGACACTGTTCTCGGGGCCCATTTAGTTATAGTTTTGATTTAGCCTCGCATTCCGACCACGGTGATGCAGATGCAATGTCGCACAAGTACGTGCGCAAAACGTCTTCGGAACGGTGGACAGAAATGCCGCGAATGTAGATATTGAGCATACAAACGCCTGAGCTGCCCCCCCTTCCCCAATTCTCGATTTATAGCTTTCGAGAATATTTTGTTTTTTAGCAAGACATCGTTTTATTGCGGGACTTACCACCGCTCTGCTGACGTACTTCAGTCACGGAAGAGACGTTGAAAAATGTATAATAAGAAATTGCAACAAAATTAGAGGGCAATACATTTATTGTGCGAAATTGAACTAGCAACCTCTCGATGGTCAGCGCGCGGCGCTAACCCCTATGCCACAAAACGTATGTTGTCTGGGATGCTAACGGCAAGCCATTTTTATACACCATACGCCGTTTGGCAGTCGTCAAATCTTCGAAACTTCACCGCGTTTTCGTTATCAGTGGTGAGACGGGCTCGCGTTAATTGGGCGCGCCTCGAAGTCGTTGCCCCCTCTAAGCGCCGCCTCCGCAGAGCGTGGTCTTTCCTGCGCGCACGCCGACCAGACTCGTAATTCGGGAGAGGACGAAGGTCACTTCGCACGCTACTGCGGCTGCGTTTACGAAAGGGGCGCGCTGCTGACGCATGACGCAGGAAGAATTGCGACAATCGCTCGCGCTTGTCCTGTGTATACTTGTGCGCTCGTTTCGTGTGTTTTTCTATTAAAAAAGTTTTTCCCCACACCATTTATGAAGCTTTGGTAGAAATGCATTCACTGGTATTTACATTTGGCTAATTAAAGGGAGCTACGGGCTCATTACATGAGGAATACGTCTGGGATGAAGGTTTCGACGTAAGAACTCTCCTTGCTGAGATCCAAAATTAATCCCCTTGATCGTTTCTGTGCTTTAGAAACGTTTATTTTTCATTCATAGCTATGCACCTCCAGCTATGCACTTTGTTTTGTTTTGATATGAATATTCATAACAGATGGGAAAATATAAACAGATCACACCAGTCTTGAGTGCGAGAACACTCTCAGACGTCCCCCACTCCTGTAACACAGATATATGAACGAAATAAGATTGATGAGATGAAGGACTGTCGTACGCCAGGAAGTTCATTTTGGACGAAGCTAGGTAGAATGGCCATATCAGCGGTGTTCAGCTAGAAACGAAGCGACGCCCCTTCACCTATATGCGACGTATATATATTTTTTTCCTGGCGTGGGTGCCTGAGGCGAGCAGCCGGTGCTCGCGTCGTCGGCACGTTGTCTCGGTACTATACCTGCGCGAAACGTACTCGGAGTGCCTCGCGTAGTGTCTGTCGATTATGCAGCTCTCCGTTCTTATACCCGCCGTGGGTGTCTGTCGCTGCTGTACGAACATCCATCAAAGCCTATATTACCAGGGCCGCGACTTTCCTCTGGCACGCTGCGCTTATGGCTTCTTATTCTTTTTTTTTTTTCAGAGGTCCTGTGCTACCGCTTCTCATTCTTCCTCTCCCATTCTTACAGAATGAAAGAGAGAAATGAGAGAAGATGTACTACGTCTGGTGCTCTTCCTTTCCTCGCCAGACGTTCGGCGCGTACTTTTGATTACTTTCGCTTGCCAGGTGTAACCACCACTTAAGTACGCACTGCTCTCTGGTGGCGCGCTGCAGGACCAGTTTAAGTTTGGGACGGCACGTTTTCTGATATAGATTGCAGCGAAGGCGCTGGAATGACGGTAAACGCGATTAAAGAAAATGAATGGGAAGTTTGGGGACGTCACTTGTGTCCGGTTGGGTCGCGAATATAAATTGATGAGCCACTATGAACCATTGTGGGTAACGTGGGGTCTGTGTGGTGTCTCGTGATAGCATGCCTGAAAGTGTGTTGGTAAGCTTCTTTCTGGCTCTAGTAGTGTTTGAAACTTGCGGTCGCAGCCATGGTTTTTTGTTGTGTATACACGTGTAATTGCGTGGTTTGCAACATGGCAGATTTTTTTTGCGGCGCAATCGCATAAGCGTCACATAAAATCCTTTGTACAAAGGGTGCCGCTGGAGCGGAAGTTTCGACCAGCAGACGTCAAGACTACTTGCAAATATACTATAATAAATGGAATGGAATGAAAAACTTTATTTATTCATTATAACGAATGTCATACGAAATGTAAAGACCCTTTGGTCCCCCCAAAATAAATATTTGTTAGTAAAAGTTTCTTTTGGAATGTTTAGTTTAATGCAACGGCAGTTCACTTTTTTACATATCACCGTGAACTTTAAGCATTTTTCGTACTGCTACACCAGTTTCTTCAGTTTCTTTGCATACAAGTTCACCTCTTGGGAGTCACAGTGCTTGCTCATTGAGTTGGTCGGTAAGCGTTTTTGGTACCAGATTGCACACACTGTCAATTCCTAGCTGTTTCGTTATAATCTGGCAAATTGTAGAGCGTTTAGCAAAATGAACTCTATCCAGCAGTCTACAAACTGTCAGTCGTCGATCCAATTGAAATTCTCGGTCCATTTGTTGAGCGATTTCATTACTCTTGAGGCGGAGCCTGCTACCTCGCTCTTCATGCAAACCGTGCGGCCATTTGTGAAGAGTGGCCAACATTTTCTGACCCTTCCTTCACTTATCATTGTGTATTTATGAACTAGGCACAACTCCCCATGAATTTGAGAAGCTCATGAGCCTGCGAAAATTAAATTACAGCTCGCACTTCCCGACCGGCGGGAGTAACAATTCTCGCGGACAGTTTCATCTCCATTGCCTGTCAAGCAGACGTACTACTGAGCTAGAACAATGACTTCAGCACGTCCCTGAAGAATGAACAAATAGCCCCGAGCAAATAAATTTTCATTACGACGCGTAAGTATTAAAAAAATATTAGAACGGCCCTTAATTTTTGAATCGCTCCTGTAATATAGTTGCAGAGCTAAAGCCTTGAAGAAGACAAGTCCGCTTGCTGAAACGTCGGTTCCTGCAAGTGCCTCTCATCAAGCATCTTCAGGAATTTTTCATACTATCAAGCTCCCATCTTCCCTGCACTTCTGCCCCCATCTTTATTTGTTTATTATTTTGATAAACAGCATGTGGAATAATTCATTGTTCGTATTTGATTAACTGTTCGTAAGCTTATCTCGCGGTATTCTGGCACTTTCCCACTCCGCATGCTTGACTGAGTGGTAATTGCGTTATGATGCGGGGAACAGTGCAACGGAGGGAGTGACTTCGATTCTGTCCCTTGCGGCAGCTTTTTATTATTAAGATGATGTTGCGTGAAACGGGACACAGGAAACAGAGACGACGGAGGTGAACGCTTCTTTTGCGTCCCCCGGGCCTCGCCTTGCTTCACCCGATGAAAAAAAAAAGCGGGAAACCAAGCAGCTGAAACCACTTCTGTTTTGCGGCACTGTTCTGATAGAGGCATTAGAAAAGAAACGTCCGTGCACTGTTTTTTTTTACTTTGTGCACGCGTGAACGCTACAAATCTGTGTTGGAGATCAAAGTTGACACAAGGCTCCCCAATGTGACGTCCTTGGATGGTGCTCTGTTTAAAGGGGTCGTGAAACACTCGCTCTAAAGCGACAATGTGAAGCCACCGGTGTCCACACGCACTAACTAGGTGACGTCATCATAAGTAATGATTTGCCTATTGTTGTGCCACAGACATGTTCCTCGTTCGGGAGCACGTCTCACAAGATCGAGCCCTGTTTCGACGAACTGTCTCCCCCCCCTCCCAGCGCCGCCTTCCGTGCAGAAGAACCGTGCAGTTCCGGGGATAGCGTCGCTTCCTCCGCCGGACCACTTTGCAGTTCCGGGTATGGCTACGTCTCCCCCTCCGAGCCCGAGAACTGGTCTGAGAGAATGGACCAAAGACGCTATTTAAGGCCGAGCCGGCCCCATGTTAGGGGATTTTGCCCCAGCCGACGTTGTCGTGCTGGCCGGCCCTGTACAAACGACAACCTGCTACAGTAAACGCTCCTTTTGTTGCTGTTTTCCAAACGGATTGCCTCCCTGTTTCACCTTCGGGCTAAGGCTTCATCGAAGTCCGCTCGACGGCTCGCCGCTCGTCGCCACCGCTACCATCGCGGCAGAGCAAATTCATAACACTATCGAGGGACGCGGAACTCTTGGGTACTTGCGAGTGCGTGCAACTGGGATACTGATCAGCGTCTTTGTCATACGCAATCGGCGCTATCTTGATCTCTGACGTCATATTAAGCAGCGTACTTGTGGAACGCAGATCGCGTATGGCAGACGCCGATGAGCGCCTCTTGCGCGTGCTCGATATGCCATAGAGTCCCACGTTCCTCGATAGGCAAAGCGTCTATGCAGGAGCACTCGGGCTGATGATACAGTTAGCGCATGTGGCCGCCGATGGTGCCGCATTGTCGTTGTAAAGCGACCGTTTCACGACCCCTTTAAAAACTCTCCACTGTTATCTGTAAACTTTCTGGCTTTAGGACAGTGAGAAACTTTCCACCCCGGCCAGGCGATCAGCTAGGGTTAGCGTCTTTCTTACAGACATTCTTATGTTTGTGTTGAAGGCTCTGCATATTTAGAGGACACTCGGGTCTTTAGAGTCACGTACATTACTTCGAGGCGTACGGATTTCCCCATTTTTTTGGTATATTTTGCTTTTTATTGCCACGTTAATCAACTGTGTACGGAACTCGAGCGTTAAAGGTGTAACGAGCGTATACGTATAAGAACGTTAGTTTACAACGCCATCGTTCACTAACTTTTATCGCGAAACTGCAGAGCACGTGAAAACGTTATACTTTGTAAGCGCGTCTCGCGAGATCCGGCCCGTCGCGAGCAGTTCTCCACAAGCCTTTCACGGTGCCGCCTTGCTTCATTCGTCCCACCCCCCCTTCCCGCCACCTTCGTATGTAGTGTCATTACGAGTGATGCGTCTTATGAATATTCACGAAATTGCGGATTTCTCGATCGGAATCGACGCCCCTTTCTCGTCTTCAGCTCGGCGACACGAATTAAGGTCGGCACTCATGCGCGTATAAGTGACGGCGAAGTTCCCGATAAATGTTTAACCAGTGTGTATATACGGGCGTGCACAACACTCCCTACCCGTGCACGCGCACGAACGATACCGTAGTTCACCACGAACGGTGTCGTGCTTTCCGGATCTTGACTGGCTGCGCGTAGAGTTACTGTATGCTAACTTGCTACCTATAAAGGTAGCACATACAGTAACTCTAGCTGCGCGGTAATTCCTCAGCCAGCACAGACTCAGGTCCGTGCGTGAGCTGGCAAGTCGCACGTATAGGTCGAGGGCAAACATGTTGCGATAATTCGCGGACTTAAATCGTAAATCAGCGAAGAGGAAGGCTGTGTATACGAGTCGCCATGATTCATAAGAGAAACCGAAATCTCGGCTGCGGCGGCCTCGTTTCGATGCAGTGAAAATTCTAGAGGCCCACGTATACTTAGGTTTAGGAGGACGTGAAAGAACCCCAGGTAGTGGAAATTTTCGGAGCCCTCCATGGATGTCGTGGTTTTGAAGCGTACAACTCCGACAATTATATTATAGCGAAGTGGTATAAAAGATTAGGAGAGACATCAAAGGATACCGACGTAGGCGCGTTCGTAACGTGGGGTATAGGAAGGGAAGGAGCTATTGTGGTGAGCATGCGGCCGCCGTAAGAATGGAGCAGTCAAGGGGCACAACGCATCGTTTGTTCGTTTGTTGTCCCAGAGATCGTGGAAGTTGTAGCTGTCCGGTGCGTGACTGACACTTTTGTGGAGCAGTAAATATTCTCTTTTTTTTTTTTTTTACCCGGATGCCTCCCACGAACGTTGCCTCATTCGGTTAAGGAGTAATAGTAAATCACTGTCTTCCTGGACGGCAGATGTTTACGTTCATGTGGGCGAGAAAATAGTTATTCTTTTTTACATTGTACGCCTTGATGTACGGTGATTAGGGCTGTACACGAGAGCAGGAATAATCGATACAGCTTTCCGCGACGTCGCGCGACTAATGATCTCTCTTTTGAGTATCGCCGCTTGAATCAAGACTCGCGCTTCTCGAATGTGGGTGAACTCGGTCTTACGGCGGCGAGCCCGCTGTAATATTCCGGGGTTCATTAATTTCGAAGTAATCTTAAGAGGGGAAGACGTTACCTATTTCAAGCGTAAAGGAATGCATGCGTAATTAATGGCCGTAACGAGAACAAAAAAAAAAAACCTAAAAATTCACCTGCATGCGAACCAACACGGCTGCAGGAACCTGAATGCGTGTGATTGCACAGCTGGTAATATAAGCAAGCTTCTGCTGCGCTCACATCCGAGCGTATACACTAAATGAAGATTAGTGTGCGAGCTGTACTTTGATGGCTTGCGCTCGTATGTCACACTTTTATGTGCGTTACGATGCGGCGTCGCCCAACCGAGTTTCCTACGCATTGTTTGAGCGTGGTCATTCCAAACTAATGATAACAAGCGAGCAGCCACAGCCTGCAGTACGAGTTCTACTTTGTAATTACCGGCACGTAACTTAATACTCAATAAAATACGCTGGAGTGTTTGTCTCGTTTTCTTTTATTTTTCCGGTGAGGAAAGCAAGTGCAGAAACTGAGCGAACGGCTCACAAAGAAGCCTTTGCTTTCAGAGAGCGCCCACAAATTACGACGACGGTTTTATTTGAATATTTACCACAGCTCCGTAACATGCGAAATATACCGCTGTTGTTTATTAGCTATGGCGTTGCGTTGCTAAGCAAGAGGATGCGGGTAAGATTTTCTGAGCATAACGCGGCCGAAGGGTCCCGTTATAATGGGGCTGAAATTCTACAAGAAAAAAAAAAACAACAACAACAATTGTGTCTTTTGGTTTCGTCATCATTATCACCAGCTTTTAGTTACGTCCATTGCTGCTGTGCGAACGCTCCTCCCACGTTTCGCCAATCAACGCGGTCTTCTTGTCGATGCGGCCATATTATTAACGCAAACTTTTTAGTCACGTTTGCTCACCTAACCCTCTGTCACATCCTTCGCACGTACGCTTGCCTTCTATTGAAATCCAGACAGTTGCCCATAACGAATATAAAGCTTATTTTGCCTTCTCGCTACATGCCCTTTCCATTTCTTCTTGATTTCGACTAAGATGTCCTTGACAACCATTTGTTTTCTGGCACACTCTGCTCCATTTGTGTTCCTTAAAGGTTACACCTACCATTTTACTTTTCCATGGCCTAATGGTGCTTTATTTTGGATCCCCCTCGCTGCAACAGTGGCTAGGGTGCTCGGCTGATGACCCGAACGTCGTGGGTTTCATCCCGGTGCAGGCTAAAGAACAATATATGTTCAAAATTTTCGGAGCCCTCCACTGCGGTGTCTCTCACAACCATACTGGTGTCGTGGGACGTAAAACTGCTATTATTATTATTATTATTATTATTATTATTATTATTATTATTATTATTATTATTATATTTTTGTTTTAGGTGCCCATAAAAGAAACCGGGGAGGTCCGAATTATTCCGAATCGGCCCACAACGACGCATGTCATACTCGGATCGTAGGTACTTGGCTCATGAAAGATCCTTAAGTCAAATGTTCAAGGATTGGTACTTTAACGACACTATAGTGACGGCGAGAAACGCGTTGCCCTTCCGTGTCCGCAAACCGAGCCTTAATTCCGAGTGTATACGTATACACACCACCTGGTGAGGCTTTCAATGTCGCGCGCGCATGCAGCACAGCTGCGTGCGTGTGATCGAAAAAAAAACACACGCTAAAGGTAAGTTGCTTAACCTTGGCGGATATTGTTGGCAGCTTACGCGGCAGCGCGTATGCAGGTGTCGCCTTGTTCTCGCTTCATTTACCCACGAGATTCGCCTGTCATCGTCCCGCGTCGCTTTTGATGAATCCGCGCTCCGCATCAGCGGCTGCGTCGCCAGCCGCTATAGTTGTTTTATGACTCCTGAAGCAGCGAGCGTTGCAGCGAGAAACCGAGAAGGGAAGGACAGCTCGGGAAGACGTTTTCTATCACAATGGTTTTCACATTAAAGGGGGCACTAAAGGTATAAACAAACTTTCGGCTATTATTAAAGCACAGTTTCGCAGTCCCGAAAACACCACTTTTACCGCGACACGACGCTACGTGAACGAGAAAAGGCGCGAAAGAAAAATGCGGGTGGAAACAGCACATTGAAATTCCCGCGCCAAACATTGAGGCGTCATAGATTTTGAAGTCGTCTTCTGTGTCCTGCGTAGCTTCTAATCTATTAAAATAATGTGCGTTAATTGTCATGTGAGGATGCTATAGACCTAGCATACTAAGTTTGAGAAATGTTTCTCGAGGCGATATTGCGAAAATAGGAAAAAAACATTTCGAAATTTCTTACGTCATGCATGAAGATTACGGTGCAAAATTTAAAAATGAAACTTCAACCTCGATTTTCTCCGCTAGTAGTAAACTTATGATAGTAAAAATTATGGTATTAAAGTTAGTTATCAGTGTGCAGTTTCTTAATATAAAACAAGTCATTGTTTCTCTTTAGTGTCCCTTCAAAAAACAACACTAACGTGAAATCGTAAATTAGTTTAGATTGATAAAGTGTGCCCTGAAAAACATAGTGTCGTGAATTTCACAACCGTAGGCTTATTAATAGTTGAAACAATCAACGTCAAGGGTGTCACTGTTAAATTTCCCACCGAGCTCTCCAACAGTCATGGATTTGAAGGCCCATTTTTTTCTTCTTATTTTGACTACACTGGCTTAACGAAAGTTTTTTATAACTTGGTGTTTTAAGCCTGTGGCTCGCTCACGAGACAATGTACTTCATTATAACCGATTGAGAGCCACGGAGGCCTTAGTAGACGCCGTCAAAATTTGTGGCGTCACGCTGACTAGTGCGGGAACTATACAATGTGGAGTCACCAGAGAGAGAGAGAGAGAGAGAGAGAACTTTATTTGCGCATAACGCGTAAGCATCCGAAATGGTCGGGTCCCCTATTACAGGGCTCCGCTGGCCCTAGCCATCATCTCTACCCGTTGGACCAGCCAGCGCTGATCAGCAATGGCCGAGCTGGACAGCAGGTGCCTCCAATCGTTCCTCTGTGTTGTTCATGTTGTGGTGTTCTTCATTGTGATGTTTACACTGCCACCCGCATTTTTTTTTCTTGCGCGTTTTCTTGCTCACCAATCATCTTCTCGGAGCAAGTGTATTGTTTTTGGTATCGTGAAAGAGCAATTTACTGAGTTCAAGAAAAAGCAAGAGCGTGTTCTTTTTTTCTATTCAGTGTTCCTTGAAGTGAAATGAAGGTGCGCGGGAAAGACGAATGCTGCTCTGATACTCCATGAATTCGACGCAATCAGCTTACGCGCGGTATGGTAAACGACGATTGATCGTGTTCCGTAGGAAGGACTGTCGGGTTTGTCAGATCGGCAACGTGGTAGAGAGTAGTGGGCGCTCGACGGACGGGATCAACGGGGAAACTTATTTGATCTGTTTTTTTAGGACATTGAATGCATATATGTTGTAGCGAAAGTCCGCGTTTTCTGTGTGGAGGTGGTGCACTGATTATTGTCCTTCGCTTGTGCATATGATAGTGCTACGTCTCTGAAACACAGTAGTATGCAGGGAATCGCAGCACGCCGTACTCGGAGATCGAATTTCAAGGACTAGTATTGCTTACATAAATTTAGTACTTAAAATCGAGAAAGTTATCTGAGCCCCCAATATTTTTCATATATATGGAAGTGAAAAAGGAATGGCGTACTGCTTCAAACATCCGAAGTTAGATCCGCACTTATTATCGAGAAACATGCAGTTTTGAGACATTCGCCCCGAGATTTACATAAAAAACGAGTACTTCCCCTTTTCACAATACCCATTCAGGCAGTTTAGATTAAAATTACTTGGGAGGTTGTTAGGCTATATATCTTACCCGAAATATCATTCAACAAAATTTATTGCCCTTACTTTGAACCTTGCATAATTCAAAGCTTTAGTCCACTACAGAAGGGGCAACGCCTTGCGTTTCAAGACCGACAAAAAAAAAGGTATGGAGATAAATTATTCACACAGTAGAGAAAACATTTTCTTTTTTTCGTGTCTACGTAGTCGCAGCCATTTTGATTCCCAGAGTATTGTATCCACTGCGTGCTTCGTTTACACGTGCATAGCCTGTACATGTGCGCGTACTGTTTTGCAAATACTAAATTAATCATCAGTCGATCGATATCAGGTAATATAGCGGTCATCAACGTGCTCATATAGTGGATTGTGACACTTTGCGAGCCTTTCTAACTTACGGGCAGTTACGCGGGTACGATGCATTGATTAACTTAATATACTCATGTTCCAACTCCACGTTCTATGACACCGCACAGATCTATAAAGGCATGCCGGAGGCTGCCGTTAAGAGCGTTGTTGATCCCTGTCGCCTTCGCGGCGTCTGCTTCTTATTCCTAAAGAGCGACGCATGACATGAATTGAAAACTGACTCTACTGAGGAAGGCCACATCGCGCGCAACACAGCTGGGTTCTTTTGCTTGCTTTCGTCATCACCCGTGTCTTTCGCTTCCTTTTTGTCTCTGCCTGTCCTCCTGTCGCTCTTTTTATGGACGTACACTTACTGCAGGACCTTCCACATGACGATGTGGAACAAGAAGCCGTAAATTCGTGTTAAGTAGCGTGCGTTGATTTTTCGTGCGGTTGGTGTGTTTCCTAAATGTGCGAACCCGCGTGCCTGGTGTTACACTGCATGCACATTTTTTTTGACACCCTGTATAAGCTTTCTTGTGAAACGAAGTGCCAACAGGCCTGAACTTTCTTGCTATAATTGGCTCCAACTTCGGCAGCCCGTGAGGGAGCACGGCTCAAGGCCACACGCCACGCAGTATAGAAAATGAAAGGAATGGAAGAGAATGCAAATAGGATATTTGAATCAACTTGTTTTTTTTGTTCGATATTTTTCCTCTTGTTGAATGTTCATCCTTTTTTGTGAATGGCTTTAAAGCATTTTTTTTTTTTCAAGCGTTGTTGACATTTGAATCAGACCGAGATTGTTCCTTGCGGGAAAAAGCCACACTAACAGTTTGGGAAAGAATGGCTGTAACTACATTTTTTTTGCTTTTAAAATGCATTGTATGATTGTTATTTAATTTATTTAAATCATGTATCCCCTCCTGCTATATGTCTTGTCTATCGATCGCAGTATTTGTGAACAACAACAACAAAAAAAAAGTTTTGCTAAGGGGTCCTCAATGAAAAGGTAAATGGAATTACTAACTTAGGGAAGCCTACGGACAAGAGGGGGCGATAGATTTTCAAATGGTTCGGGGATGAGATGTCGGACGTGTGGGACGCTTATGCGTCGGCACAGAAGTTTGTGCTCGTACCTGATCTCTCTCGGTGAATAGCGTCCTCAGAGCCGCGCATTGGCAATCGGAGGGCCCGCGCACTGGCCCAAATATTTAGTGCCGCGGGCACGCTCGCGAGCTGTGACGCACGAAAGCAGCTGGTGTCGAAAGGCACAAGTCTGAGTTATGCGACAAAACACAAACAATAGATAGTGTGGTGTGAATCCAACTGGTGTCATGAAGAGAGGAACTAGTAGCGAGTGAAGGGGACGTAAGGTAGAGACGTGCTTTATGCGACAACCTGGTTATAACTATAGGAAAGAAAAATGAAAAAGCTGTCTTATAAAATGCAAGTTGCAACCTTTAAAGAATTCGAAAGCTCCTCTTTGAACTTATGTAAATGTGAGACTCGCCGTGGTGGTGTATATAGCGGTTATCTCGATTGCTGACCTGCAGATCGCCGGATCGAATCCGGGCCGCATCTTCGATGGAAGCACTCGAGGCCTGTGTGTGCTTAGATTTAGGTGCACGTCAAAAAACACCACCTGGCCGATGATTTCTGGAGCCCTCCAAAGCGGCGTCCATAATAAATATGTCATGGTTCCAGGACGAACCCGAACGATTATTTTATATTAAATGTGGGAGTTTTTACAGCTGTTGTCGGCGGAAGTTTACTGCTGACCTTGTTACTTAGATGTAATATTAGTGTTTGGCGCAGAAACCTATGAAGACGAGGCAAGAGGGAGGAACACATGCGTGTGTTATAACTTTCGACAATCCGTATTGAAAGGAGGTATACCGACAGAAATGTCTTAGCGCCGGATGCTACGAATATGTTGCCAGAAGTTTCCGTTGTGTTAGTAGAAAATAATACGACTATACACAGCTGGAACGTATAAACATGCTGACTGGAAGGTGTTAAAGCTTGAACGCGAAACGCGACACTCACTTTTCCATGCTGCGCAGCGCGTTTGCTGGAGATCTCGGAACATGACATAACACATTACACACATTACAAAAAAAAAAAAAGAAATGGGTCCATTATGGCCGTACGTGCGCATGCAAGGATAGATTCGCTTCGTTTTATTACCGAGGCAGTGATGGCCGGGAAGAAGGCACGTTTCAGACTAATGACGCCATTCGCTCCTCGTAAAATAGAGACGACAATAGAATAGAAAAAAAAAAACAAAGAAAGACATACGCCCGACAGAGGCAGGACAGGCAATGAACTAATGAACTGGATTCGTGGCTGTTTTCTTTTTTTTTTAGTCGTGATGTCGACGAGATATTAAACTGCGGATGTATAATACTAATGTATATGTCCAATTTGGGAGTACCTTCCTACCTTCACCGTGTCTCAGTTGTCATCTAAAAAAAAAAAAAAGAAACATCTCCACTGCCCCAAATGTTAGACGTTTTCGCCGGCTATGATTTGTTGATGCCTCCTTTGACGTTGCGATTCGTGAAAACAAGCTCTATACGTGATCGCAGAACGTACTATTACACCAGTCGAATGTAATTTGTGTGTGCTTAAGTAAATTATGTGTGAACGACGAACAAGAAAGCTCGTTTTTATGCTTCCACGTTCAAGCTTGTTTTACCAAGAAGAAACACACTCAGATACACACTTAATTCAGTACCCTTTATTACGTCATCTGTGAGCTCTTTGCGTGATGGTGTCCCGATGGGAGGAAGTCTCCTTCGCTTGCTGGGACTCCATTAGATAGTCTTTGTTTTTTCTAGTTTTGATAGATTACATTGCCGGCCGTACTAGCATTGCGCTGGTGGTGTTGCAATGTGCTGTTAGTATAACATAGAGTACAGGTTCGATTCCGCGGCCACGGTGAAGGCATTATGTCTGGGGTGAAATGCGCAAGGACATCCGCGTACTCTGATTCATGTGGACGCCAAAAAAAATTCACGTGGTCAAGATCAGTGAACCGTAGTTTCAAAATGCGCTGTCTCTTATAATCATATCTTGGTACCGGCTGGTAAAACCACTGAACAAGGTGTGGTTGATTAAGTAGACGTGCTACATTCCTTTTATTTAGAGCTTCACGGGACCAGGTATACAGATTTCGTTCGTCAATTTTCTCGTTTTCTGCGCTAAATGCGTCTTGTTACAAGTGTCTGTCGTGAATTGTGGTCTCTAAAGACGTTTTTCAACGTATAATATAGCTTGAAATTTTGTGACATGGCCTGACTTGATAATTTTATGGTGGGCAGGTGCCTTACGTACGTTTTTTACCTTGTTTTGTGGAACGCTATAGAAAAGAAAAAAAAACATATTTATAGCACCAGTTGCTTTGGTGTGTACATTGTTCGCTGTAGTCACAAAAACAAGGTTATCGCGAAGTACAGGGCGAGCGAGAGAGAGCGAGCATCTATAGACAGGAAAGTTATCTAAAATAGAAGGTTCGATTTGCTGTGAACGGGGCATGAAGATCGTTGACAGAAACAGCCGTTTCAGTGCTCTTGAGTGTCGCCATTGCATATTTGTCCTGAAGGCCGCGGATCTCAAGGCCTTGCTTGCGGATGCTGTCAGAGATTTTAGGGGCTAAAACCACGGCGTAATTACGAGGCACGCCGGAGTGTGGAGGGTTCCGGAAATTCGTACCATCTGAATGTTCTCGCGCTGACATTCGACGGCATACGGGCCATCAATCATTTCGCCTCCGCAGCGAATGGCGACCGCCCTGACCGGGATCAAACTCGCGTCCTTCGGGTCACCAGCCGAGCACGGTCAAGTATTGCGGCTTTGCACGGACTCGATTCCGCGCGCATCTGCGGACGCGTCAAGTTCGATGTCCAGACACATATATATGTTGTCTGCGTACACCGACCTTTTCATATCTGGCTTGCGGTGCACTTCCACACGCTGCAGTGAATTCTCTGCCTCTCTCTCTTTTCTCATTTCTTCTCTCCTCTCTCTTTTTCATGTTTCTGTTCTTGCTTTGTAGCCACCCAGTGTAGGGTAGCCAACCGGATGTCTTTCTGATTAACCTCCCTGCCTTTTCCATTTCTGTCTGCTGCGTTCCCTCCGATCTTTCGATCCCATTTGGGCAATGCTGATCGGAGCCATAGAGCAAGAGGTTAAGTAGTGTTAGTGCCAGTTTTCCGCCTTGCGATGCCAGTTTTCCGCCAGTATTGCGAAAATGGGGTCTTGCAAAGCACAAGCAATAATCGCGTCAGCTGTTGACTAGAAACTCATTGAAAGGGCCCTTAATAGCTGCGAGTTTGAAAGCGAGAGGTACGTTTTCATTCTCGACTTAACTACCTCCCTACGCAACGTTGCTCCATACGGGCGTTGTCTCCTCCTCACCACTTGTTTCTTCATGAAACACGGGGACGATGTCAGCACTGAAAACGGTCAGCATATCAGGATTTATCGGTCACATACTCTTATCTCCGCTTGTGCAGTCGAAAACGCGCAAAACGAAGTGAAATTGGTTGACCGCGCTCAATTAAATCACGAGAAAAAGACAAAACGTGCGTGCGACTTAATGGCAAAGCAGGGTAGAAAATGTGGATTCAGAAGAATCACACTGATATTACTACTGTATATAATAATTGAGAACCTGATTAATTGATATGTGGGTTTTAACGTCCCAAAGCCATCATATGATTACGAGAGACGCCGTAGTGGAGGGCTCCGGAAATTTCGACCAACTGGGGTTCTTTAACGTGCGCCAAAATCTGAGCAAACGGGCCTACAGCGTTTCCGCCTCCATCGGAAATGCAGCCACCACAGCCGGGATTTGAACCCGCGACCTGCGGGTCAGTAGCCGAGCACCTTAGCCACTAGACCACTGTGGCGAGAAAATATTTCAGAACTTACGTCACGTGCACAGTCCGCTGGCGTCGTGATATGTACTGAAAAGATGGGAAGCGTTAGGATGTGATAAAGCGCTAGTTTTTTGTTTTTTTTTATATTCACGGCCGGACTATGGAAGAAGGAACCGCCGCGTTCTTCTCCAGTCCGGCCGTGGTAGCTTCAGCGTTTTTTTAGGTCCCCCTTAAGATTCCTATAATTTTTCATAGTCGATAGATGTAAAAAAAATTGACGTGCCCGACTTCAATGCTATACGCGACACGTGCACACCAGAATCGCGAGCTGTTGCGTCCCTGCTCGTACACTGTGTTCTTGGGCGATCGAACGAAGAACAGGTGGCGAGCTATAGCGCATGCTTGACTGTGTCTATCGCAGTCGCAGCTCCGCACAGTGTACAGTGTGCGCCGGTGACTCAAGCCGTCCATCTGACGGCAGCGAAAACGCCGAGGACGCGACCTGCAGCGACTGAAGCCGTCCCTTCCATTGTCTGGCCCTTTTGTGTCTCCGCCCGATCCTCTGCGTCGAATGCCCCGCGGGGAGCATCTCCATAGAGGTGTGCCGCTGCGGTATACGACGACGCCGCAGTAATCGCTTCGCCTTGCGAATGGAAGCTCTCTGCGGCATGCACTCGGTAAACGCGCTTGTCAAGGAAACGGGCAAACTTTGCGTCGTTTGATGCTTTTCTTTTGCGTTTGTGCTCATGTTTTTCTCACCTGTACTGTAGAATAAGCCGCAGTTGTTTCTTATGATCGGGGCTTTAACCGTGGCCCCCGAGGGGGGGGGGGGTGGGGGGCGGTGAGAAACACGCCGCGCGCCTGCCCTTTCGGAGGCCATACTTCAACAATAACCAAAAAACGTCGATATTACAAAATCTCTTTACTGGAAACATTCCTTTCTTAGGAACTTTGCAAAAGCTCGACTGCAGTTCATGTGTTTTTAACCATAATATTTTTAAGTGGCGGGATGGTGGGCATCGCTGAATGAAAATGCGGGAAACGCGCAGAACTACTCGGCGCAGCATGATAGCGTGGTTACGTTTAGCTTTTTTTTTCCTCGCGTTAAACTGACAAGTGAAAAGGATTATACCACCCCGAAAGCCACATGCAGTGCAACTGTTGCAGACGTAGAATTCGTTTTATTGGGAGCTAATAATAATTGTCTGGTTATCAACCTCCTTAAATCTCAATTCCTCATAGGCTCGAATGAAGTGCCTGTTATATCATGTAATCGGGTTTTACGTCCCAAATGCATGATGGGATGAGGGGGGGGCGCCATATTAGAGGGCTCCGGAAATTTCGGCCATCCGGTGTTCTTTAATGTGCACCTAAATCTAAGTGGACGAGCGTGCACTCTACTGCTTACGTCGCAACGTAGCCACCGCGGCCAGGATTTGATTTCGCGGCCTTCAGGTCAGGTAGTCAAGCACAGTGACCATTGCACCGTGGCGGATGTTTAATTACGAGAGCAGGTTCCACGATCTTGTGGTTCCTTTATGGCCTTTCTGGAAGTTTTAGGGAAGTTTTGGTCTTATATAGCGAAGTACATCTGCGCGCCGTCGATGAAACTACTTAAGACCTTTATGCTACTGTCCGGCATACACAAACGAGCGGGTTCGCCTCTACAGTGCTCTAAATCAACTGGACAGAAGTGATTCCACTGTCAAGAAGGTATTGGGACCATGGCGTTGCCCATCCCATGGACTTCCGAAAAGCAACGAAAGCTCTGTTGCGGTCCCTCAAAGACACCGATCTGTTTCATCGTTTGTGATGTGAAACTGTTACGCATGGGTGCAGTCAGTGACGTTTTTCTTCTCCTCTATATCTTTCCTTCCCGTCTTTTTTTCCCCAGGGCAGGGTAGCCTACCGGTGCTCAGCCCTGGTTAACCTCCTCCCCCTTTTTCTGTATTCTCTCTCTGTGTGTGTCTCGAAGATTCGCCTTTAACGAAAACCTGAACTGTCACGTCAACTTACTTGTTGACAGGAGCGCGCGTAGTACCGACCGTGACGAAGCGACGCTGCGCGACCTTCAACGAGACCGTCGCGGCGGCTTGGCGACATTTGCGAGACTATATGTGAGGGCGCGACTGTCAAATGTGGTGTCAGCGTCTAAGGTTTCGCAGGCTGAGGCTACGAAAGGGCAGACGCGTTAACACGGACAGCAGATGGAAAATAAAACGCATACGCCGTCTATACCTATTCCATGGAAAGATTGACGACACAGAACTCACCGTGGATCGAGTGTTCCGAGAAGGCAGCGCCAACTCTCAAATCGGGACACGCTTGAGCCCTCGCGAGATGTAGCTGTTTACGCATTACATTTCTTACTTGTGCAAGATAACCCAAGACTTTGGCATACACGCCACCGATGTGAATAATATGCCAGTGTTCGACCACAAAACGACCTTCTCTCTTGTGTGTGCACCAAACTATATACAATGTCTTTAAATTTCAGAGTACGCTTGTAATCTTGAGAGCTCAGCGAAAGGCCAGTTGTTGTCCGGTCGGTCAACGATCGTTCGTGTTCAATTTATCTTTGATTGATGCGGCGACCTTCCCGTAAGCGTGCGCATGCAGGCAAGTTTTGAGTATTCCTCTTTTCTTTCTTTTTTTTTCGCCGCTGCGTGATTTTCGTTTTCCAGTGGCTCCTCGTTGTTCGTCTTGTCCTCTTCGTTTCTTCGTGTATGTCCCCACCTACCATGGCTTGGCAGAAGAACACAGAAAAGTATTCTGGAATACGGGCATCGTAATACGCGTGCTGAACACTTAAAATAGAGATGAGATACATTTGTCTTTGACGTAAAGCTATATTTAAGTTGTTTTTTTTTTAGCAGAAAGACAACAGAGGAGATATTTGCTGCTCTGTATACGTGTATCAGGCCCGTAGCCAGGAATTTTCGCGGGGGCGGGGGAAGGGGAACCTGTTGAAGACATTGAAAATTATCTACATTCATCATTTTTTTCCCGGTAAACCAAACCCATCTATGCGAATTTCGAAGAAACCCAAGCCCTTACAGCCCCCCCCCCCCCCCCGCCTTGCCTGGCCACATAGGCCTGCCGTGTATGGAACCCTTCGTCGATCTCTTTGGGTCTCCGAGCGACAGCGCGAGTACACATCAGCTCATTACCACAAAAAAAAAAAAAACAACAACAACAACAAAAAAAAAAAAAAAAAACGCCAGGCCTGCGCAGGAGGCGCAGCACAGTCACAGCGACAGCCTGAAGAGCGGCCTTTCACAGCCTTCTTCTGAACACTGATTGCGTAACTGCTGCAAGCTTCGCTACGCTATTCATTGCCATTTTTATGAAAAGCGTGGTATATGCTAAGCACTTGCAAGGAATTTTGTGCCAATCGTTCATGCAGTGGCTGACGACGATGAGGAATTATGCCTGAAGAGGGTATGCGCCCACAGTTAATATCTGAACAAGAATAAGCTTTTGTAATGTGTTGGACTATTGGACGACCCGTTCGTTACGCTATTCGCATTGTGCGACGACTGGTTGTCTTTCGCTGTTTTAAAACGCTTTAAAAGTCGTATTAACGTGATTGCTTTCTCGACATCAAGCCTGCGTAAGGCAAGTTTGCCTACAAGTCCCGAGCACCGGTGCGGCTCAGCGGTAGAATACAGGGCTGGCTCCAAGCGGACTCGGGTTCGAGCCCCGTAGTATCATTGGTGCTAATTTTATTTCTATTTCGCGCGATGTGGCTACCAACAGCGGTGGTGGCGGCGACGACGGACAACTGTGCGTGACCCGAGCTGTGACCTCATAACAGCTTTCGCTGTAAAAAGCAAGATATCCGTGGTCTGCGCGGTATAATTGATACCTCGTACAAGCGTATGACACTGAGATAATACATATTTCAGATCTATCTCACTAGAGAAATGCACATACTAGTAAGTATCCTAAAGATACTATCGCGATACTGGCTATAGCCCTACCCTACTGTAACGTCAAGCTTTACCAACACCTTTCGTCGTGCTAAGCTCTACAAGCTTTCTTTTTTTTTTAAGTCGCTCTATTTCATTCACGATGACAAGCTCGAGCATCTACGAAGAGACCCGTGGCAGATCTTTTGTTTCTTCGAGCTAATCGGCTTGCTTTCTCTTGCAGAAAGAGCGTGTATATATTGCGCACTTGGTAAAGCGGGTGCTTCAGCTGATGTAAGCTACGTCAACTGGCGACTGTAGGTGAATGATGTCGGTGCACATCACACAGGACAAATGAAGGAGCACAGGTGCTGTGGACCTTCATTTCCCTCAAAACGGAACCTTAATCAGACGAAAAGCTTCTTCTTGGCCCAGGTATTCAAACCCGGAACCATCGCTTTTACTAGGTGGCAGCTGCGCCAGACTTGATTATCCATTAAACGCGTGGTATTAATTCATAACGCATACGCAGCTGAGACGGGGACAACCCTTTTCTGGCATTTTAAGAGGGGTCCCTCTGCACGTGCTCTGTGACGCTTTCCCTCGCGTAGAAGCGCGGGGAAACTGCGGCGGCCTTGCGCGGCCGCCGCAGAAGCCAGTGTCGTCACGGGGTCACTGACGTCACGCCCGAGCACCCGTGGTGGTGTAGCATGCGTGGAGGAATACGCAAGACGGCCGCGGAATGCATAATGCAGTCGCCTCTCGGCGCGCATTAAGTAAGCAAGGCGAGGAATAAACGGATGCGCCGATCGCACCAGGACGCGTGCCATACCTTCAAAGGGAAAGAGGAGAGCCAGGCGACACGGCGTCCGCTAACGCGTACAAGTTGACGGCTGGTACGACTGGCGCGTCGCGTACGTACTCCGCTGGTTCGTGAAGACGCTTCCGCATACTGAGGCCGACAGAAATCTGCGGGGCCGGTCGAGTACTATACTCTGATATCTACCTGCACCAAAAAAAAAAAGGGGGGGGGGGGTGTAGGGTGGATGTAAAAAGTTGTCACATTCAGCTCAAGGACATTGTATAGTCTCGTCTCCCGCAATGCTTTTCAGGTACCTATAACAAGACGACTGTATTTTGAATAGCGAGAAACCCTTAAGTGAGACAGTTCTTATCTTTACCCGGACCTGGAGGAACTGGAGAACCAGGAAAGTGGGCCCCCTGAACTGAACTGGTCGCCCGCCCCGGGTGAAAAAGAATGAAGCAATCTTTGTTTTTTTCGTAGGTAGCGAACTACAAAACTAGCATAAATCTTGCAATCACCGCTGTCACTATTGTGGTGAAAATTGATTGCTGTTTTATTTTTATTATTCAAATATGAATACTCGACAATTGAAATTCGTCGTTAATGTTTGGAACAGTTGTTCCGGATATTATCTCAACCTTAAAGATCACTCCAAATATGACTACAATTCGCGAATTGTGGCCGCCTACTCAATTACTTCTCAGTAATTCTCCTCAGTGTAATTGGTTTCAAAGAGTTAGGAAGCATGTTCATTCGGCAGATATTCATTTCAATCGTTTCCCGCAGGTAAGTAACACCAGTCTGGGAGAGTAATTCAATAACCACGAAAAAAATGACAATAATAAAAAAGAACACATTTATATGAATGGTTGCTGCTCAAGGTGTTGCCAGCCGCTACCTGCCAGTTGTTTTTGCAAGATTTAGCTGCCCTGACGTAACGATGACGTTCCTTTGACGCGATAGAGCATCTGTTTTTTTTTAATGTAGACCTTATTATGCACGCAGATATATGCATGTTGCCACGAGGCGATGCTGTGGACCGTTTACCTGCAGAAGCACTTGCACCTTGATATCCATCCGCCTATTTCGAACGGGTGGTGGCACGAAAAGTGCATGCGTATTCCCAGAATTATACACGTTACAGGAAATCGGTAACCGTTTACAATTACTTCTTTTAAAATGTAATTAATTACATCAATCAATTACAGCACCAGAAAAGAAACGAAGGCTAGAGGCTTTTCGCGATGTCTGGATGGCGCTACTCGTTGTCGCTGCTGATTTAAACTCGTCTTCTCGTTAAGAGCTGCTGTACTGGAATGAAGTTCAATAAGGCCGATAACTGGGCAAGCTGGTAATTGACAGTTTTACCGCAAGGCTACGTAGCGCAGATTTTAACATGAACAAGGGTGTCGTGTTCCTATCCCTCTATCCATGTTAAAAACTGTGCTACTTGACCTTACGGTAAAATGCTATACTGGACACTTTCTTACTGCATGCATGGGCTGAAGGGAAGGGTGGTATTATAATGTAGGATACCTTGCGCATGCCAGCTCGTAGTTGCACGGTGCTTCGATGGTATAGTGTTCACGTCTTCTAAATATGAAGCATCGCGCTTCGCTGTTTCTAGTGCTCGGGTAAGGCGTTGCAAGTAAAGCGAAGGAACAAGCAAAAAAAAAAAAAAAGAAGGGGTGGGGGGGGGGGGGGGGCTTTGTATAGAAGCCTCCCGTCTGACACGACGGGGGGTCCCTATAGAGCGGTAGCATACTCTTCGGAACAAGAACTGCCGTAGATAACTGGTAACGACTTGAATTTGGGAGAAAAAAAACACTAATTAGTTATCGGTAATGAGTTAGAAGAAAATGTAATTGATTTATCCGGAGAATGGTACTGCTTCGAAAAAGTAATCGATGATGTTTAAAAATTACGAGGAAATGTAATTGATCACAAATAACCGATTACGTATAACGCGTTTCTTAATACTCTGCATATGCCTTCTTCTGCACGTGTCCCTGCTTTTCGCTTCAATTCGTTTGGTTTAGACTGACGACTGTGGGAGTCGGTATAAATTGGCGATGTAAACTGTGCCTCGGTAACTTTGTACACCGACGCCATCGCAAGTCTGCCTGGAAGTTGTTTTTTTTTTTTTTAATAAATCGGTGGCTTGTCTGTTTCATTGTGTCTGCACTTATATCTGCGAGCAAGTAGTTGAGCTGTTATACTTTTGTCACTATGAGTTGACTGTAAGGAGCTCATTAGCATTGTGGTGATCGAGGGAACTGGTAAAAAGCTAGCTTTAAAAAAAATGCAGCCTTTCTATACGCGCGAGTCAGTCACAAGAGTATCGTCGTGGCGTGCGAGAAGGTTTACTAATACTAAATCATACTGGTTACAACCACAATAATCAGTGTGTGCGATGCTTACGATGCAAGATTTGTTTCCATCGATTTCCAGCTTGTGCATCAATTTCATGACGTTTGGGAAGTCAGAACGCCTCTTATTGCTCCCATCTTTTCTCGATTAATAATTATACTTCCTGCTTCTGTTATGTCTGAGTGTCCTAATTGATTGATATCTGGGGTTTAACGTCCAAAACCACCATATGATATATATATATATATATATATATATATATATATATATATATATATATATATATATATATATATATATATATATATATATTGCCGTGGCCAAGGCCTGTTAAATTGTGTATATAAGGACGGAGAGGTAGCACGACAGACCAGACGACTCGTCAGGATCCGACGAGATTTTCCATTTATGAAAGCATCGGCACCTGAGGTTTTCGTCGCCATGTCGTCTTAAAGATAGCCTTAGACACCCTCCTCTAAATTTTGAATGCCTCAGTATAAAGGGGAGATCGTTCGATTTACACTAGAGCGCGCAGGCGTTGCATGTGACTTTGAAACGAGGTGAAGGGCGAATGGGTGCGTGCCCTTTCGTTGCAGGTACAATATGAGCGTCTCCTCCGATGAGGGCCGTTATAACGCGGTGCGAAGCGAGGGAGAAAAAATTGCGACAAGTTCAGGAGGGCCGGAGACGTACGTCGAACTCGGCGCTGCTGAGTATAACGGGACTTTGCAGCGCTACGAGGATGTGGGCGCCCGCATAGTGGCTGGCTTTTGACCAGTGATGAACGACCGGAACGGGAAGCCGCTGGCGTATCTCGCTTCTCCAGAATGCAACTCGCCAAAGCGGGCACGTGAGTAGGCCGTTGGCGAGAATGAAGTATGGGACATCGCGGCAGCGAGAGGAAGAGTGGCGCTGCAGGGGGGAGGAGCGGCGCCCCGTTTATTGCTTGTCACCGGGCGCACTGCGAGAGAGTGAATAGCCATCAGCGCCTGAAAAAATTAATAATAAAGGTATAGTAATGTGCACGCCAAACGCTGGTAGACAGGCGGGGGTGTTTGATCTTTGATTTTTTTTAAAACACTGCAGCACCGGACACTCGCGTCACCTGTAGCGTTGAAATGGTCGTGGTGTGGGTGGTCTCTCGAAACCTTCGTATTTTCGTGCGGAAGTATGTAGACCGCGGGAGCTCTATATCCTTGCAGAGCTCGAAATAGTTCGACTCTGAATGAAGTTGAAGCAAGAAACAGGCAGAGGAACAGGCTGAAAGGATTCTGTATGACGAGCTGATATACATTTTTAAATCGCGCAGAACAACACCGCGCATTCTTTGAGTTTTGCTAGCCACTACGAGTTTCATCTGTATTCTATACAAATTGGTATTCTTGCAAAGGGCTTCGGTCGCAGAGATTCAGATGACTGAATGTAAATGTAACAGATATAACTTAAAACAATGATATATAGAAGGGGAACTATTGACTCTGAACCTGAAGAAGGATTAACTGTGTCGCATTCGTTTTAACGTACGTACGACTAAAGTCTGTCGGCAGGTGCTTGTGGGGAGGAAGTCGCCAATTACTTGATATTGGATGAATTGATAATTTGTAGAGCTGAAAATGAGTGCGCAAGGATGGCGAGACGAGTCAGTGATGGTCATATGACAAGCGCGTGTACATTGTGAATTACGTATCGCTTGGTCTCGCGTTCTTTTTTTTATGCTCATTTGCTTCACCATGACTTACGGAGTAGCTTGTTATTCTTCTATGTATAATTTTACGTTTACGCAGTTAGGTTTTCCATTTTGTTACTATTATTTTCAGTGATATATAGCTATTGGTTTGCAGCATTTATCTGAAAAAAAAAAACAAACAGAAGTGGCTCTTTCAAGGTTGTTAACATTGATTATGTGTGAAATTAGATTACGTGTCAAAAGGAACTTTTCGGGGTCCCAGATCGGGAGTAGTTAGGGATACGAGTTAATTGGGAGCATCTTTGCAACCGGCGATTCGCTAACGGGGAAACCAGTACATAGAGACAGACACAGAAAGAGTTGGGTAAAAAAAAAAAGAATCAGGAAAATAGATAGAAAGGAAAGAAAGAAACAGAGAAAAGGATAGAAGGTGAGAGAAGGACTAAATAGAGAGAGAGAGAGAGAATGAAAAAAGGGAGAAAAAGATAGAAATGTCGAAAAATCAATAAACGAAGGGAGAAAACGATAGGAAAAAGCAGACACAAGAAATGATAGAGCGTAGCAACGTATAGTATAGCAATGTAGCAAAGGGTGGGAAAGAGAGGTGAGAGGGCAGAAGCCAAGCCAAGCCAGGACCAGCAATAGTTTCCACCAGCTCTGCCGTGACGCAGCTCGACTCAGTGTAGAGTTCGTACAAAGTGAATGTTGCAGGGTTGCCTTATTTAATTCAATTAATATAATATAATTTATTTATTGTTATTTCCAAATACTTGATGGTGAATATAGTGCGAGAACAGAACGACGACAAAGGGACAACAAGGAGACGTTCTTTGCCGTCGTTCTGTTCTAGCGCTATATCTGCCGTCATGTCACACCAACTAGCCCAAACCGCCACACTTCTAAGTTCCAAATACTGTTGGCCGTCTTGGACATGGTGGGTACAGTAAATGTTAACATAAAACAAGAACTAGTACAATGTATTATAAGATATTATAATAAATTATAATGATGAGATATATGATAATATATAATGATGAAACACAGTGTTAATATTATTATTTCACAGCAAATGTATTTGATCCCCGAGGTCTCCTGAGGAACAATTAGCATTTACTGACACATGTGTTGGCTGAAATACAAGCCCGATGGGGCTTAATAATTCAATAGGGTGTAAACTGCCTATAGAAACGTAATATGGTGTTGCTTCATTCTTTCTGCTGCAAGGGCATTTGGATAATGAGTGCACTGTATAGCCAGTGACCACTTACAATGCCAGCCTGCAGTGATTTCGCTCGGAGGCAGCCAATGTTATACCGACACGCGTATCCTGGTCGGTTCAAGAGCTTGTTTACATTTGCGTGCTCTGCTCGGCGCTCTCGAAGCTGTGACTGCTAACCTATTCGGTGGAAGCTTGCGGGTATACTGACGCGGGCGCGGTGCGACCCTTGCGTAGGCTGTCAGAAAGGGAGCCGTACGCCTCTGTGTGTAAATATAGTGGACGAGGGAGCCGACAGCCAGGAAGTGTCAGGCAACGCTCGGAGTCGCGAGAGCGCGGAGCTGTGGGTGCGTATACAGCTTCCCCGGTGGTTGGTTTTCACCGTGGCAGGTTCGACTTTTTGGCAACTTATACAGCTGGCCATCATGAAACAACCTGAGCTCTCTGTCCTTGTGAAAATATAATTATGGCTCATTCGCGTAGAGCATGGTTACTTTACTCTTTTGGAGAACTATAACCGGAGAACTGTAACTTATAGGTAAACAAAAATATGTGGATGGCGACGACGCACTCTACCTCGGTTTTCAGTACTTATCGCCGTGCGAACATTATAAGCCCATTATAATCACGACACGTCTGACAATTTCATCTGCGTGCCCCGAATCCACAATCAGTATACAACTGTGAACTTAGCAGCAGCATGAAAGCAGCAAGAATGGATTGAACGCGAACACTACGAGAACATGTCCGAGGTTTTGACGCAGCTGTTCGCGTCTATAGGCTGTTGCGGTCCCCGACTGTAGGGTCCCTACCGATTGTGAAGCACACTCCTTCGCGCGCGCGTTTCTCTTCCCGCTTCTCTTGTCGACTTCCCCCCCCCCCCCCCCCCCAAAAAAAAAAAAAAAGCTCCCGCCATCATCAAGCGGCGCGGTCAGAAAGCGGCCGCCTGGGCCGACCGGAAGACAGCGGCTGGTGCGAAGGTCGGCTGCGCCTCGTCGCTTGGCTGTGCCGAGTCGGCAGCCTCGCGCGTTGCTCTCGCGACTCCGCTTTCTTGTTCGCGTCCTTCCTCCCTGGCGTTTGATGACGCACGTTGGGCGCTCATTTAGACGGCTCAACGTGGCGTCTATGGCCCGTATTTTTTTGTTTTCTCTAACTGCTCTTCGGTGGATTCGGTAATCGGTCTCTTGGGCATTGTTTCATAGTTACACTTTCTCGGCTTCGTCTAGGCATTTTACATTTATGTCAGATGGTGATCTCCTTTGTTCTATAATACGGTATACGTTGACAATCATTGTTGCCGGCTTTTCATGCGCTTCTTTTTTTTTCGATACATTCACTGATTTCCTATAGCTGATCCGTTTGTGCCGAATCACGTAGACAGAAAATCCGCCATGGTGGGCATGTTATAGGACCCCAGGGGCTCGGAACCTCAGGAGTGTCCACAGCTGTGCGCCTCAGAATCGTATCGTGCTTTTAGGACGTTAAACATCAACAATTTACCGTAAGAATTTGTTACTTGTTAATTGTAACTCATACGGGACTATGAAATTATTCGAATTGAGCGGAGTTTGAAATAGCGGGCGGGCGCTAGAATAAACATACATTACGCCACACTGTGCGGATAGAACCCAGAGAAGCCACCTCTGGTCTCATTCCCGCAAATGAGGCGACACTACGCGTTTGTGGAAGGTAATTTCGTGAGTTATCTTCATGCTATAACAGCGAACAGAACTTATTGATCGGTCAGTGATACGCCAGAAACAAGCCGCGACTTGCATTTACGTGAACAGGGATGCGTAGTGCCAGAATATACGGAGCTATTTGTGCTCCAAAACACGTTCATTTACGTGGCAGATTTAACGCAATCAAAATTTAAGATCTTTCTTTCTTAGTTTATTTAGAACGATATCGAAATTGTTCAAGGGGACGCGGCCTAAAGCAAACATTGCCTGACTGGGCTGTGCCACCCATACATGAGTAGCAGCAGACTATAGATGGCATTTACAAGCATAAAGGCGTACATGGAAATCGATCACTTCACTTGCTTTACGCAGATGAATGTAGCGAGTATACTTAAGTGATTATTGAGCTGATTTATGCGAGGAGGGATGAAAGCCAGGGGGCTCCCAGTTCGAATTTACTGTTCTAGATAGCGATGCGTAGAGTTTTTCCCCATAGAAATACATATGGCTGTGCCGGGACCAGGGCGTCAGTTCGAAATAACCGAGTTCGAGTTAACGAGCTTTTTTTACTCTGTATTATGATTAGAAAACCCGTAACACTGTGAGATTGCTTGTAAAGGCATGTTATGCGAAGAAGTAAAAAGCACTGTATAAGTACTTACGGTCCGTATACTGGTGCCAAGGTAAAACGTAAGTGAGCGTGCGAGCCAGGTATTCGTTCTGTTGTGATCGGCCCCCATGTCTGGGCGCCGCTTGGACGCGTGGAATGGTTCCGGCTTCGCAGCGCGTCCTGAGACGTCCAGAATCGGCAACAACACAGCAGTAGTACTGCGAATTCCTTGGAGTCGTCGGCTCGTCTTGCCAAAAAGCCCTTTGGGCACGCACGACCGACAGATTACCGGGGGGGGGGGGCTGTTCGCTGTCTGGGCTGCCTAGAGGGAGTGGTCATTGCTTGGGTCGTCAACATTCAGCGGACAATGAGCCGAGCGCTTTGTATTCATCTTCGGGGACATTCCTCACGTTCCATGGCGCCTTTCCCGAGCGATGTTTCCTCGAAGAGTCATCTCGGCGCGTCCGACTCCCCGTTCTCGCACTGTGCCAGTGGTGTCGTGTATTGTGTGTGTTATACCCTCGCCGGGCAGCGAACTGGGCGGGCCTCTCCTCCCTTCCCAGGTTGGGAAGGAGGCGGTGTGACTTTCTCTCTTCGGGGGCATAAAAACGCGAGCGCAGGACGCTCGGGGAGAGAGCTTCCTTCCATCATCTAGTATGATGCTTACTCCATGTAACACGCTACCTTCAACATCATGTAAAATAGTGTAAATAAATCGTTCAAGTTATCAGCTCCGGCTCCTCGGCCCGTCTTCGCCCTGACCCTTGGATGGCTCAAGGCCCGACAAATTCCCCCAGTCACAACAGTGGATGGCAGCGGTGAGATGATCTGCGCAGGAATTCGACTCCGGCTTGGTGAGTGCACGACCTTTTCTCCTTGAGAGTTGCCAGGCTTAAATTAGTTCTTCCTGGTAACAAGAGTGTTGGAAGCCTGTTCACGGGAACCTTGCTTCAACGCTTTCCCTTGAGAAACTTGTCGGCAGAAAAGTAGCAGCCATGGCTTGGAGAAAGTTGCACAGATCGGACCTAGACGTGATATGCGGGGAATTCGGGATTGATTGCGGGAAACATCTTAAAAAGGCGGAAGTCATCAGGGCTATGGAGGCAAGCAGAGATGACGAGGAGATCGTGGAGTTGTGGGAGGATATAAAAAAAAAAGGGAAGATCAGGAGCGCGAGCGCCATAAAGAAGAGCAGGAACGCGTGCGCGAGCGCGAGCGCAAGCACGAACTGGATAAGAAGCGCCTAGACTTAGAAATAGCTCGGGCAACTACCTCAGGAGGCGCAACACTCAATGCTCCAGTAAGCAAGGCACCAAAAATAAAAGACCTCCTGAATCCTTTAAGATGGGAGAGGATATCGGGTTATTTTTGGTCAATTTTGAGAGAAGTTGCGAAGGCAAGTTTGAGCGTGAGTTATGGGCACAAATGCTCTTGACCGTGCTTCCATGCGAGGCAGCGGATGTACTGGCTCGTTTGCCGCGAGATGAGGCGAATGACTACGATATTGTAAAGCGTGCGCTACTAAAGAGGTATCGGCTGTCTGCTGAAGCTTTCCGACGACGTTTCAGAAATAGTAGCAAACGTAGCAGTGAATCATTTGCCGATTTTGCATACAGTCTGAGGTGCAATCTCACCGAGTGGCTTAAGGGCGAGGGAGCTTTTGGAGACCATGACAAGGTAGTCGAGTTGATTTGCACGGAGCAATTCCTGAACGTTCTAAGTGACGAAGCACGCTTATGGGTATTAGATCAGCCCGGGGAAAAGAATTTGGAGCGTACCGCAGAACTGGCTGAAGAGTACACCATGAGGCGTGAGGAAATAAGAGAGCGCAACAAACCCGCAAAGAAACCATACCGTGAGAATTCTAAGCAGTCTGAGCGCAACAGTTATGCCCCTATTGCACCAGGAGGGACGAATGAAAAAGACACGCACGGGGAATCGACCATGAGTGGACGCGCTGGCAAAGAGAAAGAACAGGATAAGAATCGCGACAGAGCATTTGAGGCAAAGAAACCCATTGTGTGCTATCGATGTAATGAACCGGGGCACTTAGCAGTGGGTTGCCGTAAGGAAAAACTCGTTTTCTCCCTTTTTAACCATACTGATGAGAACATCAGGTTACTTGAACCGTACTTAAGAGAGATGACTGTCAATGGGCAAAATTGCCGGGTTCTACGCGATTCTGCGGCCACTATGGATGTAATACACCCATCTTACGTGCCCGCGGATGGGTTCACCGGAGACTGCGCGTGGATCAGACAGGTAGCGCAGGAAGACAGTGTGTGTCTGCCAGTGGCCAAAGTCCTCATCAAGGGTCCCTTCGGAGAACTGGAAACAGAGGCTGCCGTGTCACAAAGTTTGCCGAAGCAGTACGGTTACCTTTTTTCTAACCACTCGGAGGACCTGTTAAGAAAGAAAGGTCTGAGCTTTGGAGAACACACTGTACATGCTCTAACGCGGTCTAAGGCAAAGGAGATCGCAAAGGAGCTCGGCAGTTCCCAAAATAGAGAGGCACAGGCCCCCGACGAAACAGGGGCAGACGCGAATCAGGAGAACGTCCCGAGCGATGGCGAAAGCAGCTTTAAGAGTTCCAGTGAGGCCAGCGAGGAAGTTAACCTTCTTTCCGTGCTACCTTGCATGGGCGGGTTCTTGGAGCTATCGAAAGTAAGCCCGGAGGTTATCGCTGCGGAACAGGCCGAGGATAAAACGCTGCAAAAGTTGAGCGATATGGTGGAGGAGGGGTTGGCGCGGAAGAACGTCTTTTTGCACCGCCGCGCCGGAATTTTGTACCGTCAGTACAAAGACTCGAAGGGGGTGCACTATGATCAATTAGTGGTTCCACAGAAATACCGAGCCAAAGTACTGGAGCTGTGTCACGGTGGCGGGTGGTCGGGCCATCTTGGCAAAAAGAAAACGAAGACTCGTCTACTTAGGGAGTTTTATTGGCCCAATTGTTTCAAGGATACCGAGAGGTATGTGCAATCCTGCGATGTGTGCCAAAGAATAGGCAAAGCACACGACCAGCAGAAAGCGCCCTTAAAGTTGGTGCCACTCATTAGTGAACCTTTTCGCCGCCTTGTCGTGGACGTTGTGGGCCCCCTGCCTGTGACAAAGTCAGGGTACCGCTACATCTTAACCTTGATATGTCCTGCCACAAAATTCCCGGAGGCGGTTCCCTTGAAGGAGCAGTCATCTGTAGAAATAGTGGATGCTTTGCTTTCAGTGTTTTCGAGAGTAGGCTTCCCGTCAGAGTTACAGAGCGACCAGGGCAGTGTGTTTACTAGCGCACTAACTACCACATTCTTGGAGAGGTGTGGCATTAGGATAATACACAGTTCCGTCAGACATCCTCAGAGCAATTCAGTAGAAGCATGGCACTCGGTTCTCAAAAGGGTATTACGGGCATTGTGCTACGAGAATCGGAAAGATTGGGAAGCATGCTTGCCAGCCACCATGTTTGCCCTGAGGTCTGTGCCGCACGAGGCCACCGGCTTTAGTCCCGCTGAGCTAGTGTATGGGAGATCTCTAAGGACCCCACTTCGCATGCTGCGAGAATCTTGGGAAGGGAGGGGTGAGGATCCCACTGTGATCGAGTATGTGTTGGGCTTACTCGGGCGACTTCAGACCTGCAGAGAACTCGTTGAGGCGAACATGACAATGGCGCAGCTTAAAGCAAAACGTCTGTACGATAAGAACGCACGTCAACGTTCGTTTTCAGAAGGAGATCAGGTGATGCTTTTAGCATCATCTAAAGCGAACAAGCTCGCGGTTCAGTGGGAGGGCCCTGCGAAGGTTATGCAGAAGTTGTCGGACACCAATTATGTGGTCAAACTACCGGGAAGGCGGAAAGAGGTAAAGATTTACCATTCAAACTTGATGAAACCTTACCACCAGCGGTCAGCAGTAGTTCAACTCGCGCTTAACGTTCCGGAAGAATTAGAGACAGATTTTCCTTTTCCCGGGCAGGCTTCTGATTCTCAGTCCCTCGACATCTTGCTAGACACGGTCACCAGTAACTCGAATTTGAATGCAGAACAGAAAAGAGAACTGGAGAACCTACTGCGCGAGTTTGAGGGAGCTTTCGTTGACCGGCCAGGAAGAACCGATTTAGTTGAGCACGACATTGAACTAACTTCTAATGAACCCATTCTTTCACGGCCTTATCGCGTGTCACCCAGGCAAAGGGAAATTCTCGCACGCGAGATTCAAAGAATGTTGGAAATTGGTGTCATCGTCCCGTCGGAGAGTGAGTACACCTCCCCTCTAATACTGGTGGAAGCACCCGGGAAGGAACCGAGACCCTGCATCGATTATCGGAAACTGAATGCCGTCACGCGAGACCAGCTGTACCCTATTCCCAACGTAGAGGAGAGAGTGGAAACTGTTAGCAGGGCTCAGTACGTCTCCACGCTAGACCTCACACGCGGCTACTGGCAGGTGCCTATGACCGAACGAGCCAGTAAATACGCAGCGTTTATCTCCCCCTTGGGCACTTTCCGACCCCTGGTCATGAGTTTTGGGCTCAAAAACGCGCCCTTTTGCTTTTCACGGCTCATGGATCGTGTGCTGGCGGGAGCAGAGAACTACGCTGTTCCTTATCTAGATGATATTGCAGTGTTTTCGGACAGCTGGGAAAAACACCTGAGCCACTTGCGGGACGTCTTGACGCGCTTAAGGAACGCGGGCCTCACTGTTAAAGCAGAAAAGTGTCAATTGGGACAGGCGGAAGTAGAGTATCTAGGGCACATTGTTGGGCGAGGATGCCGGCGGCCCCACGAGGTAAAACTTGCCGCCATCGAGAACTATCCCCGACCTGTCACTAAAACTGATATCAGGGCCTTTCTAGGCCTCACTGGATATTACCAACACTATATCCCCAAATATTCACAGATCGCCAGTCCTCTGACCGACAGTTTAAGGAAGGGAGAGCCCGTTAAAGTCCAGTGGGACGAGTTAAGGGAAAGTTCGTTCCAGGCTTTGAAAGCAGCACTGACGTCTCAACCGATTTTACGAGCTCCGGATTATAACCGACCTTTTGTACTTCAGTGCGACGCTAGTGAAAGGGGTCTTGGGGCTGTTCTGAGTCAGCGAGATGAAAGTAGAGAGGAGCACCCCGTGCTTTTCATTAGTCGTAAGCTTTCCACACGTGAGGAGGCTTATAGCACCTCAGAGAAAGAGTGTGCATGCTTAGTGTGGGCTATTTACAAGCTTCGGTGCTACTTGGCCGGCTCGCCCTTTCTTGTCGAGACAGATCACTGTCCCTTGTCATGGCTTCGGAATATGTCGCCTAAAAATGGCCGCCTACTGAGATGGAGTTTGGCACTGCAAGAACATAATTTTGAGATCCGCTACAAAAAGGGGCGGGATAATGGAAATGCTGATGCTCTCAGCCGAGGCTTCCTGTGATAAGGAGCAAGCGCATTCCGATTGAGTTACGACAGCCCGGGTTTTTTATTTTGTTATGTCATTCCGTGTATCTTTTCGTTTTGGATTTTTTTTTTTAACCTTTACTGCATGGTGAACCTGTTACTTAGTCTGCCTGCCACGGCCAGACGTTGAGAAAGGGATATAATTTGTTAGTTGAGTTTCCCGACCTTCTCACTTCTCACTCGCCATTTGCCTCAAGGCTATGCGACTTGCGGCTTGAGTGCAATTTATTTAAGGTAAATTCTTCAAAACTTTAGGAGCGTTGCCATATTGCTTTGTTTGGGGACGTTCCAGGCAACGTTCTAGTGTGGCTGCTTTTATGCCGACAACGGGCTAAGAGTTCAGTAGCCTGGCATATCTCGGGAGGGGTGGTGTACCGCCTTGTCGCTGCTTGGGTACTGTGCGGATTTGATCACTAATGTCAGTCCCAGCCTTCGACCTGCGGGGGCCCCTTCGACGGAGAGTACTACTTACGGACCTGCTGACCCCACTTGAGCGAGAGAGAAAACCTGAGCCGCAGCCGTTCCAGAGCTGCTGCGCTGCCAGGCCTCTTCAAGGTGCAGCGTTGGGCTGCCCATCTACGAGTCCTTTTTCCCGGCGGCGGACGAGCTGTTGTGATCGGCCCCCATGTCTGGGCGCCGCTTGGACGCGTGGAATGGTTCCGGCTTCGCAGCGCGTCCTGAGACGTCCAGAATCGGCAACAACACAGCAGTAGTACTGCGAATTCCTTGGAGTCGTCGGCTCGTCTTGCCAAAAAGCCCTTTGGGCACGCACGACCGACAGATTACCGGGGGGGGGGGGGGCTGTTCGCTGTCTGGGCTGCCTAGAGGGAGTGGTCATTGCTTGGGTCGTCAACATTCAGCGGACAATGAGCCGAGCGCTTTGTATTCATCTTCGGGGACATTCCTCACGTTCCATGGCGCCTTTCCCGAGCGATGTTTCCTCGAAGAGTCATCTCGGCGCGTCCGACTCCCCGTTCTCGCACTGTGCCAGTGGTGTCGTGTATTGTGTGTGTTATACCCTCGCCGGGCAGCGAACTGGGCGGGCCTCTCCTCCCTTCCCAGGTTGGGAAGGAGGCGGTGTGACTTTCTCTCTTCGGGGGCATAAAAACGCGAGCGCAGGACGCTCGGGGAGAGAGCTTCCTTCCATCATCTAGTATGATGCTTACTCCATGTAACACGCTACCTTCAACATCATGTAAAATAGTGTAAATAAATCGTTCAAGTTATCAGCTCCGGCTCCTCGGCCCGTCTTCGCCCTGACCCTTGGATGGCTCAAGGCCCGACAAATTCCCCCAGTCACAACAGTTCGTTAAAGAAACCGCTAAGGCCTTGTCTTTAACGTTACCAAACGTACAACTCGTGGGAGGACATGCTGGCTGGCTGATCTTCGTAGTTTGTTTTTCGTTGAGGCTTCTCATATCCAGCTTTTCATTATTTCAGACGAAAATGTCTTGGAAGCTAGGGCAAAAGGCAGATGAGCTCTGCCTGACGGGACCCGAATGCACATTCAGAGCATGAAAACACAGAAATAACATTATGTACTGTTAATTCATACGAACGAAGTTTCATGAAAGTCAGCAAAATGCACAGTTTCACAATAACAAAAAAAAAAGGGTCTAGAAACAGCAAATAACGGAGCCTAAGGTACATACTCTTTACATACTACACTCTTTAATTTCATTTCAAAACTCATTAAGAGTACCTATTAAATAGTTGA
Source organism: Rhipicephalus microplus (assembly GCF_013339725.1). NCBI lineage: Eukaryota > Metazoa > Arthropoda > Arachnida > Ixodida > Ixodidae > Rhipicephalus > Rhipicephalus microplus. Next base: position 246,710,992 of record NC_051165.1, read on the forward strand.
TCTATCTTCTTTGTGTTGTTTTATGCTGTATTATTTGTTTTTTGATTCCATGCCTTTTTGTTTTCATTCTGCTTTGTATATTTTTGTTTCTACGATTCTAACAGCTGCTTGTGCTTTTATTATTTGTAATCATCACCGAGGGACCAGTTGCAGTCGTGTACTTTGGAACCCTCGTCTGTATATTTTACTCCCTGTAACATCCTTTTATTACATGATAATAAACCGATTGATTTATTGATATAACTATTGCACACACAAGTTGCTATAGGGACTGATTAACTTCACTCTCAAAACTCTACTGTCGTAACTCAGAACTCTACCGTCGTAACGTAACTGTCATAAGTTCATTGTTAGCGGAGAAAATCAAGGTTGAAGTTTCACTCTTAAATTTCGTACCATAATCTCCGCGCGTGACGTAAAAATTTTTAGAATGCACTTTTTTTGCATTTTCGGGACATTGGCTCGATGAAATTTTCTGAAAATTTGTATGCTAAGTCTATGCCCCCCACAGATTACGATGCACTTCAATATTATTGATTAGAAGCTACGTAGAGCCCAGTAGACGCCTTCAAAAATATTTGACATCACAGCGTTTGGTGCGGGAATCTCAAGGTGGCGTTTCGACCCGCAGTTTCTGTTCTCGCGTTTTCTCGCTTATCCGGTGTCGCTTTGGGGATTGTGAAATTGTACTTAATAATACGCGAAAAAGCGGTTTGCTCTTTAATATCGAGGACAGTAGATGAGGTAAGTTTTTGCTTTTTTTCTATAAAGAGCACGATGACGGCGGTTTCTGTATGATTTCTATGGCCATTGCACGTCTTTTGCGAAGACTTGGAATTAAATAAGTCAGAATTCGGGTTCCACTGAGGGTTCGCACATGCATATATAGCGGCTACGCTCTGTCGGTGATTTAATCTGTAGTTTAAACGTGTATACGGCCCAACAAGCATTCATAAACTAATGCTCTGTGCTACGCAACACTTTTGTATAGAAGTTTCTGAATACATATTTCCAACATTCTATGAACTAGTGAATAAGCAGAAAAAAGAAGCACCTCAGAGAGGAGAGATGCGAGGTTAACCAGTTGAGCACAACGGAAATGCTGCCTTGCTCTGGGGAAAGGGATGGGGCAGTTCTATATCTAGAGCTATAAAGAAAGGAAGGAAGAAAGGAAGGAAGGAAGAGATAGAGAGAAAGAGAGAGTAAAAGAGAGGAAGAGAAATGCAGAGGGAGAAAGACAGAAAGAGAAAAAGAGAAAAAAAACAAAGAAAGAAAGAAAGAAGGAGAGAACGAGAGTGAGAAAGAGAGAAAGAAGGAGAGAACGAGAGTGAGAAAGAGAGAGAAGGAGAGACAGAAATACAGAAAGAGAGAAAGACAGGAAGGAAGGAAGGAAGGAAGGAAGGAAGGAGGAAGGAAGGGAACAGGTGGGGTAGGGGAGGGAGAAGAAAGGTGGCCGCTCGCCCAATAATTTAAGGCTAACGGCGAGTGTGCTCATACCTTTACTTAGACCTTTCCCATACTAGATTAAAGTACAGAGTCACGGTAGGGCAAGTTTTTCACGATAATGAGGTCAGGCCGAAGACCCCTCATGTTGCAATCCAAGACGTGTTCCGGAGACCTGCCTTCACTCCCCAAAAAGATGGGGAGCGAAGGCTGACCGTCGTGAGAAGCAACCATTTTCATAGTTTTTTTCTTGCATCTATTGCAGTGCTTGTCTTCTTTCTGACCATACTAATGGTCGTTAGAGGAAGAGGGCGTGCTGTCGAGAAACTTGGCTTCCATCAACGGAGAACTCTGCGTCACCGTGCGACGTCTCTATACTATACGCTCAAAAACGACATTGAGAAATGAGTAGGCTTTACATACGCCCGCGGAGATTGTGCTCTAACCAAGGCATTCTGTTGCAGCACGAAATCGCAGTGTTCATTCCTGGTCGTGGCATCCGCATGTTGATGGGGGAGAAATGCAAAAACGTGGTTTATGGCTGAACGTTACGGGTGTGCGTCATAGTCGTAAATAATCCTAAAGCCTCAATCTACATTACGTACAGATCCAGTGAGTCGTTAAATGCCACGAAGCAACCCGTGAGATTAGTACGCGTCAACATAAAGACATCGCCGAGTATTTTTAAGCGGAACCGGACCCTTCGTCGTTCGCTAATAACATTCATTTTCGTTAGAAATCTTTTTCACCTCGAAGGGTCATCTGACGAAGCCTGGTTTCCGACGCTTCAACTGTTACTCGTAGGTGCTATGGATAAAACCGACTCTGGTGAGAACGAAACCCGTGCTACCTGACCTGCAAAGAACGAACCTTGGAGCGCTAATGAAGAGAGGTGGTATATATTACGACGAGCGAGCGTGCGCCCCCATGTGGAGCTCGCGCATGTGTGGCTGCTGCCCGGGAAGTCGCGGCGGAATGAGAAAGGATGCAGTGGAGGCTCGCACTTAATCGAGGCCCACAGCGCGCCGCCCGTTGGTCCCAATCAAGCGAGCCGTTCGGCGCGCAGCGTCGCCTCCGGCGGTTAAGGGTTTCGGGCAAAGGAGAGCGAGGCTGCTGCAGCTTTGTTTGGCCGGGGCAACGGTGCTCGATCACGCGCACAACAGGCGGCAGGCACCTCCTGACGTCATCTATCCTCCTGTGCGCTGTTAACTTACCTTCGCATCCGTGCATACAGAGTTCATTTGCAAGGCTCGTTCCCCCGAATCTTCGCACGTTCTTATTGCTCTCTGTTATTGATGTCCAGATGCATTTTTTTCATGCAAGCTTGCTTCAAATATGCTTAATTGTGTATTCACATGCATTTCTGAGTCCTCTTTGCCGTTTATCCAATGCAGGGTGAGCAAACGGGCTCAGCCTTATAGCGGCTCCTTGCCGTTCTCACATGACGTTCGACTTTGCTGCTCTATTTGTATAATTATCAGATTAGAAGAGAGAAACTTAGAAATGATTGATTTAAGACAGTGAAAGCAAAAACCACACGCATTACGTGCGTTTGCTTGAAATTATGATCTTATATTATACCTCAGATGTTACATTACCTATATTACCTATTTTCATTTGTACAATACGTATGTCGCCGAACGCATTGATGTGCCACGTAGTCTCGTTGCTCGATGATGGCATGGCAGGCTCGTTCGTAAGATTCCAGCGCGGATAATTTTGTTAGTGCGCCTTCTTGTGCGTATATACTTTGCAAATAACATTGTGGGTATAGAATTCCTAGTAGATGCATACTATCGGCACCCAACCCAAGTCTGCCACTACAGGTTCATGTGGGCCTCATTGTGTCGATATTTTTTAAGTGTGTTCGGAAATACAGGTGTGAGTTAATGTGACTCAGTATCCAATTTTTTGAACTCTGTCAGATAGCGAAATTTTACTCAGGGACTTTATGCCTACCCAAGTATACGATGCTCTCTTATTTAAATAGCTGATAAGTAGACTGCGGTTACTTACTGCAGTGAAGTTAGGTAAACTTTTTCTGATAAAGAATAGAAAAAAAAACAGAATAATGAAGCTATACGACGAAATTGTATTCGCACTTGTAAGGAACGTAAATTCGAGTTCTTTCGCAGGACTAGCACAGGGAAGTAGTCTTTCTCTAGGCGTTGTTTTGTTTCTTCTCGACGAAAGTTGTGTTAGCATCGGAGACGAGCCTTCTCTCCGTGGCAGCTGGTCCCCGTTCTGACGCAGGTGGCCGGCCTTTCGCGCGCGGCGAGGCAAACAAACATTTACAGCGGATAGCTGGCCCAGCGGCCGCGACGCAATCAGGGCTGCACTCGATCTGCCCGTACACCCGATTCGCCCTCGATTCCATTCGTGCCTCTATAGCTTCCATCCTCTAGGCGGTGTTATTGAGGTACATGCATCCACAGTGTAAGAATAGTCATAAGCTTTCTGTAGCGCACTTCTGTAATTTTCTTTATGCTGTTTGTGAAGTGCTTTAATAACATATACTATGTATGAAACGAGGCTACCACGAATAGTAATCTGGCTTGTTTATTAAGGTTTTAGTGCATCTAATTCAATCTGAAATTTCGCCTGCCTCTCCTCCGTTCTTTTTCCATCAATAAACATCCGCCTGAATATGCTACACAGTTACTTATGACCATATCAACGTCTTTCCCTGCCTCTTCCTCCTCCAGACAGCCTCTTGTCTTTCCGGTGTATTAGTCCGTATGATGTTTCAGGCTACTTTGAATTACCGCGGAAGGTGGACATGTCCTAGTCTTGCCGGGTAAATACATTTGTATTTCATTACGAATACGCCGAGTTCGTCCCAGGGCTTTGCTACAGCAGACATGGTTCTAAACTCGTTGTGGATATTTGGTGCGGTGCACTTTTGCCTTCAGAAAGCCGGCTTGGGCTTTGAATATAGCGAGACACCTCACTTAGCCATATCAGACGAATTTTATGTTTACATTCGCTTATTAACATGCATACCTGTAAATCTCTGCGACATTAACTTAAAAAAAATAAATTCTGTTTTTCGCATCCAAATAACCACTTTTTCTCGCTTCACATTTTATTATTTGTGGTCATATGTGTTCGCTCTCATTTAACGTGTACCTATTGACGGACGCGTACATTCACCTTCTATATTTAGCCCCACCGTAGTAGTCTAGTGGCTAAGGTACTCGGCTGCAGCACCCGCAGGTCGCGTGATCAATTCCCGGCTGTGGCGGCTGCATTTCCGATGGAGGCGGAAATGTTGTAGGCCCGTGTACTCAGATTTGGGTGCACGTTAAAGTACCCCAGGTGGTCGAAATTTCCGGAGCCTTCCACTACGGCGTCTTTCATAATCGTATGGTGGTTTCGGGACGTTACACCCCACAAATCAAATAAATTAATTCACCTTCTATTCTGTACCCGCTATATTGAGGCGCTGATAGCTGTGAATTTCAGCAGCCCATTTCTATTCATCTACGCTCTCGGGTCAATCTTCAAAACCAGTTTTTCTCCGTGCTTCTTTTACATTAGGCGGGGCCTCAGAAAAAAAAAAAAAACCGCATCACCTATAGACGCTTGTGGTTTACGAGCGCCATCGAGCGGAGTGAGCAGTCAGCCTATCTAATGGCCTCCGAGATTTACGACCCCGGCGTCCGCCGTCAGGCGTGTAGGAGTGCACTGTTAACTAATTCCGCGGCCTTAAAGAATTACGACGGCACGCACGCAAGGGTGTCTCGATGTGCGCGGCCTCGACCTCTCGCGCACCTGGTGCGTAACGCTGTATGCCTCCGTTCGATCCGAAGTAGCTCGGACGAAGAAAAGAGGCGCTGCGTTCTCTCGCTGTGCGCTGTGCTACCGCGTTCGCAGTGATCCGTAACCTTTGCAGAGCTGTTAAATACCCTCATTCTGAAACGCTAGTCGGCCACGAGTTGTTTAACAGGAAGGCGTTCCGGGCCCTGCCAAGCTCCATTCTTCCCGCTTACTGCAAACTAAGATATCGGCTATAAACCAATTTGCTTTATAACACACTGCCGTCTTGGCTTCTTTCTATATTTTTTTTTATTTGGGCATGGCTATAATTCTGACACGCCTTACAGTATATACGACCTTCGAAAGTTAGTCGCATATCAAGTCACTTTCTCCACCCATAACCTGGCGATCGAAAAAATTCGGCAGCTCCTTGGGAATCGTTGTTACGCGAAACATGCATGCGGAGGGTAGGTGCACTGTGCTGTGATATTTTATTGAGCGAAATGTTACGAAAGGACGCCAAAGATATGTACAAATGTTGTACGCACAGAGATATGTTAAACAGTCTCATGTTTAGTGTTGCGGAACGATGCCAACACCATCTTGTTAGCAACACAGACGTGGTAGGTAAGCTGATATGTAGAGCTTGTGCCAGTGAGGACGGCGGTCCTGGACACTGCAACGCTTAATTACAATTGTCGGTAACGGGACATTACGGTCTGTTTGAAAGCACTGCTGAGACCTGGCGTGGCTCTGTGGTAAAATATTTTATTGTCACGTAGAATGCTGAGGTTTGAGTCTTGCTGGCATAGTACTATTTGTTCTATACATTCGTTGGGTCAATGATGCTGATGCCAGATTTTAGGGGGCAAAGCTCCCGAGGATCATGGCCTATACTCGGCAACAACTCTCTATGGCGGCACAGCCAAGGATATACGAAGCCCAATTACTCCCTTTTAAATGCGAAGCATTTTTTAGCGAATTTCGGCAACTTTAAGCGTATCTATCTATCTATCTATCTATCTATCTATCTATCTATCGCCGCTTACGTTTGGGTGCTCTCGTGGTCACCCTCTTAACGTGGCGTGAACCAAAATTAGCATGTGAGGGTAAGATAGTTTCACGAATGTGACGAGCTGGTCAAGACAATAATAATGTCCCAATCCCGTCGCGTACATCGTCAAACACTTCCCGCCAGACAGTGGCACTTACCCACAAGCGGATATGTGCCGCTGGTGTGTGGGTATGGGCTAAAGGGGATTTACACTTGGTGTCTACCCAGGAACGACAAAAACACACATGGGGTATAATTTTAACGCGCGAGCGTTAAGAAATACCCGGCCTCGGTAGCGTCGACCCGACGAATGCAAAGAATAAATGTAAGGGTCCCAGCTGGAATCGAACCCAAGCATTCTGTGTGGCAATGAAGCATTTTACCACAGAGCCACGTCAGATCTCGGAACTACTTTTCAAATAGACGCTAATCTTCGTGAAACGTCAATAGTGGTTGCAGTGCTGCCTACTCAATAGGATAAACATGATGATGATGATATGTGGGGTTTAACGTCCCAAAACCACCATATGATTATGAGAGACGCCGTAGTGGAGGGCTCCGGAAATTTCGACCACCTGGGGTTCTTTAACGTGCACCCAAATCTGAGCACACGGGCCTACAACATTTCCGCTTTCATCGGAAATGCAGCCGCCGCAGCCGGGATTCGAACCCGCGCCCTGCGGGTCAGCAGCCGAGTACCTTAGCCACTAGACCACCGCGGCGGGGCCATTAGGATAAACATTACATATGTACTCCTTTGATTTAGCTGTCACGTCGGGTTAACGTCAAATGTGGCTATTTGCCATGCGCCGAGGTTGATTTATTTAGCAGTGCCCAGGGCCAGCATCCTTACGAGCATCAGCGCTTCATATCAGCATCTGGTGTTGCTAATACGCAAGTTCCAGTTGACATCGTTGCGCAAGTGTAAAAGTTCATGACGTGTCGCTCAATAAAAAAATTGCTACATGGTCACCTTCCCTCCGCATGCTTCGCATAACGTCGATTCCCAGGTACGTGGGATCTGCTTTTTTTTTTTTACTACGCTTCTTCATGTAGTCCACGAACGCTATTTTTATATACTTCGTAGCCTAAGGAAAAAATGTTAAAATAAAATATGTAAATACTATTTTCAAGATTGTTCGAATTATTATTGGGAAGCTTGACCCGTGCAGGTTTTTCATTCTTTGCTGTTTCTAGTTTTCTGGTTACCTGGTGTCATTTCACCTTTTTTCCTGCCCCGCAAAAAGCTTTCATTGCCCCAGATCCCGGAGGCAAGGCGAAACCACATTAGGTGGAGCAGGTTTTTAAGAGGTGAGGGGTGGGGGAAGGGTCAAATGACGGTGGAAGGAGGATGTGTAGAGTAGTTTCAGACAAATATAAGAACATGGTTTTAGAGTTTTGGTCGTGTCAGGCATGTGTATGCAATATCGGTTGTGCGCGACATTTAACTCTAACCATAGTGCAAAAGTGACAAAACCCTGATGTAACTGGCGCTAGCTGGCTGGATGAGGGATCAAAACATAAAGGGGATATGGGAGTTACAGAGGAAAGCCGGCGTGAAGCAACCTTTCTTAACAGTCCGCGTTATTTTTTTATTATTTTTATCATTGCGCCATTTTAACCGCACGTTCGAAGGAATCCCGAGCGGCTGGAGCGCGCGCTTTACTGGAGCATCTTACATCAGCCGTCGTCAGTCGGGCCCACGGGGCAATGCTGCTGTTTTAGCGGCGTGCTTAACGCCGTCGAAAAGGGCGAAGAACACCGGAGGGCTCGACCGTCGTCCACGATCGCTTTATTAAAAAATAATAATAACGAAGAGGTATCCTTTGCCAACTCAGATTGATGAAAATGTTCACTCGTTTTTCACAAAATTCAGAGATGCGTGCATCCATCGGGTGGCTACAGGTTGAGTTAAAACAAATGGCTTGGCGAGCCCCTTCACGCTACAGCGATTCGCTGGCTATGTTTGTTATTTTTGCGCGTGCACATATACACGCATACAAACGTAGGCGCACAAACATACACACTGAGTAATCGATTCCCCCCCTGCTGACTAACATTTCTGGCTAGACCCCTGCAGTAACTTACTTATAAGTGCATTACTGCCGTCTCGCATTATAATCTGAAAGCGTTTCCGCACCTGCGACTTCGTTTTCTCTTTCGTGTCCACTCAACACAGATGGCACCCTGATTTAGCGAGCACTTGGTATAACTTCCACTGCCTCCTTTTTTTTCGTTCTTTTAACGTGCGATGCAGATAAAGCTGAAGTAATAATAGCAACAATAAAAAGACTGCGATCATTGTTTTATGTGCGCTCATGATCTGGCGAAGAAAGAACATGACTGAAAAAAAAACGAAACAAGAACAACGAAAGGTACGCTTGCCTACTGTAAATGATACCGGGCAACAAAAGTGTTTCAACAATTCCGCTTCATGTACGGGTGCCTTGTTCACAGCCGCCTCCAACATGGGAAGGCAGCCGTTATGGACCCCGAAAAGTCGGAAGCATTATAGTCGTGTTACGTGGCGCAAAGGAAGACGCTAACTTTTACTCCGGTTTTGATCTGACTAACGCGGGAGAGTTACATTATATCAGCGATGTACGACCAAAGATCGTCAAAAACTACTCCAATGGCTGTTCTAGATTTTATCGAAAGCACTGCGCTGGATACTAAGCTGTAGGGTAATCAGTGAGCCAACTGGCGACTGTATACATACGCACCGCCTCTTCCTGTCCCCATCACTATCCTTCATCCCTCTTTTCCTCTCTTTCCATTACCCCCTGTGTTGAGTAGCAAGCTATAGAGTACATTACTTCATCCAGACCTCCCTGCCTTGTAATAAATTATCCCACTCTCTCTCTCTCTGTTTTGTTTTGTTTCGCAAGTGTGTCTGCCATGGCTCAACTTTGTAGTTTGTATTGAGATTGTCGCTCCGTTGGCTTTTCATTCATTAGCCGCGTTCCGTCTTCATCTCTCGTGCTTCCAGGCGATGCATCAATATTCATTCGTATTATCAAAAGCTGTGCTCGTCGTAGAACAAGATTTGGCTTATATGACGCGTCGGTCTCAGATTATATACAACGATTTATTTCTAGTCTGTCCTGTTAATCTTCATTTTGACATTTTTTATTCTTCTGAGTCAATAGGGACTGCGACGATTCGAATTTAATTTCGTCTGTGCGTTCAAGCGAACAACATATCGTCTCAGATGCCTGCACACTCCGTTTCACTGCATATGGTATGCAGCTTTTTCTTCAGGTAGGCTATAGTGATGAGTCACAACATTGTTTTTACTCGATAGAATCTATTTAACTCTTGCTTCGCTGCCGTGGTGAATCGGAAGTTATAGTGTTCGGCTGCTGACCCGAAGGTTGCAGGTTCCATACCGGCCGTAGCGGGAAAAGTTTGATGGAGGCAAAACGAAGAAGTCCGTGTACTGTATGTCAGTGCACGCTAAATAATACTAGATGGTCTAAATTTGCGGAGCCCTTCAGTGTACGGAGTCCCTCGTAAACATATCGTGGTTTTGGGACGTGAAAATCCCAGTTGTGATAATTTTATTTTTTCCTTAGTAATACAAGAAGAATCGGCCCATAAAACGGCGGTAATCGCCGTGTACTGTGTGCACGTGCCGATCACGGTGAGACGCCCTGTGCGCGCACACTTCGCTTCTGGTGACTCGCTGCAGGTGACGTGAAACTCTGAGTATCGTGCACATATGTGCACGTTATCCGCAGGCCGTTCCCGCTTCTGCCAAAGTGGCCTTCACCTATACTCACTAACCGGGGATGTATGTGCAGAGGGCGTTTCGTTTACAATGACACACAGTGACACACATTTTGTAATCCATTGCCCACCTCCAATTTACTAAAAGAACGAAGGGTCAGGAGTATAAGCGTGGTGCGCGATTAGAAGCACTTCGCCTACTCGGATCTGCAAGCTGTTGCTGTTGCGCAGTTTGCTACGAAAGGTTAATTCATTCATTCATTCATTCATTTCATATTGTGATCTATATACTTGTGGGCTGCACGCATATTACAGCTCACACTTTCGGTTCTTACGGTCTGAACCTTACTGATCGTGCAGGAATTCCGAACCAATTTGCTTACACCTGGCTCTGCAGTTGGTATACATAAGAACACGTCCAGTGAAAGCTCATGGTGTTTTTTAATCAGAACATGAAATATATTGCATATAAGGTTTATATAAGTCTGCAGGGCTTTATGTTGAAAGTAAAACGATAACGCTATAAATTTGTCACTCTTCTTCAGTTTAAGAGCCTGCTTCCTGAGTAAACCTTTTTCCTTATCTGTAAAGTAAACGTTGCCTTCGTTTGCGTGCCTGCACTTTCTTTCAGGTCTGAGGTGCTTGCGATGTTCGCACTTTTAATCTCATCGGGGCAAAAAAAAAAAAAGGCACTTTCTAAAGACATTCCTGCCAGCTCCAACCCAGCCGGGTAAGCCTGTTTGCGCCGCGGGCAGGCCTGCAGCTGCTGTTCAGCGTGCGTTGATGGAAAAGAAGGCGCTGAGCAAATAAAAAAAATAGATAAAGTAAAAACAGACGTTTAGGCTAATCGTTCGCTACCAAATTCGACATGATTACCGCAGGGTCGTCTCCAGTATACGTCAGCTCACCCTTGGTGACGTTGCTCGCTCTATACTCAATTGTGGAACTTACCGGCAAGTTCCTCTCGTCTCTGAAGACACATTGCATTGCTTTATGTGGCATTCGCGATTGCTTATCTTGAAACGAGATGCGATTCCTAGAGTTGAATAAGGATGCGCTAGAGGGAATTCAGACGCTTTAGTTTCTGCTAGAGTTGCAACGCATGGTGCTTCAGCCAGTATGTGAAATGTACATGGATCTGCGTTCTTTCGACTACGTGTGACTTTATATTTTGCTTTTAAATCTACCAGTTATCTAAAATTTTAAGCAACACCACTTCACTGCTTTCACCCTTTTATGCTAACCAATCGAAATCAGTGGAAGATGCTAACAACTGGCAATTTTCTTGTTCGAATCAAATGCTGAAACATGACAATAAACGCAGCCGGATGTGCTTTCAAAGCCGCAGGAAGATGAAACAAGTCTGTATACGAGCCATCATTCATATGGTGACGGAACTATCGTAGCGCCACAGTTCGTTTTGGCAAACGTTGTAGGAAACGTAGCGTTCGACAACACCCGCGGAGCATTGTGGTGCTTCCAATTCAATCAGTATTTATATTCCCCAAGTAGCAACGTCCGCAGCAAGACGGCGGGAGTATATTGTCAGTCATTTATGAGATATAAGATATATGTACGAGGATGGACTGAGCAAGCTTTCGCTAACGTTCGTGAAGAAAGAAATGAATGTATTGCTTCTTGTTTAACTGGCACGTTAATATTTTTTTATGATAAGCTGCGTACCACAGTACTTTTCTCCGTTTTTGTAACGGAACGCTCCCGACATCTACGCTAGCGCTGGAGGCCCCCCAGTGGCAAACAATTTGAATAAGCCGTGCAAGGTTCTAGCAGTACTGCTTTCTTTTCGTAGCATGCAAGTATAAGCTACAATTTTTCTGTTCCTATTAGTGGCAAACTTTAGCTTGTAGAAAAGAGGAACGAATGCTATGGTGAATCACCTTCTTCAGGGACATCATATAGAGGGTCTGTCCGTGCCGCACATCGCTCGTGGATGCCACTGGGCATGCGCGGTTCGTGAGTGAAGCCGTTGATCAAGCTGCCGGTCGACTCTTACAACAGCTATAGCGTTCGATAAACACCGTTACAAGCTTGCGACTGGTTATCGCAGTGTGTATGTATATGTTAAAGTCGTAAGGAGTTATCGAGGTTGGACAGAAGTTTCTCTACGCTGGTATATAGCTTCAGCCCTCATCTCGGTGACGCTTGGAGCGTCTCACGCTATTCTTCTGCTTTAGGAATGGTTTTCGTTGCTGTGCTATAGATAAGACAGACCTCTAGCTGGTAAGTGCGCTGTATGCCGTCTGCTTACCGCTCTTCTCCCGTGCGGGTTTCACCGTCTTCATATGTGCGGCTTGTTTCAATGCTGAAGGTATATATTTAAACACCGTGATGGAGCAGGAGTAAAATAGCGAGGGGAACTGAGGGAAAGGGTATTATCAAGATTGTTAACTAGATCGAAGTCTTCCAGTTTACTATACCCTACGCTGTGTCATACTGCGCTGCAGTCCTGCTGTAACCTACTACAACTCTACAATATTGGTACGATTGCACCTTACAAGTAATGAATGCGAAGCGATCGTTGCGTCTTCCGGCGCAGTTTGCCTTGACTTGCGCAGAGTTTGGGGCCATCCTTACATCGTGTGAAATTTTAATGTGCTTCCAATGTGAGCAAATGTGGAAAAGTACGCTCCAAAAAAAAAAAGGATCATTTAACTTTTAGTTTTCTGAGAAGTCACTTACTACATAGAATCCTTTTGAAGAGGCTTGTCAACTCTCTTTGGAAGTCATTATACTCTTTTTTGAGAGGCGTGTGATAAGAGAGTTGATGTGCCTCTTTATATACGTGACAAGCCAGGGCTACCCAAAGAGAGTCGCACGTATTCTTTTTTTTTTCCCTTGTAGAGCGTATATACAAGGAAGATTGTGTGCCCGCTTTGGCTCTCATCATCGTTGTTGTTACCTTTTAAATTTAGTTCGCTACAAAGAAAAAAAAAACAAATGAAGGGGAAAAGGTTGCCCTATCTCCTAGTTTTCGAGCTGGCCAAATATTGCGATGTGTCTCCATTCTAAGTGTTCTATGCTGCGTATACGCAATCTTCCGAATTTGTACGTTTACGTTTGCTCTTCTTCACTTCTCTCGAAAGATCAGTATGACTCTTTTTTTTTTGTGCCGCTTCTTATCTCGAGTAGTACTCGCTCTCGCGAGACGACGAAAGCCACTACACGTATATTACCCTGCTTTCCGTTCTGACACAGCTGTCTTGCAATGTTTCTTTTACTTTCGGTGAAATAATCTTTCACTGTACCACTTTCTACAGCTTTACATTAGGAAGAAAAAGACCAGCAAGCAAGCAAGCAAACAAATGTACAAACAAACCTACAAACAAACCTACAAACAAACAAACAAATAAACAAAGAAACAAACAAGCAAACAAACAAACTAGAAAGACCTTCTTTCGTTGTTCGAGCGACAAGTATTTCGTATAAGTTTATGCGGTGCAGAAAGGGGGGATGACGCTATTTATCACTCTGTACGATTGTGTAAGGGCAGCACGTCTGAAGGCTCCTTTCCTCTGTTCGTGGGTTGTATGGACCTACCGCGTCGTTCATTTTCTTCTTCAATTTCTTCCCCCCTTTTTTTGCTTTATTTCACTTGCTGTGCGAACGAGGGCGTCTTTCTGTAAGGCAGGCTAACAACGTAGATGGAGGTCGCGTTATTAAACTCCGCGGTCATCTTTTCATTGGTTCAGCGCACCGCCCTCCTCTTATTAGATCAGTCTCTCTCTTATCATTCCCGTTTTATTTTTCTTCTCTTTTTCCTCATCGCCTCCCTATTTGCTGTTTTCCTGAGCAGCGCCAGAAGTCGTCTCCTCTTTATATTTGCGCCCGCGTTATCGGTGCGACTGCTCCTCATAGACGGGCTTTCTCCAACAATGTGCAAACAAGCCGCCGCCGCCGGATCTCGCCAAGGTGCGCGGACGTAGACTTCCATGGCGATGCTTGCCAATATCTCTTGTGCCGAGTCCTTTGCCCATTATGCGCCAAAGCCCGCCGAGACCTGGCTCGCGTGTGCCTCGCTCAACGGCGCGCCCCTGTCCGGCGGTGAGCTCGCGCGATTTCTTATATACGCTCCTGGAGCCGTTCGTCTTCTCCACCTTCACCTTCGTTATCCGTCCGTCTCTCCTATAGCTCTGCGCATGTCCGCAACCCCTCCTCCCACTAGAGCTCCTTTAGCGCATGGTTATTATTTTCTTTTAGCGTTTAAGTTCCTCCTTGGCGTTGGGGCCTCGGCATTCCCAAAAGAATCTTGGTTAGACGACGTCTTCTCCTTTTTTTCTTTTCACGTATTTTGACGCGGTTTCTATCAATTTATACCTTTGAGGGAAAGGGTTCAGTGCGTGCGTGGTTTCCCCAGTTCTCTCGTCACCTTCATGTATGATTACGTTTTTGTTTAGTTTGCTGCACTTGAATCAACGCCCGCCCGTGTACTAGCTCCTCCGGTGGCATTCATGTGCCAATAATCCCCTTTGGGGAGCGGGTCCCTTTTTTTTCCTCCTTTTTCCCCACCTCGGTGCCCTCCTCCGTTTCTGCGTTTGTTCGAGAAGTTCACCCTCTTCGTCACTCCGCAATCCCTGCCAGAAATTCGTGCCTCGCGTGTTTATTCACGTTTTTTTTTCTTCTTTTGTTTCGCCGGTGTCTTCACCTGTCTTCATACGGACACGTGGACGAACGTTTGCACAACGTCTCGAGGCCGGATCTTCGAGGCGAGCGTGTTCAGCTCTGAAGTCTGGCGCTGTCCCGACTCGCGTAATCCTCCCCCGCCCGCATTCCATCATTGGGTGCTTGCTAAGTCGGCACCCTTTTTAGAATAAAGGGCCCGTGCGTGCTTCGTTTTCGTTTGGTGCTTTATTGTGATACATTGTTGTATATTCGGTTATGATTATTACTTGTATTCGCTTGCTTCCTCGCAGCGCGAGAGGTTGTTCTATTTGCGCGACGCCCATTACTGTTACGCTGACTCCGCTAGTCATTTTGCATATTTGACTCGCCCCGTCTCGAACATCCCGCTCATCGATCATCCTCGCATTTTTTTTTTTCGCCGGTGAGACGACTGAAGCTTGCGCCTTAACAACTCTGAAGTTCTGACACGAAAAAGACATCGTGTCTAACCACGCGAGTTTCGCACGTCACTCCGGGCACATGAGCGTACGATGTGAGAAACTTTCGTAGAAGCAGAACACCGAATCCAAATAAGTGAATGAGTGAATGAATGTTGCAGAGGACTCTCAAGTATAATTTTGTGAGACGCGAACACGAGAGCATTTCTTTTGTCAAGGCTGTTGTGACCAACGTCACTAGAATGGTTGTTACGGTGTGCTGCCAAGTCTGCTTCGGGGATTCCTCTCTCACACGCCGCAGCTGCAGTTGGTTGGTTGTTGCGTCATTGTTGAGTCCACGCCGAGTATCTCTGCGGCGACGCCAAGTGAGTGGGTGCTCCCCTGTGTACGAAGTGTACAAAGCATGCACGCTCTTGTGTAGGCGGTTGCAGTCTCAAAGTATACAAGGCCACTTGTCTCTATAGGGACATGCATTGGTCACGGGTCTCGTCAAGGTTCCATCGTTTCTTGAATTTCGCCCCCGTTTGTATAGCATACTGAGCAGAATATAATATTAATGAGGACTGACAAACAATGATGTCAAAGAAAGTATAAGGAATGTTATTAGAATTGTAGTGCAACTACAGAGAGAAAAAAAAAACGCGTGCATCTTATAACGTGGGTAGAAAAAAACACAGTAAAACATAGGTTTAAAAGACATGCTAGAATTATATCGCAGAGGATACGCATACTTGCTCCATCCAATAGCGCTTATTAATTATTGTGACGTCAGCCTTATTCTGGAGTGTTTCATATATATATATATATATATATATATATATATATATATATATATATATATATATATATATATATCCTGTTTCAGGCCAGGAGCTTGAAGTTAAACGTTGCCCCGCCGCGGTGGTCTAGTGGCTAAGGTACTTGGCTGCTGACACGCAGGTCGCGGGATCGAATCCCGGCTTCGGCGGCTGCGTTTTCGATGGAGGCAAAAATACTGTATATTATAAAGTTTATTTTCCTGTTTAAGAGGAATGCGTTAGTTGAATGAATGCGCGAATATAAGGACCTTACAGGTTTAGGTTTAGTGCTCTCAGCTCCGTCAACGAATACGCTATAATACATGTATCTGGCGACATGTCCCGCCCTCTTCTTATTTTCTTTGTCATAATAAAATGTCGTGGTATAGAGTCCCAGCCGCGGTGGCCGAATTTTCGGTGGAGGCGAAAATGGTTGAGGCGCGCGTACTTACTTATAGATTTAGGTGCGCGTGAAAGAACCTGTAGTGGTCGAAATTTCCAGAACCATCCGCTATACGACGTTCATTATGATCATATCATAATTATGGGAAGTCAATTATTGTAAGTTATTGTCACAATAATGGCAGCACAGATCTCAAGCTACTCGGTTAACCTGAAATGCAGTCGGCCATGGCATGGTATTACGCTTATGAAACTATATAAATAAGCGTTTAGTTGCCGAATGTACTGCGTGGAACGCAGAATTTTGCTTAAAAACATTATTAATGCGAAGATATATGTGCGATTTGGTATTCGACAGCAGTAAAGTTCTTATTCGGTTCTTTTCTGTTGGGACGCACTTTCAGTTTATTTACAACGCGTGGTGCCTGCGAAACGTTTTGCAGGCTATCATGTCGATCGAGGGCTGAGGGAGGATGCGGAGGGTCGATCACGGCAGTCAGTGGCATTGTCGTACGGCATGCGACATTCGTATATTCTCGTCGTCACCTGTTCCCTATGGTCCTATGCTTGTCGTGGTGTTCGACAGCTGACCTGAAGGTCACGGGTTTGAATACTGGCCGTGGTGGCTGCATTTTGATTGCTATATAAATGCCCGTGTACTCAGATTTAGCCGGACATTAAAAAAAACAAAAACAGATGTGGTCGAAATTTACGGAGACCTTCTCTACGACGTCTGTCATATATCGTGGTCAATGCCCCGTAAAACCCCAACGATGATTATTATATCATCATAATCGTCTTACTGTCGTCTTATCGATGTTATTGTCGTCTTATCGATGGTCGTGTTATCGCTCTCGGTTTAGGTGGTCCAGTCTCTCTATTCGGGGAGGGTGGTCTACCGACGGAGTCTGGCTTAACGTTCTACGTTCGGCGTGTCCATTCACTCCGCTTTGCAACCGCGTAATGTAGCACTTATCACTGCGCGAAAAGTTGGACGCCGTACCTGTACAATTCTCAATACCAGTGACGCTTTTGTACACGGACTCCATAGACCGCCGAAGCGTACTGGACATTGTTACCACACACTTAATCTACGCTAATTCAATCACCCTCTGACCATCCGAGCGGCTCTCTGAAGTGCGCGTTCGAGGGGAGACCTGGAGGGTTCCTGCGAAACGGAACAGCCGCGCCGGGCCCCCGCATTCGCGCTCGCCGCACTTCATTACGGGAAAATGCGCTCGGACGTTTTTGAACATCGCGTTATCCATTTAGCTGCTCTTCCCTTTCTCATTCCCTCATTAATCATGCGCCATAAAATTTCAATTCCCGACGAACGTTCTCTTTATCGAATATTTATTGCCTTTTTTTTTCTTCCCGCCTAACAGGGAAACGTTTATCGTACACTGCGCGCTTTACCTTGTTTGGGCCTGTCTTTCTTGCGAGCGAATATATATATATATATATATATATATATATATATATATATATATATATATATATATATATATATATATATATATATAGATAGATAGATAGATAGATAGATAGATAGATAGATAGATATAGATAGATATAGATAGATAGATAGATAGATAGATAGATAGATAGATAGATAGATAGATAGATAGATAGATAGGGAGGGAGGGAGGGAGGGAGGGAGGGAGGGAGGGAGGGAAGGAGAGCTTGGCTAAGCGAGAGTGGAGTGCCGAGTACACTGCTCAATGTTCTCGCTCAGCGTGGCTCTTCGATCGGCTATAGCCTCGATAACTTTTGTGTTCTGTGGTCGGGCCAATTTGGATCGCGACGATTCGTGTCTTCTGCTACCATTTTGACGGATTTTGCAGAAATCATGAACTTAACAAAAGCAAGCTATTAGCGTCGCACGTGGCATCAAACTTATATCAATATAGTTATATGAATGACATGATCTTTGCTTGAACCTCATTCCCTTTTCTCGTTCATTTACTTTCTTTTTCTCTCACTCCTTCTTTTCATCCCCTTCTTGCTCTCTCCTTCTCTATATGTGGGTATATAGGGGTGCAAAAAAAAAAAAAGTGGTTTGCTAGAAGAAACTGGCTGCCCTTAATTAACGTGTTATTGATTGATTCCATTGATCCGACGACGAATGGCACGGTTTTTGCCATCCCGCCCGCTTGTTTTCAAACACGGTACTTACGAAATGTTGAAGATGCTATGCAGCTCGCGGAGACGGTGCTTTATTTTGCTTGCGTGTCGCTTCTGTGAGTGTTATTGCTCGCTTGAAAGAGGTCGGCGCTGATTTTTATCACCACGACCCACAGAGAATCAATCCGCAGCACTGAGTGAAGTTTCGAAAAGGGGGGGGGGGGCGGTGCAGGCAGACGTCTTCCATTTATGCCGTCTTGTTGCTTTCTTTCGGGGAGCTCTTCGCTGTTGCGTGGATCGCCGGGATAACGGATGAGGCACGGTAGGAGCAGTGCCTCATACAGTTATTTTAAGGCGCCCCATCGATTGGACCGCCCCCTGAAGGGTGGAGAGAAAGGGAGGTGTAAAAGAAAAGTTAATTAGCGTGGCGCCGATTCAGCCTGTTCAACACCTTGCGACCTCGCCGTGTTTGCTCAAAGAACGGGCGAAAAGGTGAACAAACATGAGAGCTGGTCGTTCTCTTTGTGTGCGTACTTATCTATACACGGTGTGCGTATACATGGGTCGACAACTTGTACAGCGCTTGCGCGAACGATGAACAGTGTCAGCTCTTTCTACTCGTAGTGCCGTCGGCTGAACAAACGCGCGTAAATTAGTTAATGTAGTAAAAGTTAATCGTGGTGGCGTGTGTACTTATTTTTCGTTGCCTTTCTTTCTAACACCCAGGCGTGCTCAACAAACGTCAAGCTTTGGAAGCATTAGTTGTTAGCCTGTAGCTTATTAGTTGCTGCTAAAATACGAGAACTGCTGGGCGAGAAATGTGTGAGAAAAGATGAAATCGTCGGCAATTAAAGAATAAGTCCTGACAATCACTATTGGAACGTAGTTCGGCTAACGGTCGAGGTCGAACTTCTCAGATGGTGTCCTAACCACACGCACAGGCGGCATGGCATGACGCTGCGCGCGATATACGGTTGCTGCTGTTTGACAGAAACTATACTGCCCGATTACCTGCTTATAAAAATTCTGGAGTGATGAGGAACAGCGAAGTTATTGGTTCTGCACCGCGGTGTATAGTATGGAAGTGTGGCAGCTTGGGCTAGTTGGTATGGCATGACGATAGTTATGGCGCGAGAACAAAACGACGACACAGAGACAAGAACACGTGTCTTTCGTGTCCTTCTTGCCTCTGTGTCGTCGTTTTGTTCTCGCGCTATAACTATCGCCGGGTAGTATGGAGCTTTGGAAATGATTGCTGGAGTGGGAATCATGTCTCCAGAGTGAAGCCGCGCTCGCCCTGACATGCCGGCCGCGGCAGCCACATAAGAGAATGACGTCATTAATGAATGTCGATGCTTTCAAGAAGCAAAAAGTCGTCGTGTTACTCCCCACTTTTCGCGTCTTCCCAAGACGGCTGCAACATCTACCTTCGAAGACGCCCGTTCACCACTATCTGCTGCTGCTTCCGACAATATTGAGCGCATCGTGCGTCGTGAAATCGAGACCGCATCTCTTATTCCTGATCAAGTCAGTGCCACTGACGATTCTCGCGCAACAGTTTCTTTTAACCAGACCGTTGTGTGCCAACAACTGATCACCAGTCTTACGACGCCACTGATTCTCGGCCACTTTGATAAGTCCGCTCCAACGGAAGCGGCCACGGTATTGAGGCAGTTTTTGCACAAGGGCAGCATGGCTGCGAGCACGTCATTGCATACGTTATCCGTCTTTTATCGCTAGCGGAACGAGATTACTCTATCACTGAACGCGAATGCCTCGCGCTTCTCTGGGCAGTGGGTAAATTTCGGCCACAATGGAATAGACGGCCGTTCACAGTATAGTTAGTGACAATCACACCTAATGCTGGCTGTCGTCCTTAAAAGATCTATATAGTGAACGCCTCTTCCGGGGGGCTCTACGGCTACAAGAATACTCGTACACAGTTGTCTATACTAATCGGGCCGCCACCGTGAAGATGCCGACTGCTTCTCGCGTCATCCAATCGACCCACCGGACCTTCCTGAGAGCGGCGAGTCTACTTGCGTGTTGACACTTTCCGCCTTCGGCCACATCCGGAAGTGAGCCATGCCGTGATCCTCACTTGAGAAATATCATCCTTCGGCTGACTGGTCCCACACCTCCTCCGTCTCTCTGTATGTTCCTGCTCTTGGGGGGGGGGGGGTGATTTTTAAATGAAAATAGAGAAGTGAGCCCCGTAACTGTCTCTCAGGTGGAGGACACCTCAACAGTAGCTCACAAAGGGTTGGATGTAAGGAGGGATTAAAAGGATAGGATTAAAAGGTATAGAGATAGAGAGAGGGAGGCGCAGGGACAGGGATACATGGAATCAAAGAGAAGTTAGGAAAGATGGACATGGTCGCTGGAGTCGGAGGACGGGGCACCACTCGGCGAAAGCTCTTGTCGGCGTCAGGAAATCGCGTAGGGCGAGCCCAGTCAGCCAGAGCTGCGCTTTCGTCGGAGATCGCTGGGGAATGACCGGTCGGCACGAAATCTGAGACGGCGTATTGTATCGCTACAGCATGCATCCTGACGAACATGAGCTGCTGCTGGTCATACCTCAGCATATGCGTCAGAATCTCCTCGCGTATATAGTTGCATCATATTCCAACGGCTGGTCACTTGGGAGTCTCAAGAACTTGTTACCACGCTTGACGTCGCTTCTTTGGACCTGAAATGTACCGATTCGTCTACCGTTACGTCGCTTCATGCAAATCCTGTAAGCACCGCAAAAAAACTAGCAACTCTTCCAGCGGGGCGCCTTCAGCCCATTCAGATACCATCGACCATTTTATAGGGTAGGTCTTGACCTTCTTGGACCTTTCCCTCTATCGGTCAGTGCATCGCAGTCGCCACGGACTACACCACTCGTAATGCCATTACGCAGGCCCTTCCTACCAGTTGCGCAACCGACGTCGCTGACTTTCTTCAAGAAGACGTAATACTACACCACGGCGACTTTCGACAACTACTTACCGTTCAGGGTGGCTACTTTGCTATCACAGGTTATCCAAGGCATACTGCACTCTTGCGCTACAAAATACAAATTCACAACAACCTGTCACCCTCAAATCAACGGGATCACAGAACGGCTAAATAGAACTATCACAGAAGTGCTCGCCATGTACGTTTTTCCGACCATGGTAACTAGGACGCTACCCTCCTATTTGTGGCATTTGCCTACAATACGTCCCGACATGATACTGCAGGTTTTTCGCCATTTTTTCTCATGTACGGACGAGAACCCACCGTACCTCCTGACACACTCCTTGTTACCGTTACCCTCACATCATACAGCGCCCGCGATGTCATCTCTGAAGCTCTAGATATTGATTTGATTGATATGTGAGGTTTAAAGTCCGAAATCCTTAGTGTTCTAGAGGCACGTGAGATTGCTCGCCTGCGTCTTAGCGATTCGCAAGAACGCCAACGACTGCTCTACAATGCCCGCCACTGCGATGTCCACTTCCAAAGTGGTGACATGGTCCTTCTCTGGACGCCATCACGGCGAGTTGCAATGGCCTATGCGAAAAGCTGATTTCGCGTACTCTTGTCTGTACCGTGTCGTGCGCCAAGTCACCGACGTGACCAATGAAATTGAACCACTTCACAGCACCAGCGCGCGATCATGTTCTGACGTTGTTCATGTCACTCGGCTGAAGAGATAGCACTTGGACCAACCGAGCACCGAGACGGTGCTTTCGTCGCGGGGGTGTTGCTACGGGGCGTCACAGATGAAC
The DNA here is from genome assembly GCF_013339725.1 of Rhipicephalus microplus. Classification (NCBI taxonomy): domain Eukaryota; kingdom Metazoa; phylum Arthropoda; class Arachnida; order Ixodida; family Ixodidae; genus Rhipicephalus; species Rhipicephalus microplus. The sequence goes on from NC_051165.1 coordinate 246,733,136, forward strand.
TCAATAGGGAAGAAGACGATGTTTGATCGCTCGTGCAGACTGGGCTCCGTCTTGTACGCCTGCCTCCGTAGTAAAAATATTCTCAGACGCCTTTCTCCACGCGTAATGCTAAATGTCTGCTAAACTCTCCACACGCTGACAGCGTGCGCGTGGTCAATACCAGGACACTGCGGTGCTCTAGCATTGGCGCCCCCCCTCATCCCTTCACAGATACTCATCTGTCCTTGAGAATGGAATTGAATCTCTTTGAGGTGTTCTTATATATATGTTTGGGTGAATAACATTAAGTGAATAATTTAAGTTAACGACGCATTATGTTCACGATGGAAGGGAGTGTGCGTGCATGCATGCGTACTTCCGTGTGAGTGTGTATGCGTGGCTTGCTAATAAGTCTCGTCGACTTCGGCCTCCGTCCGGACTCTCTCGACTCTAAACAACGGTGCTTTGCCGACTGTGTCTTGGTGTCACTTTCACCAAATCTATTGCCTTCCAAATTGCTTGAAACCTGCGCGGCAGCGAAGGAACGGTAGAACGCGGTCTTCGTTGCTGTCCTCGCTACTTAGCGCACAGACTGAATCAAGCTGCTGCGTTGGCCCGCCTTGACGACTCACCCCTATCTGAAAAATTAGGGCTTGAATGCCGACCCAAACTGCCGTCGCGAGTCCTTAAATGCTTGAAGTGTTGGAGGTATCTGGCCTAGCTGAATGTAGTGCATGGCAGTGGCTTATTGCACAATCCTTCCTCTCGCGTGCTTGCTTTTCTCTCCGTTTTCATTTTGATCTTTCTTTCTTTTCCCCCTTCCCCTTAGAATAGGGTAGCACCGAATGCTGCAAATCTGGTTGACCTCCCTGTCTTTCATTTTATTAACTCTCACTTTCTCTTGCTCAAAGAGGCTGAAAGCTGACATTAAAGTACGACAACGATTTGAGTTCGACGGTGCGGATTACTGTGCTATGAATTTTACTTGTACATGTTAAAGACTTGGCGTATTCACCCAGCAAAGGCTGAATTGCGCGACACTGACGAGGGTCACGGGGAAGACGCACACAGACCATTGTGCGTGTTTGTCCTCTCAGTGTCGCACAATCCATTCCGTAGTCTAACCTGTTGAATCTTGCATCAAGTTATTCCATCGAAGAATGCCCCGTAGTTTCATACGCGCAGTAACTCTCGCAGCACGAACGCGCAGAGGTTGCGCGCGTTGAATTGAGGCCGTCCGCTGACGGCGACAAACAGATTGCTTCAGCCGAACGGCAGCCTTGCGCCTGTGACCTTGCCGCGGTCGTCGGGACAAACAGCCGGCGACGTCGCTCTTCCTGCCGCTCTAACAAAAAACGACGGGCGGTTCTGCGTGCCGGCTCCTTATAGGCTGGCCTTTCGCACTTCTCTATGGGAGCAATCTGAGCACGCATTCGGTCGTGCTCGTCGTTGGTATAGATCGCGCTTCCTCACGCATAGAAGACGCACGATACGGAAAGACGCTGTCGGTTGTCGTGTTTTCGTCCTTGAAAATGAATTGTGTGTGCGCTAAACCGAGAACCTGGTATACTAGAAAGGCTGTTCTATTAGCGATAGTCGCAATGAGTTTTTCAACGACGCTTGGAGCTAGCTTTCATGGAGCAGCCGTCGCACGACCATCACATTTTTTGCCACCGTGTTGTCCTTCTCATGGGACGCCTCCAGAAAAAAAAAATGAAATTAGACTCGCTGTTACTTATTCGTTTGCCTATAAGGACTGGAAAGCGAAAGTCAACTTTTTTTTTTTGAGTTGATGTAATGATTAATCCTTCTCCGCAACCTACCCCTCCTCCCTCCGGAAGCCTTGTGCACCTCGCATGGTTTAGCACTGCCTCCGTGATTGGCTCACTTTCGACCACGTGACGGTCATGTGGTCATCAGCCATGTGACGCTACGATGACGTCATAGTTACGTCATCACGCTGTCACACAACACTGACATTGACAGTCAAGGTTTGGTTTTAATGAGGGGTACAAGGCTGTCGCGCTAATAGAACCATGTCGTCCGTTAAGTCCGACACGCTGGCTTTTCGAGGTGTGAGCCGCCTGCCGTTTCAGAGCTGCCATCGATGTACCGTGGTCGTCGTTGTGATTGCTGCCATTTTCGCTCCTATGACAGTCGACATCGGCCGTCATTGTATAGTCGCTGTTAATATATACGAGCCGTTGTCGGGTCACCTCTGCGACCTGGTGCATGGGACCGTCTATGCTCTTCGTTGCGTGTCACTCAACATCTTCGGTTCTTGCGCGGAATCATCATCATCATCAGCCTGACTACGTACCCTGCACGACAAAGGCCTCTCCCATGTTCCGCCAATCAACTTGGTCCTCTGGTTTCTGCTGCCATTTTATACCCGCAGACTTCTTCATCTCATCTACCCACCTAACTTTCTGTCTCCCCCTAGCCCGCTTGCCTTCTCTGGGAATCCAGTTAGTTACCCTTCATGACCAACGGTTATCCTGACTACACGCTACATGCCCGGCCCATGTCCATTTCCTCGTCTTGATTTCAACTATGATATCCTTTACCCCGGTTTGTTCACTGATCCACTCTGCTCTCTTCTTGTCTCTTAAGGTTACACCTACCATTTTCATTTCCATCGCTCGATGCGTCGTCCTCAATCTAAGCTGAACATTTTTGATGAGTCTCCAAGTTTCTGCTCCGTAGCTAAGTACCGGTAAGATACAGCTGTTATATACCTTCCTCATGAGGGATAGTGGCAATCTAATTGTCATGATTTGAGAGTGCTAGCCAAATGTGCTCCAGCTCATTCTTATTCTTCTAGTTACTTCAATCCCGTGATTCGCCTCCACGGTTATTACCTGTCTTAAATAGACCCAGCCTTACACCCTTCTTGGTTGGTATTCTGTTGCTTCCTTTATGAAGCTCTATGGTAGCAGTTGATCCGTTGTATATTTCTTACAGGATGTTTATGTATGCTTCGTCGACGCTCTGATTCCGCAGTGTCTGCATGACTGCTGATATTTCTACTGAATCAAACGCCTTCTCGTAACTTATGAAGGCTATGTATAGAGGTTGGTTGTATTTTGAGCCTGTCTCTATATTACCTGATTGATAGTATGAATGTGGACGATTGTTGAGTTGCCTGTTCGAAATCCTGCTTGTTCCTTTGGTTGATTGAATTCTAATGTTGCCTTAATTCTGTTAGCAGTTACCTTTGTAAATAACTTGTATACGACGGAGAGCATGCAGGCTGATCGGCCTGTAGTTCTTCGAGTCCTCGTAATCACCTTTCCATTTATTAAGATGATGTTAGCATTCGTCCAAGATTTTGGTACTCTATACCAGCCAGGAGACACCTCAGAATCATCAGACCCGAGAAAAACAGCTTGGTCGACATAAAAGACTGGCCGAAACTTAGTCGAACATAAATGTTGCCGAGCGGGCCCTCACGAAACTCGAAAACTACTTTCTTGATCACTTTGTTTGAGCGCCGTGTCACATGAAAACACCTAGCTGAATACGCTGAAAAAAGAGGCTGTTTCTCTGATGTGCGCAGAAAAACGTGGTTTGCCATGGTAGCGTATGTAGAATATCATGACGATTTTTTCGTTTTAATTCGAAGTATAAGGGTATGCGTAGTCATCCGATATCGTGTCCGGTTTTTTTTTTGTTTACCTGGTCTTCCTGTTCCGACGTGGGAGTGGCCCTCTGCTAAAGCGCGTTCCGAAGGACCTAATAAGGTTCATTCGTCGACAATACTGATGACTCGACAATACTGATGCATTGCTTCAAGTAATACAAATGAAATCAGTTTTCTTGAGAACCGATAACTTTACCGATATAAAGTTGGCTGCATTTGGCTTTATGCTGCACCGTAATGTTGAAATCTATCCGCTTTTTAATTAGAAAAGAAGGGACGGGGTGATGGGGAACGCTGCTGTTGATAGGGTCGACACAGAAAGCGGTACAGGAGACGAAAACGGTCCGCCGCGGTGCATCGTTCACCGGTTACGGTGCTATAGGCTCTTGACACTAAGGTTGCGAGTTTGATCCTGGCCGTGGCGGTCGCATTTCGCTAGAAGCGGAATGGTAGAGAGACGTGTGTGCTGTACGTGAGATGCGATATTGCACCTTAAATAACAGCAGATAATTGAAATTCCCGGAGCCCTCAATATCATGTCGCGATTTTGAAGCGGTATGCTTCGTATATTATTAGGAGATGAAATTGGGCAAATGTGAGAGAGAAGGTGTGCACACCGCAGGATGTTCGTCTGCACTGACGGCCTCGATTCCTATAGGGCCGCCGTGAACCTACACGTTTTTCTCATAGGTGGATCGGTACTCGGCCTGGCACTCGCTGTGTTGGGTACTGAGTTCTCGAGGAGTTCGCCTTTCCTCTCCTCTACTTCTTTCCCTCGCTCCCCCCCCTTCACCCCCCACAATCCACCAGTAATGCTGAGCCACTGTTGTCTAAGTTGGGCAAACGAGAATTAAAAAAAAAAAACAAAGGCTGTCACAGAGGAAAGTGGGAGTTCAAAGTGACGCGTTCTTTACTGCGAGGCGAAAGAGTTGAAAAAATACAAAAAAAAGCTAAGCTGGGACAGCACGTGGTGTCGAGGGCAAGGGTGTTGGCTTCCGGGCGGCCATTAAGAAATTAAAAGCATTCCCTTGAGTATCGCGAGCAGCAGAAACAGCTAGGGAGTTTTAGGGAAGGAGGCTTCTTTTCACCAGGGAACCTCTGCAAGCTGCAATTACAACGAGCGCTTAGTCGTTCCTTGCTTGAGTGTTCTTCCTTTCAGGCGGTCACTTTTACGGTCCTCCGAGCTGCCCCCCGCCCTCGCGCCTCAGCTGACGCGAGGCAAACGTATAGACGAGGCGATGCCGTCGGCTTTGCGTTCGGTTCGCTCTCGAATGGTTTCGTCTGCATGTGCCAATGTCGTCTCTTCATCGACTGGACGCGTGCAATTCCCGAAATCGATGTAAACGTAACCCGCTTCCGCGCTTGCGTATGTACCGTAACTTTGTTAGACTAATCTAATTTGCATTTGCTGCATAATCGCGGCGGCACCACGATTCTCTTTATCTCTCTTTTATCTTTACTTTTTTACTTTTATTGTATTTTTTTTCGGAGAGGCATGGCCTCTCTCTGCCGACATGGGACTAGCCAACGGCAGAGTGGGGACCTACCTAATTTGCCCGCTACCTCGCCTCTCAGGACCCAAAAAAAGTTGTTTGTCTTTAGTCCGTCTCCAGAAAAATATCAAACATAAAATCGCGGGCCGCGATTTCCTGACTATCTTTCGTTCTTCTTTTATTCGCTGCGAACAACTTCGTGGATTTGTTTTGGTTGGGTTTAATGAAACCCCGTTTCTACTGTTCAGAGCCCATTAAAAGTTTTTCGGTGCCATTACAAAACGTCTGGAACCATTTGTTCTTCACTCTTCATTCGTATATTTACGCACTTCGTCTATAGAGGCAACCCAGCAAGGGGATTAAACAAAAACAAAATCTCACATACTCATTCACACTGCACACTTTCTCAGTCGTCTGTATATTTTACTGAATAATAATTTTAACTGCCCTCGCGCCCCCCCACTTCCACTCCCCCCCGCAAAAAAAATGCGTACCAGTTCGTGCTGGCATTGCATGACTTTGTTTTGTATTTGTGAAGTGTATGCTAATATATATATATATATATATATATATATATATATATATATATATATATATATATATATATATATCAAATAGTAATAGTGAAGGAGAAGAACATTAACAGGCAGCTGGGACTCATATTTTACACTTGCAGCGTGTTGCTCAAACACTAAGACGTAAAGTTGTTAGTGCCGGTTGACAGTTGTTATTGCGCACTTGCCTGTGCGTTCTTGTCGAGTGTCAGTCCTTGTGCTTGAGCGGGGCACTACGGATCTCAAGCTGCTATAGTTCTTTGCGTGACATTCCAATTTCTCGCTGTTGTATTGCTTTACTCTTGCTGCGAAACTGTGACATTTTTTTTTTAGGAATACTAACACTTACATGTTTTGCCTTCCCGTCACAAGCTTGCATTGTGGCTTGCGAATTAAGGTTAGACACACAGAAGGCTGTTAGAAATGTTATAATTTAACGAATTTTAAAAATTGTCTTTTATCAGAATGGCATTTCGCTGAACGTGGCGTAGTTTCTGGAAAGCCATGTGAACGAGACAGTTTGCACAATGTTCGTTGAATTCAAGCCAAACTCAGTTCATCGCGACATGAAGGGGGCAAAACTTTACTGAAGTTTGTGGAGTGCGTTGTTTCTCATCAAGTGATGCAATAGTGTAGATCTTCGGCCACTTGAAGCGTGGGAAGCTGAGCTCGTCCTCGCGGACCTGAAAGACCAGTGACTATATACTCGTCGCCAGGGCCAAGAGGGTAGGCGAAACCAGAGGGTTTCTGGACTATAGGGAACCCTCCAACCTAAGGGCGATACCGGGCATCGCTCGGAATGCTGTTTCAAAATGAACATTTATTTCTCTCTCTCTTTCTCGGCCACGTGCTGGTATGATGTCTCCTGTATCGTTTCCTTTGACAGTGTACGACAGATGAAAAATGCAGAGGGTTATAGCGCGTGATGGAGTGCTTGCTCGCGCGTTTGCCGCTTCGCACTTTTTGCTTCGCGCTCTACGCCGGTGTCAGCGTAACCAAAGTGATCTGATCCAGAAAGAATGCCCTGCCATCGACATGATGAAAATTAGGAATATAATAAGGCGCTCTACTGTAGAAAGTGATTAAGTGTTGATTGTTGCATGCAGGTTGTCGTTGATTTACTGGACAACTATAACATTTTTTTGGGCCACTGGATTATCCCACGGACTAATATAATAACGTATACATGATGAACGTTTGTTACAGTTCACTGGTATTAAGCTCTGGATTGTTATTCCTTTCGAAATAAAATTACTATCCAGTTTTTGCTGAAGCACTACAAGAACACTGTTCGGAAGAATAAACAGGTTTCTGAATGTTATGACATGTTTAGTCTGACTGATTGGCATCTTTAGTGCGCGTAGATGTTCTTTTTCTTTTTGTTTTGTTTTGTTACTAATATATAACTTTTATAATATTGTCGTGCTGCTTTATTTTGTTTGCTGATTATTTGATATTTGACGTTACATAACCTTTTTCACTTATGTAAAGCTATATATGGCTCTGGGTCCAGTGTTTGTAAATGTTGTGTGGGTAAAGGACAAGGAGAGCAAAAATAAAATTCAGTTCAGTTCAATTGGCTTTTGGTTATAGCTAGGAGCGCGAGTGCGGAAAGACGGACAAACGCCAACGCATCGTCCTCGAAGCGTGAATTTTATCACGTGGGATGGCTCGGCTAAACGAGAGAGCGAAAGTGTGGCTTGCTTCGAGGGCGCACGTCTCGGTCGTCCACGTCGCCGGAGTTCCTCCCGGGGGGGACCGCGGGGAGACGGTGTTTAAACGTTGCTTTCTTCCGTAACTGCCATCGTTAGGCTACGAGCCCAGAGTTAAGGGGTCATTGCCGCGCTGGGAGCGAACGTCGCTAGTACAAAAAAAAAAAAAAAACGATGGCTTGAGCTACGCAGCACAGCGTGGCCTGCGTCCTAACTTACTCGCACACCAATACGCTGCCACACGAACACGTCTTAGGGCATCTGCCGGAAACTGAATAATCTCGTCTTCTTGAGCGATCGTAGAACACCGCCGAGCGTAGGGTTGTCTTAACGTCTTTTGCACTGCAGCGTCATGGCAGTAATAGCCAACTTTAATAATTGCAAGTGGCACCCCCTTTTTTTTTGTCACTAATGACGAACTGGTAAGCCGAATTTTCGAAAGAAGCCTCAGGGTCTCTTATGAATTTGCCTTAGACGACTCGAAAGTGAGAGCCTTCTTCTTTTTTGTTTTAGTCGATTACAATGACACTCTCCCTGTCTGAAAGCTTTCCGCACCTAATGTGGCCTTCCATGGCCTCCGTGATTGACCCAGGTTTGACCGGTTGACGACGTCGTGTGATGACGACGTCAAGCGACGTCCAGTTACAAGACGTCATGATAATGTCACAACTTTTGACGAAATGTGAGGTTATGATTGCCTCATAGGGCGACGATGTCATCACGTGATGAAGATTTTTGGTGTGACTCATATTGAGACCGACAACTTTGGCGTTTGATGAGGCGTCTGAGGATTTCACCTTAATAAGCAGACGTAACCGATTATGCTGTACAGTAGATGTGTTTATTGAAACATGTTAAGGCACACAAGTCACCTGAACGTTGTGTATGAATACAAGAGAATGCAATACAAATAAAACTCTGGCGCACACACACACACACACACACACACACACACACACACACACACACACACACACACACACACACACACACACACTCACGCACGCAACACACGCACGCAACACACGCACGCAACACACGCACGCAACACACGCGCGCACGCACACGCACGCGCGCACACACACGCGCACACACTCACGCACGCACACTCACGCACGCACACTCACGCACGCACACACACGCACGCACGCACGCACACACACGCACACACACACACGCACACACACACTCACGCATACACACTCACGCATACACACACTCACGCATACACACACTCACGCACACACACACTCACGCATACACACACACTCACGCACACGCACACACACGCACACACACGCACACGCACACACACGCATACACACACGCACACGCACACACGCGCATACACACACGCACACACACACGCACACACACACACACACACACGCACACACACACACACACACACACACACACACACACACACACACACACACACACACACACACACACACACACACACACACACACACACACACACACACACACACACACCTCGTGTTATTTTTTCCAAGTTCTGAGAAGCAGAGCTCTAGAGGAAACGGTAGCTACTGCTCTCAGCGTAAATCCAGCTCCCTGTATGTTCAGTGCCTAGCACTTCACTTCATATACTGCGCATCACTGTATACAGGCGACCACGTTGATGAACGTACAAGTGATATGTTTGACGGGACGTTCGACAGCGCTATGTTGCGACAGCAACTAGTAAGGCATATCTTCCTTTATCATGACGTATATAGCCTATAACTAAATGGTCTGCATACGGCGTAAGCTAAATATTCAGCTACCCCTAAATGTATAAATCGTAAAATTAACAGTAGATTGGTTGAGTGGTTGCAGTAGACTTGAGATGCATGGATGAAGAGAAGCACGAAAGAACACTGCCGACACGGATGAACTAGCCCAGATGAAAGAGATTCTAATAATAATAATAATAATATCTGATGTTTAACAAGTCTTAAAACAGCAATATGTTTCAGAGACGCCGTAGTAAAGGGCTCCAAAAATTTTGACCTCCTGGTGTCCTTTAACGTGCGTCTAATCTAAGTACACGAGCCTGAAACATTTTCGCCTCCACCGAAAATTCAGCCGCCGCAGCCGGGATTCGATCTCACGACCTTCGGGTTAGCACTCGAGAGCCATAACCACCAGACCACCGCGGCGGGCAATCAAGGACATTCTACTGAATAAATTTAGATTTTTCGTGCAGTAATTATCAGGACTCGTAGTAGAAAGTCCATTAAGTGCATCGTCTTCGGTTCCTTTCAGTGGTGCTTCGAGTGCCCTGGTAATAAGTTAAGCGAATCGAGCCGGCAATTAAGCCAGGAAAGAAACACAGAAAAGGTTCATCGTTGCCTATAGCTGTAGTTTACTGATTGTGACGTAAACTGAAATTAATTGAAGTTGACGAAAAATATATTTTTTTCGTCAGCGAGATCAGAACATGCAACCTTCGATTTACGCCCTTTACATCTGGTCTCACCGACGGAAAAAGATTATTTTTCTCCACTTCAATTCATTTCGGATTTCGTCCGAATGAGTACATTGCAGTAATAGTCATGTCTTCTATGTTTTCCCTAGCGTAATTGTTGGTTTAATTAGTTTGATTGTGCATTTACATATATAGGAGCCCCGCGTAAAAAAAAAAGATAGATCTTAGACGACTATTGAACTTCGCCTGCAAGAGTAAAACGTGTTAGCGTAACAACGCCCTACTTGTATCGCCTTATCATTCAACCTGATAACTTTGTTTCTCAGTGGAGACCTCAAGTGAATCGCAAGGAAAGGATACGTGGTTTGGTTCTACGCTTGTGCCATGTAATACCACATACGAAAACAAAACTCTTCGAGCTACTGGTATGGCGTCTCTCATAATCGTATGGTGGTTTTGGGCAGTTGAACCCCACAAATCAATCGAGGTACTGGTATGGCCTTGTGATAGAACACTTGCTTGTTACGCAGAAGGTCTGGTTTTGATTCCTAATCAAAACAAAGATTTTATTTATTTTTTTACTTATTTGCAGATATATGGAATGCTCCCTCATGAGCAACGCCGATTTTCCTCTCACAGCCAACTACGCCGACGCCGAAATTATAATTTATGTGGAGCGAGCTCTTTAACACCATCGTTTTGGAAACTTCCCTCCTCTCATCCATTGGGAATAAGTTATGATAGCCCGTCATAGGTCGTGGGGGAAGAGGACATCTGCGCGATATCTCATGTCGCAGACTCAGATTAACGCGTAATAATATTTACCACACACTCTTTAACGCCTTGTGCAGCAGGAAACTGAAGAATCTGTTCTTTCAGTGCTTTTTTGTTTACGCCTATCGCTGCTCAGGCGTTCACCATGCACGGAATAACTTCGAGGCCAGACAGGTACGAGCTCAGCGGCTCCGTCCTTCTCGACCGACTCTTGGCGTGACGTGCATCGGCGGCCGGGTCGGGCTGATATGAGCCGCGGACTTTGTCCAGCCGTTCCTTCCACGCTCACGTGCGTGCCTTAATCGGCCGTCACGCGCGGTTCGATGCGGCGCTCTCTTGCGTGCTCCGCCTGCCTTGTTTACCCGCGGTGAATGCGGGGAAAACAAGCCGGGGACCCCGATAAGCCGGGCCTGCGCTTGATCACATGGCGCTGTTACCGGTTAAGTCGCTCTTCTCGGCCGGGGCATCTTGGGCCGGCGTTTTATCAACGTTGTCGTTCGTAATAATGATCGGTGACATTTCAATTGACTCGAATGTCGCCTGAAAAGGCATCGAGAGTTAATGAAAGAGTACAGTATTGAAGAGCGCCGTTTATATCCTGCACCAGAGAGGCGACTCTCAAAAACGGAGGAGCGCGTCTGACAGCGCCCGTATAGGCAAACCTGCTGCTATGTCCATCCGTACTTAATCATGACGACCAAAGAATTAAGTGGGCTGTTCTAGAACTGTGGTAATGTGGCTGACACTTATAAGTTGGGCCTGCTAACCGAACCCAATATTACCAGCTGTCCCCAACCCCGCCAAACAGCGCTGGGAGGCGACCCTGCTCAATAGCCAAGAACAGGAGGAACAGAGAACTCTGGCCCAGCGGGCACGGGCATCGGCTTCGGCCGGTGACGTCCCTGACGACTATAGGGATGTCGACAGACAAGAAGGTAATATGAAGGATTTTTACAACACCGCCTGCTTCAATAAATTTTTCTCCTGCTGCTGCCACGATGGTCTAGTGGCTGCGGCGCTAGACTGCTGACTCGAAGGTCGCGCAATCGAATGTCAGCCGTGGCAGCCGCCTTTCTATGGGGTTGAAATGCTGGAGGTCCGTGTGCTTAGATTCAAAGGTGCACTTTAAGAGAACCCAGGAGGTCTAAATTACTGGAGGCCTCCACTACGCCGTTGCTCGTAATCGTATACCGTGGTTTTGGAAATGCAAACACCAATTATTATTGTTATTCTTATTAATAATTTGTGCTGTTTTTAAAAACTTGACAGGAATGTACGCCGCACAAGGCTACCGGACTGTGACGTTGTGGGTGTGTGTTCTCTTTCTCTCTCTCTTTACTAATTTAACTAACAAATGTCCTCTGGAACATGACTTCCTTTTAGCACATTACCCGCAAGAACTTCGTGCGTGGCCTTCGCGGAAGCAATATATTGTTTCTGTCGCCGGATGTTGCTTAACTTGCGAGGAAAAGAATGAATATTCTGACCGTTCGCGCAGCCTGCGATGCCCTGCCCACGTGTTAACAAGCGAGCAATAATACGGGGCAAGCTTCTGTGTTGAAGGGGGAAAAAAGTTGATTTAAAAAAGAAATAGTAATGTGCGACCGAAAAAACAAGGAAGAAAAATATGTGTCAGCGTGCCGCTTTTGGATTTGTCGGATAAAGAAACAGGCTTCTGGATTCCTTGCGTTAAAATGAAGGGGCACCTTCTAATGACACATGTCACTTCTATTGACTACTTTTATTTGTAGACTAGTTGGCTTTGTTATTTTCATTATATGTAGCGTGCGTGAGCGCGCATTAATGCTTTTAGCTGAAAGTTAGCGCTCCGTTTGGGTCTTCTCTTCATTATTTAATTGTAGGGGTTTAACGTCACAAAACCACGATTATATTATGAGAGACGCCGTACTGGTGGGCTCCGGAAATTTCGACCACCTGGGGTTCTTTAACGTGACCTAAACTTTATGCACACGGGCCTGAAGCATTTACGCCTCTATCGAAAATGCGGCCGCCACGGCTGGGATTCGATCCCACGACCATCCGGCTAACTTAGCAGCCGAGTGCCTAAGCCACTGAACCACCGCGTCGGGTACATTTGTGTCTTTTCTCTCGGTTCCTGTCGGGCGGCGCAGCTCCTTGTAAATAATTGTCACCGCCCAACATTCTTTTTTTTTCTTTTCCGAAGAGGATGGGGTTGGCTTTCTCCGCGCACTCTTCCTTCATCAGTCACGATCGGCGGTCGGATGGGGCGAGCCACGGCGAGGAGCAGCTCGGCTTCCCGTGGCGTCCTTGGGGGAAACTGGGCACCCAAGAGCAAGCTCGGCACGCATCGATGTCGCTTTCCGTCGCGACATGCGCTGGGATGAGCCGTATCAGGTTCGTCTTTCCGCATCCTCCTCTCTTACTGGACGGCGCTACCGAGGAAGTGAGGGACGACGAGGCCGGGAAGCGGCGAGAGAAAGTGATTTCCATCGAGGGCCGTGGCGACCCGACCGAGGACGACACACGAGGACGCACGTGGACGGACAGGCACGCATCGTTGACGCCCGGCCTGGGCAGACATTTGTCTCTCGATCTTCTCGCTTTTCCGGCGTGACGAGAACGAGTCCGAGGGATTTATGAAAACCGAGCTGTTCGGTTGTTGCGCTGAGTGTGTGAAAGTTCGTGCCGTATAGGAAGGAACGACGCGTCAACATCTCCAGAACTGTGGTTGTATGAGTTCGGATTCCTGTGCACACTTTCACTTCTTCGCAGGACTGTGTCTGCGTGTCTTTTTGGTGGCCTCCTGTTTCCTTGTGTGCCCCTCTTGATTCGTGAGCGAATCTAGGTCGTGATATGTGAAATTCATTGTTGTTTTTTTCAGACTGCGGCTTTTAATTTTGCATGTTCTGCATATGTGAGTTACATTCGGAGGCGCATATTTATTGTATTCCCGCGAAGCTTCGGTGATTCTGCATGTAACAAGAGGGCAGCATAAGAGATCCGAAAAAAAAAGGAAAAAAAGGTGACCTCAGAACAAGCTCATCTAGTGCCTTTCGATTTTGCTTGCCCCGAAAGTATTAAGGGATGCGTGTGGGCTTAGACTTCTTAAGCCAACCAGTCAACCGACCTCTTTTGTTCGGTTCACGTTTAGGGCAGTTGTGTGGGTAGGCAGAGGAGTACATCTTTTCACTTATTCATCGAGGTTGACTGTCAGACTTGAAGGCTCTTGGCTGACCTATAATTTGACCTTAAGTTTTAGTGCGTCTGATTTTTTCACACTGCTGGTTTTTATTATTTGCATTATTGTCTTTAAGGAACAACTGGACTACAATAACAGCACCAAGCTCTTAACTATCGTGCATTAAAAAAAGACTATTATTTCTTCTTTTGGACTATTGTGGCTAAACTTGCGTAGAAAAAGCACCGAGAAAGATTTCTAGATTGCGGGCATGTTTACATTTCGTTGTTCCTCATCTTTTTTCTATTTGGTGTGCAAAATTTTGTAAATGTAATAGTGGAGCGACGAAAGGAATTCAAAGGACTTTATGCTTGCTTTAGCAATTTGCTGCCCAAACTGAATTTTCAATGGAAACAGGTTTCAAAGAAAAGAAGGAGCGCCTTTTCAGGTTAGTCGAACAAAAAAAAAAAAACCATAACTTGTGAGAATAAAGTACTTTCCTAGTGGTGAGTAGCAGAGGGTCTATTTCAGAAGATATTTCTATAGAAATTTAACATTGAGAGAGGAAGACGCCGTTGGTGGCTCTGACTATACTCACCGTCGCAGGACAAACAAAGTAAAATTGGAGAGATCACTACGTTAAACCAAGAAAGAAAGAAAAAAGTACAGCGCCGAACACAGTCTTGACGCTTGAGCGTCATTTATCCGCTGCACGCAACAAAAGGTTCTGTCGCAGAGCACTTGGAGACTTGCACAGTTTTATGAAGTGCACAGCTTCTGAAGTTCACTGTTTCAGAAGTACGCAAGAGAGTCGAAGAACGCCCGCAGAAATGAGAAGTTTGCTGACGAGACGGCTGACAAGCTTCCCGTGTAACTGCATCCGCGATCGTAAGAAGAGGGCTGGTATCAGAAGCAAGATCTCCGAGTACAGCTGCGAGAGACGTCCACTTTCAAAGCACAAAAAAACAAAAACAAAAGACGCGCGTGGTTTCACTTAATGCTGAACGATTCCGAGAGAAAAAAAATGTGAGAAACAATACCAAAGAAAAACCTGAAAAGAAGATTTCTTTTTTGTTTTGTTTTTTGTCAGATGGATTGTGCGCCCGGGCACAGACAGGAATTCCTTTTCCAGTTCGCTTTGCGATATCACTTACGTTTTCCCGTGGCAGTGCTTTGTCTTCATCGCAGTGATCGTGAACAAATCGGGGAAAAAGAAGAATTGATAAAAAAGCGTACATGAGAGCGACGAGCTTTATTTAATTAGCAGCATCACTGTCGTCGTTACAAAACGTCGGTATATAAGCGTGCTTTTATTAAGCAATCATCGCAAAACTGAAACGTGTAATGCGAAATGCGGTGTCGAATAAATTCACTAAGGCAGCAACTCGTAGTCGACAACGAACCAGAGCTGTACGGTGTGATCTGCTTTCACGTTAGGGGTATGCACGAGGGCGGAAGCCGTCTCAGTCACGCCGCGCCTCTTCCGGTTCCGGTATGCGCCTCGGCATGCTGGGACTTCAGCACGTCTACGTGATTCGCTGGAAAGCCGCAGTCGCAGACCTCCACTCTCCGCCTCGCGCAGCCGTACGTCATTAAATGACTGCCGTGAAATAATAATAATAATAATAATAATAATAATAATAATAATAATAATAATAATAATAATAATAATAATAATAATAATAATAATAATAATAATACTGCGGGTTTTACGTTCCGAGACCGCGGTATGATTATGAGGTAGACGTCGTAACAGATTATTCTTGCTCAGCTTTAGTTCATGAACGGGCCTCTAAGTTTGTTCTTGAATTTCGCCCCCATCGAAATGTGGCCACCGTTGCCGGAAATCGAAACTGTGCCTTCCTACTTCGTAAGCTACCACGTTCTGTGCCTATTGCGCGTGGGGTCTAAAGAAAAAGCCACCCTCGAAACAAATGAACACAACACGCGGCGTCGTGCAACGAACGTGGACATTTCTTGGACATTTTTTGGACGATGGTGCGCTCGCCAACCGAATCTAATAAATACGTAGAGTAACATGCGAAATAGCCCATTGCAATTTCATTAAAAAGACCCTGGGAAAACATATAACACGTGTAATTGATTGATATGTGTGGTTTAACGTCCCAAAACCACCATATGATTATGAGAGACGCCGTAGTGGAGTGCTCCGGAAATTTCGACCACCTGGGGTTCTTTAACGTGCACCCAAATCTGAGTACACGGGCCTACAACATTTCCGCCTCCATCGGAAATGCAGCCGCCACAGCCGGGATTTGATCCCGCGACCGGCGGGTCAGCAGCCGAGTACCTTAACCACTAGACTACCGTGGCGGGGCGTATAACACGTGTAAACAACACAAACCATAAAATGTACACCCAATGCCGCGTCGGAGATGTTGGACTTTATACATGTGGTAGTCCTACGTATCGCACCCCCATCCCACAAAAGTCGACTGCCCATGGCCGCCCCGAACCCCCCAAAAGAGACTGACTGTTTATTTAATGCTCACGCTTTCGGGTCACATTGCAACCCCCTCCACCCCCACCCCCGCATGCACGCACACTATACGGTCGCTGCAAAAGCTTCCGTTGGAATCTAGCGCCCGTACTCGCGATTGTGTTCATATTGCCACATGCATGTCGAAATTTTGTGGGACGGTGCGCGTGTGTGCCTGACGAAGAGGACAAAGGGTATGGTCTCCGCTCGTTCGCTGGTGAATCGGTCACGCTATTACTGCTGGTTTCATGTACATCTCATCCACAGCCTCGTCGATACGGCGTGGCGTCTTATCTGCAACAATATTTTATAGTTGGTCGTAAACGAGTAATGCCAGCCAATGATCAACGTTGCACGTATTATTATAGGCCGGGAGCGGCCTACCAAGAGTGGAGGTGACCTATGGAAAGAAAAAAAAAAAACAGTTTTCTGAGTTGTGAAGATACATCTGCATTTAGGCATCTCGAACGCTCTCTCTTTTTTTCTTCGCTAATGTGAATATTTGTTAAGCCAGAAGTTTAGTGAAGCGCCACATTGTTATGAAATAGGAATTCTGCAACTTCGCCGTACATTCGTTTGGTAAGATTTAATAGTTAACTATAAATTGACGCATTGCCTCGTTGCTATTCTTGTGACCTATCGTTGTGCTGGTGATCCACGCTTATATAGCTATGCATATCAACTATGACGTTCTTCTATGGCATGGTTATATTGACTCCAGATCGACCGAATTGCAGTTCTCTCGAGAACTCTGTCGTAATGCGTTCTGCTTCGACAGTGTTATCTCAAGGAGGCAGCCTTGTATGTGCATGTCGAGGCGCCTCTTCTACAAGCGGGCAGTGATCTCTATCCGGTATTACGCAACGCGCACGTCTTATACATGAATCCCACTCCTACTTGTTCAATACAGTGCGCACTATCGTCAGTTGATAAGTGCGACTACTGGCTGCGATCGGATTACTGTTCACACGTAGCGTCCTTCCTTCAACCTTTATGTACTTCTCTTTTGCTCTCTCCTCTTTCGGTTTACGCATGTGCTCGAGTACTGCATGAAAAACTCCGCGGAATTCCGCCAGTGATCCAGAATATAATAATAATAATAATAATAATAATAATAATAATAATAATAATAATAATAATAATAATAATATAATAATAATAATAATAATAATAATAATAATTCGGCAGATACAACGTACCAGGGAATCCACTGTTAGCGAAGCATGCGGAAGAACGGTGACCAGTGTTGCAATTTTTTGATTGAGTGACACGTCATGAAATGACGCTAAAAGTGTTCAAATGTCGCACACAGAGACATATGTTGAAGAGTTTTAGATGTTTATATAAGCAGTTGTTTGCACTTGCGCAACGATGCCAACTGGAACATGCGTATTAGCAACACCAGCTGTTGATATGAAGCGCGGATGCTTTCCGTGGACATTGCTGCGTAAATCGACTTCAGTGCATGTCGGCTAACCACATCTGACCTTAACTTGACGTGACGGCTGTATCAAAATAGTACATATGTAACGTTTGTAAAATTGGGTAGGCAGCACTGAAACCACCATTATTAATATTTCACGAAGATTAGCGTCTATTTGAAAAGTAGTTTCGAGACCTAGCGTAGCTCTGTGGTAAAATGCTTCATTTGCACCCAGAATGCTTGGGTTCGATTCCAGCTGGGACTCGTCGGGTCGACGTTACCGACGTCGGGTATTTCTTTACAGTCGTGCGTTAAAATTGCCCATGTGTGTTCTCGTCGTTCCTGAGCAGATACCAAGTGTCGATCACCTGTGGCACATACCCGCATTCCAGCGGCACATACACGCCCATGGGTATGTGCCACTGTCTGGCGGGAAGTGTTTGACGACGTGCGCGACGGGATTGTCACATTAGTCATGTCTTGAAAAGCGCGTAGTATTCGACAAACCATCTTACCCTGTCATGCTAATTTTGGTTCACGCCAAGTAAATCGGGTGACCACAAGAGCACCCAAACGTAAGCGGCGAGATAGATAGATAGATAGATAGATAGATAGATAGATAGATAGATAGATAGATAGATAGATAGATAGATAGATAGATAGATAGATAGATAGATAGATAGATGGAAAATGGAATACGCATCTGCAATTTGGAGCCCTCATCAGATATACCTAATTAACATTCTTGAATCCGTCCAAAATCGTGCCGCCAGATTCATCTCCGCAAATTACGACAAACGAGCAAGCATCAGTCAAATCAAATCATCCCTCGGTCTCCCTGTTTTGTCAGCTCGACGCAAAATTTCACGTCCCTGTCTTTTTCACAAACTTTACTACAGCTTTCCTCACCTACATGGTTCACTTTTACTTCCGCCTGTCCGAACATCTCGTCGCCTATTTAATTCCCTGAGTATCCAACGTCTGTTTGGTTCTACTAACGCTTTTAATAAATCATTTCTTCCTACGGCTATCGATGAGTGGAACGGTTTGACGGATGCTATTGTCAGCGAACAAGTTGCTGTTAAATTTAGAGATTTATTACTAGCTACCCTTGACTCTTAATCGCTGTTTGTCTTTCTTTGTTGTTTGTTCTCTGCCGCCTGTATATTTTTGACCGCGAATTGACTGTTGAATATTTCATTTGACATGCTCTGTTTTCTTTTTGTTTTTTGTTGCTATACCTGTATGTTTTAGTAATTCAAAAACTGTAACCATGAACTGCATTTTCATTGAAATTTGTACTTGGATTGTTCCCCCCCCCCTTATGTAATGCCCCGAGAGAGGCCCTTAAGGGTAAAATAAATAATAAATAAATAAATAAATAAATAAATAAATGATAAATACGCTCAAAGTCGCCGAACCTCGCTAAGAAATTCTTCGCATTTAATAATAATAGTATCAGGGGCTAAATGTTCTCGAAACCACTGCATGATTTTGTGAGAGATGCCGTAGAGGAGGGCTTCGGAAATTTCGACCACAAGGATTATTATTATTATTATTATTATTATTATTATTATTATTATTATTATTATTATTATTATTATTATTATTATTATTATTATTATTATTATTATTTATTGATCTTTAGGATAACGCTTTCGCTAGTCTTTTCATAGCGGAGCGGTAATACTCTTCCGCGGAATTTTTCCTGCAGAACGTGCACCTAAATCTGAGTGCAGGAGCTTCAAGCATTTTAGCCTTCAGCGTATAAGTGTCTTGGCCGGGATTCTATCTCGTGGCCTACGCTGCAGCAGCCAAGCACCGTAAGCACTAGACCAACGTGATAAGTCCGGTAGATATGGAAATTAATCGACAATGTTCGTATTCATGCCTAATATACATAGAGGTATAATGAAGTGAACTAAGTGTGTGTGTGTGTGTGTGCGCGCGTGTGTTTAGTTTAGAGAAAAGGACGATGGTAACACACTGCGCTGACGTGCGTCATTTTCTCGTATTGCCTACTCAACACCACGCTCAACTGACTATTGTAGAATTTTTAAGCTGGTAAAACAAAGAAAGAAAAAAAAAACGATGTTTCACGATTAGGGCATTGATCACCTGCCTTTCTCAGAAGTTCATTTACAAAAAAAAAAAAAGCCTACTATTGCAATTTTGTTGTATACACGGACCTTGCGCCACACATATCAGTGCATCAAAATAGGTCACTCGTTCACTCACATGACTGCCTTGATGTAGAGTTATTGCCGATTAGTTTGAACTTTTATTTACTATTCTTATAAAAAAAATACGTCAAGTATCGTATAAATAATATACTAGCACACATCGATCAAAAAGAAATAAATATACGGCTGTTTCCTTGGTGCTTACTGTGACGCTGAAAGATTACGTAGCGCACGCAGCATTTACAAGTATACTGCAAGCCGACGGGGTTGTATTAGCGGGTTGTCTCCGTTTTCTTGGTCTGTGACAAAGTACAACCACGCTTAATGGCCTTTGCATAGGTTTATCAGGATTGTCTATTCCAAGGATTTACCCGTAGGAAACAGCAAATGGGGCGCTATAGCACTCCTCAGCTCGAGGACGCGGGTTCGATTGCCGCTTACGGCAGCCGTATATGTAGTTCAATACAGACGAAAGGCGAGAACAACCTTACACTTAGATCGAGGTGCTTGAGGATTAATTCGGAGACACTCGCTATTGATTTGATTCATATGTGGGGTTTAACATCCTGAAACCGCCATATGATTATGAGACGGCTTTGTGTAGGGCTCCGAAAATTACGACCACCTGGGGTTCTTTAACGTGCTGGAAAATCTGAGCACACTGGCCTACAACATTTCCGCCTCCATCGGAAATGCAGCCGACACAGCCGGGATTCGATCTCGCGACCTGCGGGACAGCAGCCGAGTACCTTATTCACTAGACCACCGCGGCGGGGCGGCCCTCGCTAGAGCGTGCTTCATAATCATGTAGCGATTTTGGCACGTAAATGTGTGCATGTGCGTTTTATTTTGCTTTTTTATCTCTCTACACTCTTTCTTACCCTTATTTTGCCACCCCAGTGCTCGGTAGCAAAAACGGGTGCAAATGTCTGGATAACCTCTCCATCGAGCCAGGCTCTGTGGATCATTGGCTAAAGCGCTCGGCTGGTGACCAGAATGTCGCCGGTTTGATCCCGGACGTGGCTGTGTCATTGAGATGGAGGCGAAACGGTATAGAGGCCCGTGTACAATGCGATTTCGTGGACGTTAGAGAACACGAGATGTTCAAAATTTCTGTGAGCCCTCCACAAAAACGTCTCTCATTATCGTATCATGGATTTGGGACGTTTTGCCCGATATTATTAACCTCTCGACCTTATCTTTATCTCTCAGTCCTCCTCTCTTAACACGCAAAACGCCAGCAATTGCCATTTCACAGATTTCCCTAAATCACCACAAGTTTTTGAATATGTGGCGCATTAAGACCTCAACCTTGAACACCTCTGCAACTCTATATCTGCCGCAGCTGTATGTAGGACATTTCCTCTTATCTGCGCCTCTTTGTTGTCGCTTCCTTTTCATATCCTTTTCATCCACCGCGGTGAATTTTCGCTCTCACGCGCTTGTATGCGCGCTGTTATCTCGCTTCGCGCGCGGTTGTGTTTGCGGGAACGGGACGAGAGTTGCGATACACGACGAGTACCCCTCTTCCACGGCGCGAGGATGAGTGAGTGGTTTCCATGCGCAGATAAGGGGCTCTTGCCAATAGATGATGTCATTGGTACAGCTGCGTCATCAGTCGACGAAAGAACAAAACGATATCGCAATTGATAGGTGCTCCCTATGAACACAGTAAACCTTTAAACGCCTCCAGTGTGCAGTGCTCTTTCTATACCTATGCAAAGCAATGTGCCATTAAAGATATAAAAAAATATAGAAAAACCCCAAGAGAAAAAACAGGTACGAAGAAGACTAACGCAATGCTGCTTTGCGTAACTGTGCACAATCGACTTGTCCCTATTTTGGCTATTACTCTTATGCTAATGAATTGTCGGCGCTGCTCAATAAGAACATTGTATATGCACTCTTGCAAAAAAAAAAAAGAACGGAAAAGAAAAGGTTCAATGTCCTGAGAGAGAGAGAGAGAGAGATAGAATAAGTTTGAGTGAAAGGCAGGGAGCTATGTTAACCAGAAGAAAATATCCGGTTTGCTACCCTTCGATGTGCTGAGGTAGTAAAGGCACTCTACAGGTAAGTACATTATAAAAAGGGGAGGGGGTCCTGGTTGCGAAAAAAAAAAGAAAAGCAATGAGGCCTCCGGTTCCAGAACAAATGAAATATATATAGGCCAAGATGTGTAGCCGAGATTTGCGAGCTTAGCTTATTACTTTATATTCTGTACCGTCGCTCTTTAATTGGCTTCTACAAGAACATGCCTGTATTTATTATTTTGTCTAATGAACTGTGCGTTGGAACCATCAATCTATAATCGCTAGGACAAGTTTAACAGCGGTGAGCTTCCTTCATCTGTTGACTATTCGCGCTCCTTCTACGAAGAGGTATACATGTGACAAAAAAAAAAAAAGATATATGTTAATGTGGCCCGGCTGCTGACCCGCAAGTCACGGGTTCGGATCTCGGCTGCGGCGGCTGCATTTCCGATCGAGGCGGAAATGTAGGCCCGTGTTTGCTCAGATTTGGGTGCACGTTAAAGAACTCCAGGTGGTCGAAATTTATGGAGCCCGGGCCTCCACTACGGCGTCTCTCATAATCATATGGTGGTTTTGGGACGTTAAAGCGGACATATAGCGTGCATAAAGCCTACATATATCGTCCAGCGTGTAAACCTGGACGCAATTCTACTATTAACGGGAACTTACCATATTCAATCTATGCATGGACACTGTCACTGACTGCGTGAAAATATAGTGCTCCTTTCTAGACGTGCCTGGTGACATTATATTGTCCAAATGTTGTGGTTACAATTCGATCGACTTCAAGGCCCTTAATATCATGTAAATGATTCTGTGTCATCGTGAACTAGAAATATTCGTTCTACAATTCTTAAGAACGACCGGCGAGTGACCTTCGTGTGACATATCGCCCCGTCCAACGACAGCTCCGCTAGCTGAAAGCTTTGCAACGTCAGCACGGCCTTAGGGGTCCTACAAGCTCTTCTTGTGAAGCAAGAGCGAAATGCTGGCTAGATAGTTTTTACGCACCAAGGACGCTCCCGAGCGTCAGAGCGTATAGCGTTAAAGAGCCGCAGCAGTATTGTGCCTGTGCAGAGCCACCTGAACGGCGGGAGCTGAAATTGAATTTCGTTTCTGCCTTTCGTGCGAGTGCGGGCCTGTTTGGCTCTAGCCCGCGGTCCGCAGGCACTACAATTCGTCTTTCTCGCGTCTGAAACGAGGGACGAGCCAGCCAGACTTGTAGCATGGGGGAGCGTGTTGCAAAGGCGAAGCGCATGCATCATCCGCACCGGTGGCATTGTTTCTCTGGGGGCCCCGGTGCGTAAACAACTGGAATAATGGCGCTTGCACTACGCGTATAGGCTACGCTTATGGATTCTCCCTTGAGTCCTTTCGCGGTGGTTTGCTTATGTGCTAAAGAACCGACCATTCTCCTCAAAGAACCATTGCTGTCGGATACAAAGAAAAAAAAAATCAGGTGGGACGAAAGAACGCGCGAAGAAAGATAACGTGCGGCAGGCACCCGAGGGTTCAGAACGCTTGGTGGCCATTGAGAACACATTCATTACGTTGGCACTCGCTGGTGGGCGTGTATTCACGTGGGTGCACCTGAGCTGCAGCCAGCGCTCAGCCGGCATCACGCTTTTTTTTTTTCGGTCGGTGCTTATTTCTAACGTTCAATATGTTATGATGCTTTCGCAAATCTTCGAGTATATATAAGGTGATCGCGCTGTCACGTGATGCGGGGTGTGACGCATGTGGTAACTTCGTACACGTTTGTGTAATTGACTTTAAAATGGAAGGGAGTGGAAGATGGGATCTTGCGGTGAAACATTCGTAAGTGGCGTGTAGGTGCTGGTGGCGGTGTATCGACGAGCGGGCTTAACTACTTGCACAAGCGGACTTGCAGCCTTAAAGGAGATATTTGCGCGCTCGAAAACCAAGTTTGTCGAGTGAAATGAGTTTTGTTCGCCTTCGTAAAAGATGGTACGGTTGGTTTGCTGAAACTTATCTTTTAACTGCATGTCTTGGTTTAAGGCAAGGGCGACGGGAAACCTTCGCGCTTCGGCCCTACGCCGCGGCAGTGGAGCCAATGTATCGCGCCGCAAGACAGCACAGAGGCACGTGTCGATGGTGGTGGTGGTGGAAAACGTTTATTAAGAAAAGCACAGAGAGTTGCACTACAAATGCACTTGGGTGGTCTCATTATTCCAGAAGTCCACTGGAGGTCATCTCTGCTCGGGCGCGGGCCAGCAGGGAGCGCTGAGCGTGTCGATGCTGTCGGCACACACAGCACGAACGAGCGGTGAACGTAGATGAAGCCAGCGCCCTTTGCAGTGGCTGAACGACAAGACTGATCTGGGGCCGCGGTTCCTTTTCGTGAACGCGCCGCATTTCGCTGAAGCTGTTCCGCCGGCGTTTACTTGGGCTGAGCTTAAAGGTTAGATTTACGGAACCAGGCGTGAGCTGGAAAAGTAGAGCGAGAGCTCTAAACGCGTTTCTTGCAGCCTTAATTCTGCAGGTTTATTCTGTAGATAAAGTGACTGAAAAAAAACAACAAAATAGCCGTACTTCGACCAAGTTGCACAAGGCTGTGTCGCAGCTGACCTGGTATAGTCACCCAGTTCGTCCTGGCTTGGCTACAGGCTTTTACCCTCTCATACTGCCTCTTTTCTACGGCTTGCTATACTATACATCACATGGTTGTACTTTCTATCTTTATCCTTTTTTTTGTCTGTATGTGTTCAACTCGCTTCCTCTATAGGCAAACCTCGACCTTAAGAGCCCTCCTATACGGCGTGTATGTGCTACATAAATTGGGCAATCCACCTACACAGGACACTTGTTCACAATTTGGTCTGTGTACATAAAAAACAAAAACAAAAACACGAAGACGCGGAGGAAATATAGGGAGGGAAGAGTCTGGCAACCTCCACCTATAGGGACACAAGGCCTGCCTGCTCCTTCGAGAAGGGGAGAAATAGAGGGAAGGAGAGCAGAAATAAGGAGAGAGAATAAGAAAGTTAAAAAATAAACACACACGCGCAAAAAATATAGTCACATGAAAAATGTCTCTAAACGCGACGCCAAGACCAGTTTTTTTTTTTTTTTTGAGAAAGTTAGAAGGGCTGTATGAGCTTGGTCACGTTTAGAAGCACATTATCGTGGGAAAATTAAAGCAATCGTCGAGGGTCGTGCACCTAAGCCCAATCAGTCCATACGCCTTAGTAGGGGTTGCTGCAGTATACGATTGTCGGGCACTCTAAAATGACTTTTTCAGAAAAAAACATTCTACACAAAAATTAACGAGAGAACACACAGTTGGCGAACACCGTGTAGGGGTCGCACGTTGCAGCAGCTCTTGGTAACGTTCTGTATTAGGTTATTGTGCTTGAATGAGCGTGCGATGATCATTCTTAATCTGCAATACACGGCAGACCTCATAACTGCTCCGATGTAACCTTCAGCACACGAATAAACGTGTCATAGCCATTTCCATTCCGCGAACGTTCGTAGAGGGTTCCTTTAAAGAAAATACAAGGACATTGTTATACATAGGTATCGGTACTTCATGGAAACATCATCGTCTCTTGAACACAGTGTTGAGGTTTGGACAAGTTGGTTTGTCATTCTTACATTGGGGCAACGCAACAAATAAAAGTTTTTTCTCTTTGATTTGTTTTTATTGATATGATATACAACATCTCCTTATATATCATATCAATAAAAAAACAAATAAAAGAAAAAAAAACTGCCAAGCAAGCCAAAAGGAGCAATGCGGCAGGAACGCACCAACTCTCCTGTTCTAAATTCTCGAGTTTCAGTGGCATAGCTCATGGTGTGCAAAAAGACAATCTGAAGTGACATTTACGAAATTGGGATGCGGTATTCCACTGTTCAATTTATTTTTATTTATACAAACCTGTCCTTGTTCCTTCACCCCAGTGTAACTATTTTAAACATGCAGAAACCATAGCACTCTCGCATAGATTTCCGCAGGTATCGAAATTCGAGGCAAAGATTTGTGTCGACACCTTTCCGAAAACATGGGCTCGAGCTTTCTGAAACGGACGTCGGCGCTGGGTCCTTGCAACAGGATATATATGGAGCGCTATAAAGTTGCGTAAAGAAAACAAAAACGGTCACCAAGCTAATATCACAAGTGCACACTTATTACTTATATTCTTCACTAATTTATTTCAGGTATTTTTACTCAAGTTTTCTTCCCATTATTTTATATTTTCTTTTAAATCCATAATAGAGTCTTAGCACAACTTTGTGAGAAGATTAGTTTGCCGTTCCGGCGCCCGGGGGCGTCGATGTTGCAAGGAAGTAAATACGGCGCACATGACCAGCCAGTCAGTGTGGAACCCGCCAACGTACGTGTGTGTGATTCGGTCCAGCGACCGGCATGGCCCAGGACTATCCGGTTATCACAAACTAATTTTTTTTATTTACTTAGAAATAAATATTTTTTGTATGTATTTACTTCCCGCCTTTTCTTTTTTCCCCCCAAAATCCTACTGCCGCGTGATTCGTGGCTGATCCCCCAGGGTGGGTGGAGCCATTCCTCTTGGGTCCAACCAAAGGAGTGCAGCGCGCTCGGCACCTTCTTTTGGAAGGCCCGTCAGGCTGGGTTTCCGACGAATATTTCTGATTCTAACAGTTGGGCCGCAATTTTTCAAACGTGAAATGTGGCAACTGTCGTCGTATACTATATAAACTTTTTATAGTACGAGTTTGTGATGCTCATAAATTGCATCCCTGTATCGTGGCCGTTGCACCGAGAGTCGGTTCGCTGCGCCGTCAGCGATAGCTTCGTTTGCAGTCGATTCGGTTTGGACGTGCGGCATATATTTTTGTTCAGCCCGACATGTTTTACCGATAGCACCGAGATGTGCCGGTTGTGCCGTGCTCCGTTCTCGCGCGCGCCGTGATCGCACATTCCGAAGCGCTGCCGTGGCTTCATTCACGAAGTGAAGAGGGCCGCGCCATGCGGCGTTTATTCTCTACGTATATATAGAGCCTGCAGCGTGCTTCCGCATAGCTGATCAGCTTGTGACCGGCAGCGCTTGCGTTGGGCACCGTACCGAAGAGAAAAAAATGGGAGAGAAAGCGCGCGAAAGATGTGATTGCATGCGCTTTCCCACATAGAGTGCGGTGAAAACTTAAATAGTTAAAGACACGTCGTTGAATGTCGGAGTGTCTGATATGTGCCGACTCGTGTGGAACGGTCATGTACCTAAGGACGATTAGGGAAAAAAAAAATGTTACATGACATGGCTGAGAGGAGGTGGCAGAGAGAAGAAATGGTAGAGAAAGAAAGTGACGTTAACCTGTCCAGGACAACCGGTTCGCTACCCTACACACACTGGCATGGGAACGGGATGGGGAGATTGAAGGATGAGGAGAAGAGAGCGGAAAGAGAGAGGAAGACAGCAGAGGAGATGGTAGAGTGCGTTAATGGCATATCATGGTCCGGCGGAATCCTCAAAGTAGAAAGAAGAAAATGAAAATAAAAGAGAGTGCGTCTGCTTATAGGGAACAATTGTTGATGTTGCTTTTTTATTAACGCAATGAAAAATACAAGGCAAGTGATTGTTGATAGATATGTGAGGTTTAACGTCCCAAAACCACCATATGATTATGAGAGACGCCGTAATGGAGGGCTCCGGAAATTTGGACCACCTGGGGTTCTTTAACGTGCACTCGAATCGGAGCACATAAGCCTACAACATTTCCGCCTCCATCGGAAATGCAGCCGCCGCAGCCGGGATTCGAACCCGCGACCTGCGGGTCAGCAGCCGAGTACCTTGGCCACTAGACCACCGCGGCGGGGCTACAAGGCAAGTGAGTCGCAGCCGCACAGTGGCAATGACTTCTACTTTTCAGATATTTTTTTATTACAGGACCGTGCTGTTAAAGCAGAGAGCTGTTTGAAAGTTTACAGATGATGAGAAAAAAATCACAGCATATCCATGGGTTGAATGATGATCAGTGGGCGAAGTTCCGGAGGTATATATAGGTAAACCACGAGTCCTCCGTGAATTTTGCCCAGCCGGTGATCAAAGACGTGACCAACACTGTATAAAATTGCGCCATATCCACGATGTGAATGATGATGAAGGAGCTTGCTCTGTCTGTCTGTCTGTCTGTCTGTCTGTCTGTCTGTCTGTCTGTCTGTCTGTGTCTGTCTGTCTTCTTCTATCTATCTATCTATCTATCTATCTATCTATCTATCTATCTATCTATCTATCTATCTATCTATCTATCTATCTATCTATCTATCTATCTATCTATCTATCTATCTGTCTGTCTGTCTGTCTGTCTGTCTGTCTGTCTGTCTGTCTGTCTGTCTGTCTGTCTGTCTGTCTGTCTGTCTGTCTGTCTGTCTGTCTGTCTGTCTGTCTGTCTGTCTGTCTGTCTGTCTGTCTGTCTGTCTGTCTGTCTGTCTGTCTGGCTCTCTATCTAATCTGTCTGTCTGTCTGTCTGTCTGTCTGTCTGTCTGTCTGTCTGTCTGTCTGTCTGTCTGTCTGTCTGTCTGTCTGTCTGTCTGTCTGTCTGTCTGTCTGTCCGTCCGTCCGTCCGTCCGTGCGGCCATCCGTCCGTCCATCACACTAAAGCGCGCGTCTCCTACGCATTGGAGTGGATGAATGGATGCCATGAACGTCCTTTATAACGGGGTGTTGACATGTGTGCCACCGAATTCGCAAGAAAAATAAACAATAAAAAGAAAACATTATTTTTATTTTGGCCTAATGACTTATATAGTTCAATTAAGTCGGTCTTATTATAACAAAGAAAGTTATAAATTCATGGTGCATCTCTCTGCCTCTTCAGTCACAATCACCTTAGTTTCTCACTACTTCTGTCCTTTATGCTCTACTTTTCTGCCACCAACACTCTAACCAGTCTCTTACTTGCTTCTATCGCGGACGTGTACAGATTTCCATAGTTTTTCCTAAAACCGAAAGCGCCATGTAGGGTGGTATTCCTCACGTATACCTGAGTGGATATCGCAATATTCAATCGGAACATATTCCATCGTTTTATTAGCTCCCCCACTGTATGCACATTATTATTCTTCTATTAATGAATCTCGCTTTATGACTACATGTTTTAAGGCAACCCCACCTCGCTTCGAACAGTAATGCGCTTCCCCTTGTATTATCCGAAAAAGCTCTTCCTCTTTATTTCGTTTTTGCCCTTTCAGGTAGTTGCTGAGGGCCGGCTTCTTTTCCATCGCTGTCATTCAATAAATCCTCTCTGCCTCTCTGACTTTTCGCCTAATGCTCCTTGTTGCCATGTCGCCCACACTGCGAGCCGTATATTTACTGGTGAGTCTTCTGTTCTTTTTCTTCACTTTGTCTCCACGCTCTTCCTATATAAATACCTGAACACCTTCTCTGCCCATCTACTCTCCTTCATTTTCAGTAAGTCTCTTTTCAAATCTTATTTTGCCCTGAGCTTTCCTTGCTTCAAAGCCTGTCCATCCCATATCCCCCTTCACAGCCTCATTCGTCGTCTTCTAGTGAGAGCCCAACGCGAGGCGACCCACATTCCTTTGGTTTACACCCATTCCGATGGCACCTCTGAGTTCATACACACCACTGAGTTCCCAAATGTAAGCCCCGGAACCATTACGAAGCCTTTCTACAAGACCTCGAAGCACTTCGTACTTATTGTATTCCCATAACGCTCTCTGCTTCATTATTGCGACATTCCTCTTTCCCTTTGCTGCCGATAGTTTTTCCTGTACCTCCATATATCTATCTCCCTCATTTACTCATACTCCGAGGTACTTGTTCTCGCTTACCCTCATTGTTCGTAACCCTATATTGAGATCTGCCTGGTCGTCTTGATGATTGAATACCATCAATCCACATTTTGTTGCACTAAATCCTTGTCTTAGAGCTTCGCCTTCCTTCCGCAATATATCTGCCAGCCGCTGTATATCGTCCTTAACTGTCGACAAATAGGACAATATTGTTAGCATAAACTAGATCTGGAAGCTTCTTCGCAACCATCGCGCCAGCCTGTTCGTGTGACAGAATTAACCCAATGTTGCCACCTTCTAGCGATTTTTCTATCCTCACCAGTGCACAGCGTGAGTAACACTGGGGACAAAGGAAATTCCTGTCTCAGCCCTTTGCTAATTTCAACGCTGTCATTGCTACTTATTCCTTCCCATTCTATGCAAACTGTATTTTTTCGGTATACCGCTCTCAAAAGCTGCATACAGTCGTCACCTATGCCCACCTAATTCACTATATCGCACAAAATTTCCTGATTAACGCTGTCATACGCCCCAGGGATGTGCAGATAAGCTAGGTATAAGGGCCTGTTTTCTTTTTTAGATATTTCTATACACTGAGTAAGAACAAAAGGGCTATCGTCTAACTGTGTGTTGATTCAGAATCAATTCTGAAGTTCTAAAATATCATTTTGCTCTGCCCACGTCTCTATGTTTAATTTTACTGCCTACATCACGAACCTGTGTAGCACAGATGTAATGGTTAGCGGTCCATAAGAGCAAATGTTAACCTTTTTTTCCCTTGTATTTATTATTTGAGCTCAATCTACCTTTCCTCCAACTGTCCAGTATTTCCCTTTCTTGTAAACACTTTTTTTTTACGGATTTCAGAAGTGCTTTTTTAGCTCTGTGTCCTAGTTGGTTAATGAGGCTGACGGGAAGCCTATCTAAGCTCCGAGTTGTGTGCTTACGAATTTTTCCTTTGGCCATCTTCGAATTGAAATTCTGGGTACTACCTCTCCCTCGGTTGCACTCTTTTACTCACCGGAAAGTCCCCTGGGCGACCTTTTTACACGAATCTGCTGTTACCTTCCGTATATGTAACCTATAGTGCCTCGTACCATTCCAATTTATTTTCTCCTTCATCTACCATATGTCCGTCCGGAGTGGAGCGAGCGCGCAGCGCCATCTAGTGAGCACTCCGAGCACTAGGGGAGGCTACGATGGACGACGACGGACTAGCCTACACCAGAAGGAGCTTCGCCCCTAAAATATAAAAGGATTAGTGTAGTATCAGTCATTAGAAAACGCAAAATTACGGCAGCGCTTCTAGTTTAATGTCGCAAATTAACATTGCAGATAAGAACAACGGAGCGACGCCATAGCTTACTATGACCACAATGCGGCTAACGGATTTGCAATTACTGTTATTTATTCCCATGTGTATAAGTTGAGTTAACGAGAACAGGCGCCCCAGACAGGCTGGTGGATGTTTCGCTAAGGGAACTTCAATGTTAACTAAGAAACGTATGCCATATCGGCGCCCGCGCTCACATTTTCGTTTCATACTTCCGTGGTTCTTGGATAAGACGTCACCTCGCTCCGTCGGCACGTGTACTTTTGCTACGTCTCTATGAAATATCATGAAATGGGGCATCTAGAGCCGACTGTAACCTTCTTTTAGCATTCTCGCCTGATACTGGATGCTTATTTTGGCAAGAACTGGTCGTCTCGTGCTAAATTATATGCGAAATGAAGTCAGCTGTGACAGACAAAGAAGCTTACCAACCTTCCTTCCTTCTTTCTTTCTTTCTTTCTTTCTTTCTTTCTTTCTTTCTTTCTTTCTTTCTTTATTTCTTTCTTTCTTTCTTTCTTTCTTTCTTTCTTTCTTTCTTTCTTTCTTTCTTTCTTGACACAATCCTTCAAACAAACCACGCATTATCCTGGAATGCTGATCCAATCACGAGTTTTCGCAATCACTGTTGCAACTGCTGTTGTTGTTTTCGTCCGTCACACTAACCAGACTAATGCAACTGCTGTTGTCGTTGTTTTCGTCCGTCACACTAACCAGACTAATGACCGACTAGATACATATTAACGCGAGGGGCAACGAATCGCGAGGCGTTCTCGCGTGTCACCGTATAGGTGTGAACGCGACTTCCGATCGCGTTCCGCGCGCACGCTCTTTAGTCACGGCAACGCCGCGTGCTGCCATCGCATCGGAATACAAACTAGAAAGTCGTCAGAATCGTTTTACGGAGTCTCCCGAAAACAGCCGATCGTGTACGGCGCGCGCGTTAATCGATGCGCACGGAGGCTCAATCTCTGCACCCCCCACTCTCCGCGTGCGTTCTGCACGGCCGCTTATGTGCGTTCGCGAGCAGCCGAGTTAAGGAAAGAAGCGGAGCTCATTTCGTGGTCAGAAAACGTCCTCTCGCTCGACATTGCGTTGCCCAAACGGTGCTCGCCTTCTCCCTATTCCGCTATAGCCTCCTCGTCGCTTTGCTTTCCCTCCCCGCCAACCAATCAGCGTCCCCGGATAAGCGTATACCAATGAAGACCTCTGTAATTTGGTGCAAGGAAGCCGGCTTCCTCTATGTATACGCGTACGCTGCCGTGGTGGAAACTGCTGCAGTGTATGGGGAGGGGGGGGGGGCTAAAAGGCTGTCCTCAACGGCTTGGCTCATAGCACGACGTGCCCGGAATCGTCGCTTGCGCAGCAGTGGAGCTAGCACGCCTTTTCCTATATAGGGACGCCATGCGGAGAGAAGAGCGGTCTCCGCAATGTCATTAACTTCGTTTCAGCGCCCGCTTAGTCGGCGCACATGCGTTCCAAGTTTGTTCGTTTTGATTCAAATTCTTTGGTGCAATAGAACGCTAGCGGATGCCTTATATGTTAGCGCATTTCCCCGTCGCGGTTACATTATAAGAGCGAACGGCAAGAATAAGCGTGAGGGAGGTATGCCATTCGCAGCAGCTCGGTACGCATTCGTCAGTTGAGCATGCTGTGATCAACCGCAGTCCGAGTAGAGGCGAAGCATTCACAATCACACGCGCATTGTCTACTGTACCCATCAAGAGTGGCTGTTCCAGTTGCTGTTATAGGCGCGCGCATGGGGGAGGGTGTCACACAGGTCCCGTTAATTAGGGAGGCGATCGCCGGGCTAATTCCAAGGGCCGAAGTATCGGCCCCCCAAACCGCACCACGAAAGCGTGGACAATTTCGAAGTGGTCCTTTTTGGCGCGCCAGCGGACGCCGGCTGTGGCCCAAAGAACAAGTCAGAGCCGAGAGTTGATAAACAACCAAAATTATATTCTCAATAATGGCAGATCGAAAACAATACACAAGAATGCACACTCCACAATAGTTGAGTACAATATGTCACCAATCAAACAACGCACTACACAGTACAATCAGCCACACTCGAAACAACGGACACAGACAACAATACGCACTACAATGCAGTCGCATGCATTGAACAACCAAGACACTTAAAGACTAAAGAGATACAAAACCTATTCAGTCCAAAGTTCTTGGAACAGAAGTCTGGATGATACTCTTCCGAGAATCACTCACTCAAAGTCTAGCGTTGTTGTCGTTCCGCTGCCCCTGAAGTCTCTCTTCCAGGAAACCTCGCGTCCTCACTTGGCCACTCTCCAAGCTTCAAACTTCTTCGCCGGAAACACGTCGGCTTCACACACGCAGCTGTTGTCACGCGTCTTCGGTCGATAGCGGTAAACACACGCTCTTGCCTGTAGCTCGAGCCTTCACCCCTAAGGTGGAAATCCTCTTCTTCTCCTGCTTTGTCCCTACGGACAAAACCTTCGCCGACTACACGACGGAATCCCTACGCGCTCTGGCGCTAACTTCCGTCTTCTCCTGATCTCTCGTCTCGGCCGCTCGATTAAATGTATCTTCCGCGCGAGATTCCAGAAGGTTCTCGTCATTTCGTCGGCGCGATACGCAGCGAAGGCTGCGGAGAGGCGCGAGACTGTACGAGGGCCGTCCCCGACAGATGACTCAACCCGGCATACACGCCCCTTTCCTTCTAAAAATTTCCAGTGCTTGCTCGGCCGCCGTTGTGGGGTGAGGAGGTTCGTCGGCGAAGCCACGCTTTCGCGGGGAGAGGTAGCGTGCCCGGGGAGCTTGTTTTCTTTTTTTTTCTTTTATCGTTGACCTCGCGGCGTCACTCCGGCGTCTCGTCGCGAGGAGTTGGCGGCGCGCTCTTTTTGAGCGCTCGTTCTGTGACAGAGGAGGACAGGTGGGGCGGCTCCCCCCCCCCCCCCCAGTCACTTATGAGGGGGGGAAGGCATAGTCTTTCCTATACGTTGATTTTATAGGGTTTATCACAGTATATAGCAACGGAAACACGATAAAATAAACAATACGAATCAGCCAGTCCTCGAGCAATTGAGGTACAACCTTACTTGCTTGGTTCTCTGGAATATAATGTCTACGCTTTCTTGCCCCCTGCAGAATTCGCGTTTTGGTGGTGGTGGGAAAGATTTATTAATGTATTTACAGTGAGATGTATGGATGGAGAGAATTTGAAGGGCCCGCCTTTCGCAAAAAGTATAGGACGGATCCCTAGTCCGGAATCCCTGTACCTGCCGCGGTGGCACGGGCTCCAGCCACCAATGCTTGTTGGGCTTGGGGCAGCCGAGAAGGACAGCTTCCCAGTCCTCTCTGGTGGGAAGGATAGGTGGGATTCGGGAGGCATGCCTACACCACGTGATAGGTGCCACAAGACTCCTCCGCACAGTACGGGCAAGCGCCCGAGAAGGCCGAATCGAAATACTTCAATACTGCCGGGCACTGTACAGTATTGGTGAAGACGAGGCGGGGAAGCCAGCGCTCCTCTGCCCTGGTGAGGCCTTTACAGAGGGGAGAGTAGAGACAATGAGAAGATTGATAAAGAGAGGTGATCTCTCTAGTGGGAAGAACCTGACACAAGTCGGGTTCTGGAGCTGGCTGCGGATGAGGCGACGCCCGATGAGTAAGCGAGTGGCGGCGTCGGCTGCCTGGTTTCCCTCAAGACCCGCATGAGCCGAAGCCCACAGGAAGTTACGAAGGGTCTGACGTCCGGTGCATACTCGCAAGCGCGGATAATGTGGATGTGAAAAAAAGATCGTTTTAGATGCGGAAGCATCTTATACTCGCGCCTTGTAGTGCGCCGTCCGCGCCGTCCGCGCCGTCCGCACCGCTTCTCGAACATTCGACAGCTGACGCGCGCGCATGCGCCGTCGCGCCGTCGCCCACTCTTCCACCATCTGTGCATCCCTTCCTCCTCTACACACCGCGCGCGCTTCACTCCTCCACCATCTGTGCACCCTTCCTCCTCTACACACCGCGTTCGACATCTACAATTCTCCTGATTCTCCAGTGGACGCGCATGTGGCGTCGCGCTTCGAGAACATTCAACAGCTGACAGTGCATGCGCCGTCGAGCTGTATATATACTCAAGGTCGGCGCTTGCTCGCTCAGTTGCCGCTCGTCGGTTGGTTTGTACGGCGCGTCGACGTCCAAGGTCGCGGTGAAATGAACTCCAACGAATCCACAAACACAATGATCGACGTCCCTTCGACCAGCGCCGCCCTTTCGCATACGTGTGTACGTGTTCACTCATTTAACACCCCCTCCTACAACCACGTTAACCAATTTAGCCATCGACCCAAGTAAGTCGCAATTTAACACCCCATTTCACAACCACGTTAACCAATTTAGCCATCGACCCAAGTAAGTAGCACTTTAACACCTCGTTAACCAATTATATGCTCCGCATCCTCCTCAGTGTTCCCCCGAGGGAAGCTGCGGGCAATTTTCTTTTTCTTGTGTTATTTTGACTGCGCTCTTCATTTGTTTTTTTTATAGCATCGCTACATTGTGCCGAACAAAGTGCACGCTTATGCCTCGCGAAAACAACAATATTGGTGAAATTTCGACTCGTTACCTCTATTTGGTATACGCGCGAAACACGGCGTAAAATGACTCATCGCGTCTAAAAGTTCCACAACGCTTCGTTTTACGATCTACGGCGGGGCGTGGCGGCATCGTGGCGTCTCGTCGGCGCATGGTGTCACTGCTCGTAAACGGAGACGTCAAAGCGACGGCGATGACGCGCTCCGCCGCATGCATAGAGCGATGAAAAACTCGGTTCCGCAGCGTTGAAAACTTAGCATCCCTGTTTATGTACGAGCGCGTTTTCTTCGTTCGCCTCGTTTTTATTTTTGGAAAGATACGTAGTTTAGCTGGTAATAATTCGCCATTCATGACGAAGGAGTTATGCAAGATTAAAACAGAAAGTATAAGAAAACAATAATGCAGAAATAGAAAGCAAGATACAAGTCTCTTGCGCTTCTAGTTTTATCAATGCGCTCTCGCGTCCTATATCAACAATATCGCCTATATACGTTTTTAATTCTCATAAACGCTGTTTTCTATAGCGACTTAGAGGTTAAACTTGACTTATAAAACGTGCGAATGCACTTTAATGCACGGCTTCTTTTCAACATTTACCCAGAGTTTGTGTGTCGTGTAATCATTTTTGCTACCAATGTTTAAAAATTGTCTGGATTGTTGACTGATTCAAACGGAGGGCGTCTGGTGGGCACATTATCGAGCAAAGGCTATCTAACATCTGTTAGATAGCCTTTGCGGCGTTCGTTAAGCTAAACCTCCACCAATTTTCTACGCCTGCATAGATGCTCAGAGGTTATTTAGCTGTAAGCAGCAACTTGTCTGCAATCTGGACGTTTTCTTCTGCAGTAAGCTGCGAAATATAAGCATCAGTTATGTAGCGCGCATGAAGTGACTTTAAAGAGAAAGTAAACAGAAAGTCCGCCACTTAAAAGAAAAAAAATTACCGGCAGCATCGTTGCTAGAAAAAAATGTTACGTTCAATAAAAATATGTAACATGAATGATTTCCAAAGCTCTTTTAAAACAGCCCGCGCATCTTTTTTTTTAAAAGAGATATTGTTGATTGCTTTCAAAACAGACGGAATGTTTTCGAGCTACTAGTAATAAACAGACGGGCAAATCTTTTGGCTAACGTGTGTGTGTGCCTGATTTTCGTTTATTTAAGAACAGGAAGAAAACTTGTTA
Source organism: Rhipicephalus microplus (assembly GCF_013339725.1). Taxonomy (NCBI): domain Eukaryota; kingdom Metazoa; phylum Arthropoda; class Arachnida; order Ixodida; family Ixodidae; genus Rhipicephalus; species Rhipicephalus microplus. The sequence continues at coordinate 246,769,860 of NC_051165.1, forward strand.
GGAGAGGGTAGACAGGTGAGCCTGAGCTTGCGAGCTCTGGCCTGCTACAGTGCACGAAGGAAAATGGAAAGGGCTGCAAGAGTGACGAATATTACGGGGACATGAAGAGGTGATAAACATCTACACCTGCTTGCCGTGCACTTCAATGGAGCGATTATGCGAAATGATTACGGCTAAGCTTATACTTTCAAAGGCCGTGCACACGGTCCAGTCATCCGTAAGATCGTTCCCGCCCTTTAGATTTAATGCGAAGGCGTAAAGTTGGTAGTCCCGCCCGCCAACTAAAGATTAGCCTTGTTAAAGAAAGATAGATATGTGGAGTTTAACGTCCCAAAACCACTATATGATTATGAGAGACGCCGTAGTAGAGGGCTCCGGAAATTTAGACCACCTGGGGTTCTTTAACGTTCACCCAAATCTGAACACACGGGCCTACAACATTTCCGCCTCCATCGGAAATGCAGCCGCCGCAGCCGGGATTCGAACCCGCGCCCTGCGGGTCAGCAGCCGAGTACCTTAGCCACTAGACCACCGCGGCGGGGCCTTGTTAAAGAAAGTATCCTCTGTTTAGGGCAGGGGTCTCAAAATCTTGTCACGTCAATCCATGTCAATTAAGGGCAGGGACGGTGAACTAGGTAAATCTGGTAGGGGGAAAGGGGGAGGGCAATGTATCACACGGCGTTTCCGTTTGAAAGATCGCATTTCTCATATCTCACATATGCATTGTTTCTGAAAGGAATTTGATTCCGCGTCATGCAGAATTCTAAAAACTTACACATCAATGCTAATCTATGCAGAGTGACACAAATCTACGCCGATGGCGAATTATACATTTGTTGTTCTCGCGAAGAAATATGCTTCTTACCGGTGCCGTCTCTGCAGAATACGTGAACAAAGCGGTATTAATCGCAACAGGTGCCTAACGTCAGTATCAGTTACCAGTCACTAACATATCAGTCAACGTGATGCGGTGGGCTGCAGGAGGAACGTTCTCGGGCCCCCTGTTTGACACATGGAAGAGAGAGAAAGAGAGTTCTTTAATGAAACACAAAGAATTCGGCCAGCGTGTGTAAGGCGCCTACATACTAGGTATAGGGAAAGGGGATTGAGGAGAAGAAGGCTCTAGAAGGAGGGGGTAGGAAAATCGAAGAAAATAAAAGAAGAAAACACTGTGATCTCGATATCTGCTTGTATCCACGTGATGGTTATGATGTAAGTTACGTTACAGTTTATCTATCAGGATAGTGTCATCAAGGAATTTGAACAGAAATTTTATAATGTGACGTTGCTGAGAAGGAGAAGGAGGTATGCAAGTAGTTTTCCGAAATCTAGCAGTTCGTGGGAATTCGAGTCTATTTCGTCTCTGTAGGCCTGGCAATCTAACAAATTACGTAACAAATATGTATGAGACGTGGTTTTAAGCATGCATTGCCTTCTCCTTGGCAGGAAATGGTTCAGCGTCGCTCGAGGCCTTAGCTTGAACGATACTTATAGCTAAAACATCTGCACTCGTTCGGGGCACGTGAACGAGCCGGAAGACAATGCCTGTTTGACACGTCTACATAACGCAGAGTTTGAGCCAAGGTGACGCCCCAAGAGCCCGTAGTCGTAAGTTGTCGCACTTTCGCCGCGTGACGTCGACATATAGCGAACGTGCCGCGATTGACTTCCGGCAGCCCCGCTTACGAGAGGCGAGGGGAGGAGGCACTGGCAAGGCACCGATGCAGCTGCGTGACAGGCATCGCTGTGTGCATGAGCAAAGCGTCGAGACCTGCTGAACGTCGGCATTGTAAGATTCGGTAGGCCTCTATAGCTGCCCGACTACGTCGCGGTAAGGTGCGAAATGAATCAGCCACGATGGCCTAGTAGTTATGGAGCTGCACTGCTGACACGCAAGTCGCGGGATAGAATCCCAGCCGTGGTGACCGCATTTTCGGGGAAAGCGGAAATGCGAGAGGCTCGTGTGCTTAGATTTGGGCGCACGTTAAAGGACCTCAGCTGGTCGAAACTTCCAGAGCCCTCCACCGCGGCGTCTCTCGTTATCATATGGTGTTTTTGGGACGTTAAACTGCAGCAGTTGTTATTAACTTAATTAACATTGTAGTTTATGTGGTACAAGCATAGAGGTTTCGAAATCGGTTTCCCCGAAAAAAATATTCATGGAAAATTGATTTTTCTTTGTCAATTTTGTCTTTGATATGACAAAAGGCATTTATTTGACAGTAGGCGTCTAATGTAGGCAGCTACCAGTTTGAACTTTCGCACGGCCTAATAAAACGGCAAGAGAAAGGGGGGTGGGGTCATCACGGATACGGCTGGATGGTATGCTCGCGCTGTGAATCAAAATAAAAGCGGGCTCATCGCCCGAGGCTGCAAGAAATAAGCCTGCTTTCGGAGGAGCCAAAACAGGTCCCTCGTTCACCATGAAGATATATAAACGAGGGAAGGCCTGGCGACCTTTTATCACGGCCGGACTTAGCGGCCCCGGAATCCCAATTACTTATTTCTCACTCGAGTGCTCCTTTCATCCCGACAGTGTGCTTTCCTCGCTTTGCAAGTTTTTCAATGACTATGTACGATAGAGTGAATATGAATCGTCGCTGCTCGCCGAGTTCTCATTTGACCATCATGATACCTTGAAACGCAGCCGAAATTATGTTTAAAAGCCTATGTCTGTTTTAATGCAATTCATTCTTGGCCTTTATGCTTCTCTTCAAGAAACCCGCGTCTCTAAGGCAACTCGTTACGGTACACGGTTATGCATTGGTTCTCATGTTCATATACGTAAGTATGTATTTTTTTTTTGGCAATATAGACTCTTTAATAAAGATCCTCTGGCTGTGAGGTTCCTGTCGTTTCCGCGCATGAGCGGTATGTCAAGGCGTAAATACTTTGCCGCAGCTTAAATGACGCTTTTTCAATTATTTACCATACTTTGTTAATTAGATTTTAATTATTGAATTGAGGGGAGTTGCATATTTATAAAGTTGTAGTGCGTACTGATTTGTAGCATACCCCCCCCCCCCCCCATTTTTTTTTCCTTTAGAAATCGCGAAGCTTTCACGTAATTCAAGATATTCATAATCGAATTCCAAGGGCGAATATGAAACGTAATCTGGACCTCTGCCACGTAGCGGAGGTGGCGGAAGTCCGGAGGTAACACACGTCACTACGGATCTGGTGTGGCGTCACCACAACTTTTGTTGCCCTTCATAAATACCTTTTTTTAGCGGAGAGGAGGATCGCGTCTTCTCTGGGCTGTTGCACGGGAGCACAAAAGCCGACGTAACAGCCTCGGCATTGCATTTGGGGGGGGGTCACATTTGTTAACAACAGACAAGAGAGGAACGCTTAGGGAGTTTTCTGTGGAAAGATCTGTAGAGCTACGTCAGTGTTGGACGTGCCAGCGATGGGTCTCTATCGGGAGAAGGAGCATTTAGGTATTTCGGAAGGAAATTAAAGTTACTGTAAAAGGTCGCTGTGTTTGACCCTTCGTGTGAAGTGTCCTTGAATACAAAAGAAACCCACAACGGGCTTGTTATAGCCTCGAAATTTGATGGCAGCACCCCTTAAAAGATAAAAATAAGCTCCGCCCTTAGTGCTGCGGAACGCCTGTCATTAGTCTGGGCAGGAGATCTCTTATATATATATATATATATATATATATAAAGAGAGAGAGAGAGAGAGAGAGAGAGAGAGAGAGAGAGAGAGAGAGAGAGAGAGAGAGAGATACACAAGATCCCTAGCACCCTTGGGGGAACACATCCAGTGTACAGGAGGAGCTTTTATTTATGCTCAGGTTGTAACCGACTTGACGGTGCCCAAAACGTCAGCTACAGTTACATATTGCTGAGTATCGGTTATGGAATGACGGCCTACGGGAAAACGGTCCTGTGAGAAATGTTTTCGTTTCGAGGTTGTTCGTCGATAATTTATGCAAGCAACGTGCATTCGCCAAGTGGCTGCACACAACGCGTAAGACCGTATAAGACGCGTCACTTCCAGCGGCTCGTGCGCGTTCTCTCTCCATCCTGCAGCGATGCGTTTATATATCCAACGACCTGTTCGATTATATTGTGGGTTTCGCGCGATTTCTTTTAGGCTCCGTATACTTTTTTAGTTTTGCTTTACTTTCCGGTTTCCTGCATTTGCTAGTGCTATTCGGACAAGTTAGCGTTGTCTGCGGTCGCTCAGAGTTCTCCGAGGGGGGAGGGGGGGAGGGGGGCAAGGGGTTCGAGGAGTGCGACGGGAAAATAAATCCGTCGAAACATTTTTCTTCACAGTGATACGTGCACTCCCTTTATCGTATTTTTATTTCTTCAAGAAAGGGGACGGGAAAAGGCTTTACGTGTAACTTCGTAAACACGCACGAAATGCGCCTGTTGGCAAAGAATGTCGTGATATGCACGCAGGCTCCCATACGGGGCTCTCGATTTATGCCGAGAAAATTCGCGAAATATCACTCGCGTCGCCCTTCGCAGCTCTGTCGCGACCGTTGCGCGATGCAACTTTCCCGTAGGTATGTGTCGCCTGCAAACGATTTTTTTTTTTAAATTTTGTCGAGGGCTTATCGCGTTGCTTTCTGCGTGCAACTGTAAGCTTGTTTTTTTTTTTTTTTTGAAGAAGGAATTGCGTTTCAACTCCAATGTCGATCTAATACTTGTAATACTCGCTTGACAGTGTCGATGCCGGCTGTGGTGAGTGCGTTTTTGTTTATGTTAAAGGATACGCACATCATAATCGAAAGACCAAACACGATATTCCTTTTACAGTATTCCTTTTTTGTGGTATTCAAACATTTATATTACTTTTGTGGTATTATGCTATTCAAACACGATATTCCTGTTGATGTCGATTTCTTCCTACCATGACGCGTATCCGCGAAGAGGTTTGGGGTAGGCTGGGGCAAAGTGCGACAAAAATTTTAAAATAGTGAATATTTATTTTTATTTCACTCCCTACACTTGAACTTCAATGCAGAAACTTTCTTTGGGTATACAAGGTATGTGCTACATAAATATTGTCATGTTGCCACAGTTCATACCATATATATATATATATATATATATATATATATATATATATATATATATATATATATATATATATATATATATATATATATATATATATATATATATATATATATACACATAATGCTCCACCACATATACACCTCACATAGTCTCCTTAACGGACGCCCTCTGTATTTTAATTGAATGGTATTAGAATTATCATTAGTAGTTGCTCTTGCGGTAGGAATAATGTAATACTGCTTCGTCGTTTTTGGCTAATGTATCAATTTTCAAATCGTTGACTCCGCGCTACTGTTATAGCAATTGTTAATGTTCGAACAAGCATTGCATCAAAAATTTGACTACACCAACACTGCGTGTGTCAGGCAACATCGCACGACTGGCCGCAACATCGCCGTCAAGTGCTGGGTAAACGTACCGATTTAGCGAAACAGCAAAAAAAAAAAAAAAAAGCGTTCGCACCAACACGGGTTGCATGGCTTCATATAAAAACGTGTGTCTGAAATGCATGGACGTCATTGCGATGCACTGTGAAACCTTAGAACTTAACTGTGATGCGCGCTAGGCATTTCTGAAAAGGGCTTGATTGATTGATATGTGGGGTTTAACGTCCCAAAACCACCTTATGATTATGCGAGACGCCGTAATGGAGGGCTCCGGAAGTTTCGACCACCTGGGGTTCTTTAACGTGCACCCAAATCTGACCACACGGGCCTACAGCCTTTTCGCCTCCATCGAAAAGGCAGCCGCCGCAGCCGGGATTCGAACCCGCGCCCTGCGGGTCAGCAGCCGAGTAACTTAACCACTAGACCACCGCGGTGGGGCTAAAAAGGGCTTCCATGCAACGGTAATTTAGCGAAGATGCTTTTCCGCACATTTCATGCGGAGAACTGGGCTTCAAAACCCGGCATCATCTTTAGTAGAAAAATTTGACGCGCGCTAGTTGCTTGAGCACGACCAACTTTCCCTGCACAAACTACAAAAAAAAAAAAAAGAATTGTTCACAGCTTAGGGAAATACAGATGCGAAACACATCAGCGCCAATCTGTTGATCTGCTTGCGTTTGTGTGTTTTCTATGTGTCTTTCTTCAAGCTGTGTATTGTTGTTTTCGTTGTCTGCCCAAGGAAAATTGATCAGGACATTTTGTTGAGGACGGCGAGGAAAGCATCGCCGTAAGGATAATTGATCACTGAGATCACGCAGTGAGTGAGTGAGAAAAACTTCGCAGCGAATGAAATGTGCATGCTCAAGCACGTGTTTAACTAGATGTGTGAGAGGATGAGCTTTTAATTGCATGCAAGATGTAAAATAGGAATAACGTGTGGCACTCAGCACAAAAACAATGTTTTAGGTATTACGCTTACAGAACTGAAAATTAGCAATCAAAGTCTGCATTCTAATAGAGACAAGAAGCTAAAGTACGATGTCTTATAGATGCATGTTAAATAACCTCAAAAGCCCGACATGTCCGAAGCCCTCCAATACGGGGTGCACTAATAATCATATCATAGTTTTGGCGCGTGAAGCCCTAACAGTTGCTATAACGTTTATATTCCGACGTACCACCTTTGCATTTGCTCATTTTATTACTCACTCTCCGTGTTGATACTCAGTGAACGCTTGCAAAGACCAACCATCAATACAGTTGCGTTCCAACTCCCATTACCCATATCACATACATATAGCTATATAGGTATGGGAGTTGCTGCTACCTCTTGTATTTTCAGCTGCGTGACAACTGGCATCGGTGTGGAATTCCGTATTCGGAAATACACACTGACGACAGCTATACTAGCAAGTGGAGATACTTCTGGCTGATAAATATTAGTATAAAACAACGTAAGAGTGATCGCCTATACAGCTATACTAGCAAGGGGAGATACTTCTGGCTGATAAATATTAGTACAACAACGTAAGAGCGATCGCCTTTACAGCTATACTAGCGAGTGGCGATACTTCTGGCTGATAAATATTAGTATACACGACAACGTAAGAGTGATCGCCTATACTTGACTGTGCGCATTGTCAAAAACTTGCGACTTTACTTATGTTGTCGCGCCCCGCCGTGGTGGTCTAGTGGCTAAGGTACTCGGCTGCTGACCCGCAGGTCGCGGGATCAAATCCCGGCTGCGGCGGCTGCTTTTTCGATGGAGGCGGAAACGTTGTAGGCCGTTTGTTCAGATTTGGGTGAACGTTAAAGAACCCCAGATGGTCGGAATTTCCGGAGCCTTCCACTACGGCGTCTCCCATAATCACATCGTGGTCTTGAGACGTTGAACCTCACATATCACTCAATCTTATGCTGTCGGGTTTCTGCAAGTTAAAAGACTGTCTCACATTTTGCTCGCTCTGCCTTGCTCAAGCGTGCATCTTGAAATCTCTATTTGCGGGTGCCGCAACCCGGCAAAAGTGAAAGAAATAAGAAATGATGAATAAATAAATTAATGAATTTCTTTCAGGTTTATCCACCGTCACCTCGATCGGTATCACTGTATGGGCTGGCGCTAGTAACGTGTTTTTCTCGCCTGCACAAGCGTTCTTGGGAACGTAAGCCCCGTGTACATACATGGGCGCGGTGCTTGTTGCGTGTCAGTCCGTGCACGTGAACCGGGCTGGCGTTCGACGCCCGTGACGACTGCCGCTGCTTCGACGAAAAACAATGCACAATGGCCCTCGGTGCCAGGGCCTCGGCGCGCGCCGTTCTTTCTTGGTTCGCGGCCAAGTGCGTCTCGGCCGACTCTCAGAGCAGCGTGTTTATATATCGGGTGACACGACCGACTCTTCGTGTGAAGCGCTTCCTGTTCATGCAGCTGCAAAACCTGCCGCCTTGAACTTATTAATTATTTTTTTTTTTCGTTTTTTCACTACTGATTCTTTGACGAAGGTAAGGTTATCGCCGTGCTTCGTTAGCGGTGTCAGCGATGTTCACGTAAAAGCACACTGCGACGCGGTGCGATAGTAGTGATTGACAGAGAATGGCGAGAGTATTAACCGAGACGCTGAGAAGACAATGCTATTGTGTTGAACACTTTCTGCTTTATGTTTACTCTCCCGCAGCAGACGTGTGACGTGTTAACGCTGATATCTATAAGATGTCAACAATGCGCCCACGTTTTTGAAGACAAATATGAAGAGATCTGCACTCGACAGACGCGTCTAAATATTTATGCATAAAAAAGTGTTGACACGGGGCAGCCCTAAAATGCTCGGGGTGAAAACAGCCAAGCATGTTGCAAGTGAAATATCCACTAAACAGAATATATATATATAAACCACTTTGCACTTTTAAGGGGTTTTAAGTGAGCAAAACACAATTTTACCTTACTAAAATATGCCAAATAATTGTGGAACGGTCTTCCGCCTTCACAAACAGCCTTTAAGGGGTGATGTTCTCTAAAAAACACCCTTTAAGAGGTGAGGGTGTCTTATACTGAAACACCCTGTCCATGCAACAGTGAATGAAATGATAAATGGGAATCGCTGATTGAAAACCCGTTGGTCTGTGGCGAGGTTAGTTTAAAAGATAAGGCTATTTCAGGTCTATCAACAATAATGTAATAAATTTAGGCCCATTCTTTTAGCTTAGTGTTCACTTGTACAAAACAGGAATATTTCCATCGGCCCTGAGCAGCGGCTTCAGATACTATAGCATATATATATATATATATATATATATATATATATATATATATATATATATATATATATACCGGATGGTCACCATAAAGCCACGTAGCGTGAGTTCTGTGTTTATAGGTTAATTTACAACACGCTTGGTTTTGGGTACGGTTTGGCGTGTGCGTGCATCTTCTGTGCCGGTGTCGTCTGTAAATGAATGTTCCTTGGCTGGAAGACTTTATTTTTTCACGCTTTTCCGGTGATAAGGGTGTTTAGACCATTGGAAACACCCTAATGGTATGGGTGCTTTGATACGTGAGAACACCTTTTCCCTAGGGTATAAGGGTGTTAGTTATAAATACGGTAAAAGCGCCGTGCTGGTATAAACTGGTTTACTTTGGTAGAGCTTTCAGTTAAAAAGAAAGATAAGAGTCCTTCGAATGATCGAAAATCGATCCGAGTTTGCGATCGAGTATGAAATACTGCTCTCCAGTTTCAATGCTACAATAATTTGTATTAATCCTTTAATAAGGTTACGTTGACCACTTCTGTTGTATACATATAGCTGGAGGCAAGGCATATAAATATTTGGGTTCTCATTCGGACAAGAAATTCAAGGCGCCTTGATAATATTAACTCTACCCTGTAGTTACTGGGCGTTTCGGTTTAAGCATCCTCGGCTGCTTCTGCTCATAAATCGACGTCTCTTTCTCAAAAAAAAAAAAAAAAATAAAGCGTCATCATGGTGTCTTCGAAGTTAGGTCGTCTACAGATCGAACTTTCCGAGCCATCTGGCTCTTTATCATGCTTTTTTTTTTTACTGCCCGAAACTCGGCCACCACTCGAAACCCTGAACCGACAGAAGGGTTTGTGTCCGTGTGCGCGCCTCTACTCTCCATCCTTGTCACGCTCCATAAGCTCCTAATTCTCTCACTTTTTTTTTCCAAGCGAAGTGCCGAGTATAACCCGCTGGAGCAGAGCGCCTTGGCGCGCACACTTTTTTGCGCAGCGTATTTAGTCTTCCCTCTACGCTTTTCTTCCTCTAAAGAGTACTACAACTCTCGGATTACGTTATAACCCCCTTCGCCTGCCTGTTTTTTTTTTTTTGTCTTCACGTACCGTAGTCATAGCAACGGAAATAGGCGTGGATACGAAACTCGGGGCAGCCGCCAGCGGTCAAGCGAGCTTGTAAGGAGCAGGGTTAAGATATGCGCGTACGAGAGGCGAACAATCGCTCGTGCGGCGTCATAATCTGATTTTCGAAACCGAGTTAAAAAAAAAAAAAACGGGCACCTCTGGATCTTATTTTTGTTTTTGGCCTAATGGGTTTGATGTTCACTGGGCTCAAAGGCAGTTGAAGCCAGCAAACAAAAACGAAAACGAGGAGTGGCATAAGCAGCGAAATGAAAGCAGTGCGCGCATTGAATTAGGGTGCTTGGATGTCCCGCTGCACAAAGAAACAAAAATAAAAAGTAAACGAGTGAGAGATTGAAATGAATACGGGAAGTAGGAGAAAATTGGTTCTGGAGGAAGGTGTGATGGGTCGGCATGCTTATTTAAGCCTCCGCGTGTGAGAAACGTTCCGGAAGTAATACTCCGTTTCAACACGTTTTGACCATTCGTGTCCTATCACATTCAGCATACGAGCTCGCTCATCACATCGTAAGTTTGCAGGAATGGACTTTATGTGCTGAAGGAATGGGTACAACTATACCAATACAGTTTGACAGATCATGTTTTTTTTAGCAACAACTAATAGTGCACAACTTAACAACTTTTCCGCCTCATTGAAATCTAAAGTAATCATAACACCACGATTTAGTACTGCTGGTTAATCTCTCGTGTTCAGGTATGTTTTGGTATATGACCAAGTGTCTGCGCTTGTATATATTATCACATAATATTGTTACGGGGAATAAAGTATACACTGGTGAACAAATGTGTACTGGCGAATATAATGGCGAGCTAATGCGTACGACGCTGCTGCAGTCCGAGCACGTTCCCGTTCAGCACTTCGTCGTCGTCATCATCAGGCATCTACTTAGCCCGTGACATTACCCGCCGGCGGCAGAAGCACCGTCCCGGTGCGATCAATTCTCGAGGCGTGAGAAGTATGGCTTAAGCCGTGAGACGTGCACTATATCGGTCGGGACTGAAGCTGGTACTGACGTGGTATGGAGTGGAGCTATCTCATAGGTCACGCTGGTGACCTTGCGTATGACGCGGTAGGGGCCAACGTAACGGGACATTAGTTTTTCGCTGAGACCAACACGACGTGATGGTAACCACAGCAAGACGAGTGACCCCGGAGAGTACTGTACGTCGCGGTGCCGGCGATCGTAAGCACTCTTTTGGTTAAGCTGCGAGGCACATAAACGATCCCGGGCGACTTCGCGGGCGATGTCAGCTCGGGCCAGGGCATCACGAGCATAAGCAGTCGATGAGGCGGCGTCAGATTGGAGCATAGTGTCCATGGGCAAAGGCGGATCATAACCGAACAGTAAGTAAAAAGGGGAAAATCCAGCCGTATCATGACGTGAACTGTTGTATGCGAAGGTAACGAAAGGTAAGTGGATGTCCCAATCTTTGTGATCCTTGGAGACGTACATCGCTAACATATTCGTCAAGGTACGGTTGAGGCGTTCCGTGAGGCCGTTGGTTTGTGGATGGTACGCTGTAGTGAACTTGTGGTGGGTAGAGCAGGATCGCAGGAGCTCGTCGACTACTTTAGATAGAAAACAGCTGCCGCGGTCGGTGATCAACTGACGAGGAGCACCATGACGCAGAATGATGTCATGAAGAAGGAAATCGGCTACATCAGTAGCGCAGCTGGTAGGAAGGGCGCGTGTAACGGCATACCGCGTTGCGTAGTCGGTAGCAATAGCAATCCACTTATTACCGGTGACCGACACGGGAAAGGGTCCTAGAAGATCGAGGCCGACTCGGAAAAATGGCTCATCTGGTACTTCAATGGGCTGGAGGGTACCAGCAGGTCTCTGAGCAGGTGTCTTGCGGCGCTGGCAGAGGTCGCATGCCGCAACGTACTGTCGCACAGAACGGTAGAGGCCAGGCCAAAAGAATCGGCGGCGAATGCGGTCATACGTGCGTGACACCCCTAGGTGTCCAGCGGAGGGGGCATCATGCAGCTGGGCCAAAACGTCTGAGCGAAGATGCACAGGAACAACGAGTAAAAGCTCAGCACCATCAGGGTGGGTGTTGTAGCGGTGCAAGATGTCGCTGTGAAGAACGAACAGTTGTAAGGAGTGGTCAGGGTGGGGAGAGTGCAGACCATTGATAATAGCACGCAAAGAGGGGTCGCGGCGTTGTTCAGCAGCTATGTCGGTGAAGTCGGTAATTGAAAGAACGAGGGCCTCTTGCTCATCTTCCCTCGTGTCAGGGGGATCGACTGGGTAACGGGACAAGCAGTCGGCGTCCTTGTGAAGTTGTCCGGATTTATAGGATACGGAAAAAGTGTACTCTTGTAAGCGCAGCGCCCAGCGACCAAGGCGTCCCGTAGGGTCCTTGAGTGAGGAGAGCCAGCAAAGCGCATGGTGGTCCGTAATAACTGAGAATGGTCGGCCATACAGGTACGGTCGGAATTTCGCAATGGCCCAGACGAGAGCTAAGCACTCGCGTTCTGTGATGGAATAATTTTGTTCCGAGCGCGACAACAGTCGGCTTGCATACGCGACGACGCGGTGCATGCCTTGTTGCCGCTGCGCGAGCACTGCGCCTATGCCGTGGCCACTGGCGTCAGTACGAAGCTCCGTGGCGGCAGATGGGTCGAAGTGTGCTAGGACTGGTGGATTGGTGAGAATGTCAACGAGCGACGAGAAGGCGTTTGCTTGCTGTTGGCCCCAGGTGAATGCGACATCCGTTTTGAGGAGGCAGGTTAGAGGACGGGCTACTTCAGCGAACTTCTCGACAAAACGACGGAAATAGGAGCACAGTCCCAGAAAACTTCGGACGTCCTTGGCTGAGCGGGGTGTGGGGAAGTCGCGAACTGCTCGGACTTTCGCAGGGTCTGGTTGAACGCCCGCAGCGTTAACAAGATGGCCGAGTACGCAGATTTGGCGTTGCCCAAAGCGGCATTTGGACGAGTTAAGTTGCAAGTTGGCACGTCGAAAAACATCAAGCACTGCGGACAGACGGGTAAGATGGTCGTCGAAAGTAGTCGAAAAAACAATAACGTCGTCAAGATAGCAGAGGCAGATGGTCCACTTCATGCCTCGAAGGAGAGAGTCCATCATGCGCTCAAATGTCGCGGGGGCATTGCATAATCCAAAAGGCATCATCTTGAACTGATAAAGTCCATCTGGAGTCACGAAGGCTGTCTTCTCTCTGTCTTTGTCGTCCACAGCGATCTGCCAGTAGCCTGAGCGAAGGTCTATTGAAGAGAAATATTTGGCACCGTGCAAGCAATCGAGTGCATCATCTATGCGCGGTAGGGGATAGACATCTTTCTTGGTAATATGGTTGAGATGGCGGTAATCAACACAGAATCTCCAGCTATTGTCCTTCTTTTTAACAAGTACAACGGGTGAGGACCAGGGACTAGATGAGGGTTCGATTATGCCCTTATCAAGCATTTTATCGACTTCTCGCTGTATAATAGCACGCTCCGAGGCTGACACACGGTAGGGTCGTCGGCGAATGGGTAGAGCGTCACCGGTGTCGATGCGATGGGTTACCACAGATGTCTGGCCCAAATTACGGTCGCCGAAGTCAAAGATGTCCTGATAAGAAGCAAGCACACGGCAGAAAGCAGAGACTTGTTCAGAGGTGAGCTTGTCAGATAGCATTGGCTTGAAAAGGTCGGAACAGGAACGTGACGAGAACGACGTTGATGAAAAATCGGGTGGCGAATTGGTGGTTAGAGCGGAAACTGTGTGGTCGGCCAGTGGTGTAAGATGCGCAAGTGACATGCCGCGAGGAATAACTTGCGCTGAGAGGCCGAAATTGAGGACGGGAAACGAAGTTAGGTTGTCCTTTACGGTAACCACCGTGTTGGGGATTGCAACATTACGTGTCATGGCGACGTCAGAAATCGGGGCAGCAACATAATCACCATCGGGTACTGCAGGATATGGCGAGAGTTGGACTTGGACTGCGGCTTGCGGCGGAAGTCTAAGGAAATCGACAGAGCGTAGACGAAGTGGGCTGGTAGAGACGGTCTCCGAAAAGGATGGTAGTTCAAGCTGAAGAAGACCTTTGGAACAGTCAATAAGCGCAGCGTGTGAAGTCAGAAAGTCGAGTCCAAGGATTAGGTCATGGGGGCAATTTTCCAGTACAGCGAACAGAACTGAAGTTGGATGCTCAGAAATTGTTAATCGCGCAGTGCACATTCCAAGCACAGCAGGAGTACTCCCATCTGCTGTACGAACAGTAGGTGCAATCGCAGGCGTCAGAACTTTTTGGAGGCGGCGGCGGAGGTCTGAGCTCATCACAGATATTTGTGCACCGGTATCAATAAGAGCAGTTATAGGTAAACCGTCAACGAGAATTGTAAGGAGGTTGCACCGCTGGTCGGGAGTAATCAGAGGATTTGCAGTCCAAGTCGTGTATGCAGCGTCACCTCCGGGGGCTGCACCGGCTAGTTTTCCGAGCGACGGTCGTAGGGAGACCGAGAACGGCGGGGTTGGGGCGAGCGGGACTGACGACGCACGGGCGATGGCGAGCGGCTGGTCCGACGTTCTGGATTATGCTCTGCACCTGTCTCAGCACGGTAGGACGGGGCATAAGGTGCACGTTCAGAGCGAGGCCGCCAATCATAGAAGCTCGGTCGAGGTGATGAGGTCCACCGGCTGCGGCAATGGCGAGCGATGTGTCCTATCCGATGGCACGTGAAACATATGGGCCGATCATCATGAGTGCGCCATTCAGCTGGGTTTCGTCGTGGCGCGAACGTGCGGTTCGGAGTGGCAGCCGCAACGACTGGAGCCGAGCTGGAAGTAGTAGGGGCATTTTGATGAGGTGGCGAAATGCCCATATTCGCGATCTCTTGGCGAACCACGGCCTGTATCATTGAAACAGCACCGAGGTTGTGTCCTGGCGCGCTGACACTAGACATAGCGGGAGCCATAGCCTCGAGTTCCCGACGGACTATTCTGGTGACGTTTTCTGGCTCTGGTGGTTGGTGTAGTGTGGGCAAATCTTCGCAAGAGGACGTAGCCGCCGTGTTGGGAAGGCGGTCAAATCGGTGAACTATGCGCCTACTTTTTGCCTGTTCGAAGCGACGACATGCTTCGATGACCGACTCCACCGTCGAGCAGTCCTTGCACAGGAGAAAATTGAAGGCGTCATCCGCAATTCCTTTCAGGATGTGTCCGACTTTGTCCTCGTCGAGCATGTCCTTGTCAACCTTGCGGCACAAAGCCAACACGTCCTGGATGTACGCGATGTACGGCTCTGTGGATGTCTGGGCACGAGTCGCAAGCTCTTTCTTTGCGGCCACTTGACGTCCGATGGGTTTCCCAAATAGATAGCGCAATTTCTGCTTACAGACGTCCCAGCTAGTCAACTCTTCTTGATGTGTCTCGTACCAGAGTTTTGCCGTGCCATGCAAGTAGAAGATGATGTTCGCCAACATAAGCGTCGGACCCCAATGGTTGCTGCTGCTGACGCGCTCATATTGAACCAGCCAGTCATCGACGTCTATGCCACTTGTGCCGTTGAATGGACCTGGGTCACGAGGTTGCACCACAACGATCGGCTGCGGGGCTGACGGATCTTGTTGACATTGAGTAGCCTGGTCAGTCATCGTGGTAGCTGCAATGCGCCGTCCGCTGCGAAGATCCAGCTCGTTGGGTTGTATAGCAAGTGGTACCCCGCACCTTCCACCAATGATGTTACGGGGAATAAAGTATACACTGGTGAACAAATGTGTACTGGCGAATATAATGGCGAGCTAATGCGTACGATGCTGCTGCAGTCCGAGCACGTTCCCGTTCAGCACTTCGTCGTCGTCATCATCAGGCATCTACTTAGCCCGTGACAATATCAATGTCTGCGCTTGTATAATATATCATATAAGATGCTCAAATAAGGCATAAAAATTAAGATGTACATATAAGATAGCACAAATATAGATGGGAGCGCCGGACATTTGCGTCACTCTTACACGAAAGATCTTTAGCTTGCTTAGCGATGCTCACTGTGGCGTCTGGCATTCAGGTAGTGGTCGTCACTATAGAGGTTGGCTATCGGAGGGCACAGGCGAAGGAGTTTTTAGGTACTTGGCTGCTGACCCACTTGGCTGCTGTGGGTCAGCAGCCAAGTACCTTAGCCACTAGATCACCGCGGTGGGGCTTTGCTTGTGAATAATACTGTTCCTTTATCCCCTTGTTCTTTGCTCCCGTGTCTCAAAGGAAACCATTTGCGTACTTGCTATACTTGTTCACTTTTTTCAGTTCAATTCAATTCTTTATTTGCAAGCGTAATACACAGAGAAATTAAAAAAAATCTGGTTGGACCCATAAACAAAGGCTAGTTGCGAGTTCAAAAATACCTTGTCCTGTAAATATAATTATAGCCGCTTGTTTTGTTACATCAGCCGTCTGCAGCCAGAGTTATTGGCCTCGAGATCGGGCTATAGGTGGCAGCACCGTTTCTGCGTTAGTGTGCATATGCAGTCGGAGACGCGTATACAAATACATGCAGCGGCGGTATACGTTGTGTGCGGTTTGAGCCGATTGTCGGCGAATAAGATGCGTTAACTGCAGTTTACTGGTAATATCTACTCTCCCATCTGCCGAATTGATGCACGAAGCCCATGAAACATTACTATTACTAGTGAGTGAAGCGAATTTTGCCTAAGAAAAAGATGCTCAACCTGGGTGGATGTATCTGCTGGAACGCGACGTAACTACTTATTTACATCTTTGTCATCTGCATACTACAAAAAAAAAAAAGAAAGATTGTAGAAAGCCCCCATATCGGTGCAATGAGTTGAGTACCACTGTTCGCACGAATACGCATACAAATTTCTTTCTTCCTATCTTGTTCACTGTGAAAAGGGGTACAGTTGATGAGTCTAGTCAGGAAGGCTTACTGGCTGACAGTACTTTGTGCTACATTGACGTTTACCAGGTACGCTCATGTTGTTGAGCCAGTAAAAGTGTAAGAAGCTTGTAAAATCTGTGCAGAAAGCAGCTTTCATCGATAAATTACGTGCATGACAGTGGTACAACAATTTAAGGCCTGGTCATTTTGTGGGAAGAGCATGCACTTTTTCTTTCTTGTTTCCTATGGTAAATGACCGCTGCCTTCCGTCAGTCATAACAATGTCCCACAAAATATATAGCGTTCAAGGCAATGTAAAACAAAACAAGATGAGGTTTTCCGTACAATTATACATTATACTTGCGAGACATACTGCCTCACCTAAATTTTGAGCATCTGGCTTTTTTGGATCGTTTTCAAATGTATGTGCACGGAAGTTTCCGCGTAAATTACGCCTCCCCCTTCCCCTAAGGAAAATTACACACGGCAACTCTATTGCATGTACAGTTTATGTACCGAAGTGTCACACATTATTTGATAGTAATATTTCTCTGTGGTACTACGGTCTGATAAATACAACTAAATCTAATCGCAGAATCAATAAAGTACAGTGCTGTTGGTTTTTATACCCCTACAGCAACGCGAAAGTGCATGGTCCATAGCGTCGATCGTTTTTGTTTACAACTGAGTCGCTAAAATGCTACATTCACACACTATTCAATAGTCCTCACGTTCGGAACAACGCAGGTGCATTGTACGATGTCCCTGAAGCAGGAACTGGTAATCGCATTGAAATGATTCTGGTGAATGGAGGGTACGACGGCACAGCACTCTGGAAATTTTCGCTCACTCATCTTATTACAGTGCATTAACAGCCGAGCAATACCGAATGTTATCGTATGTCGTTTCAGACATACGCACAAGCAGGCAAACTCGCGCTACCATAACCGAACAAACCACCCTTCGATAGAGCGCGTGACGTACGCGCGCATGCAAACGCGACGTGACAGACGACGCGAGGAGCAATCCACACTAGGTGCACTTCAGTCAGTTGCCGCCAGGCGGCGACTCAGCTCGATCTCGCTGCCAACAGACAACCTGGATACGCACGTCTGCACCTTCATTAGAGTGCTCGAGCATGAATGTGTGAAGGCTCCCTATATCCAGTATAGTAGTAGCCCCCGAGATGTGGCGTAGCCAAGGTGACCAGAACTGTATACGCTTGTCTGGACGTTCTCGATGTAACCAGGCGCTTCGAGGGAGCACACATACGTTTTGTTCAATATCTGGTGCAGGAAAGATGCAGCTCTCCTGTGCCACATTCGCTTGTCCTGTCTGTGCTCAGCCACAGCTCGAGGTATATATATGTCGAATACGACCCGCCACGATGGTTTATAGTAGTTATGGTGCTCTAGTGCTGACCAACAGGTCGCGGGATCGACTCCCGGCCGCATGGCGGCCGCATTTTCAATGGAGGTCAAAGTGCTTGAGGCCCGTGTACACTTTGATTTAGGTGCACGATAAAGAACCTCAGGTTGTTATATTTCCTGAGACCTCCACTACGGCTCCTCCCATAATCATATAGCAATTTTGGGACGTTAAAACCCACAATCATTATCATCACCAGTATAATAATAATAATAATAATAATAATAATAATAATAATAATAATAATAATAATAATAATAATAATAATAATAATATTATTATTATGCGCGCATGCACATGTGCGGGCAATAAACAATTCATCCCTCAGTTGTAGCGCCCTGAAACTAAGCGAACGGACTGCGTCGTCGTAAGCGAGAGGGCGAGATGGGAAGCACCCGAGGAGATAAGGACGTCGAGTTTTGTTTTCGATCGCGGGAAGAGCTGCACTCGGAGCAGGAATTCCCCCGTACTTCTGTCTCTCCTTAACATCCCCAACTCCCGTACGAGTGCCTTTCCGTTATTTCTGCTCCACATTTGTTGACGTGCCGATTTCTGTTGCTATTGTTTGACTGCGCCACATGTTTCCTCTGCAACACAGTTTTCCCACCATTCGGTGTCTTTCCTTTTTTTTCTTCTTCTTACAAGATCGTTCCCTGCACTCTGTTGGGGAAAGACGGAAAGCTTGACCGCGCCGTAATAGATGGTTGCCCCGAAGTTAAAGAAAAAAGCCGAGTTTCGTGACACACCGTCGTCGCACACTGAGGGATTGCGGCAGTTTCCGACAAAGACGAATGAAGAAGAGCCGTATAAAAGCATGTGAAGCCAAAATGCCTCACCCATTTGGACCGATCGGCGCTCACGGGACAGCCTCACGAACATGGCATTCCCGTCCGAGCCTGGGAATGGCTTTTAGGGGTCAAGTAGAAAAAATAAAGAGCTCTTTGTTGGGCTTTTTCAAATATCTGTAGAGGCGGCGAAGGAAGGGGCTGCGGACACTACAGGCATGAGAGCGCATTGCTCTGTACAGATTTGTCTATTTTATTCTCTTGCGCTTTATTACTCTCTCATTTCTTAAAAACTTTGTCCGATTGTACGCCATTCCGTCGGAGATGGTAATGCCCCTTGACTTGAGTGCGCCGAGAATGTTCGATGGACAAACTACGATGTCTAGTGAGCTCAGTGCGCGCATTATGCAACATTGTATTCTGTGTGCTTCTGTATCTTAGATAGTGTCTGCGGAACCAACTTTTTTCATATTTACTGCGCACCGTCTGTGCCCCTGTTTCGCGATAGCTTGTTAAACTGCCGGGCATACGCCGAAAACAGCTCTCACCTCCAAGTTAAAGACAATATATCGTACGCTTATATATTCAGTGTAATGTAACGTTTTTTGATGATGATAATGATGATGATGACGACGACGACGACGACGAGGCTGATGATGATGATGATGATTATGATGATGATGATGATGATGATGATGATGATGATGATGATGATGATGATGCATCTAGGGTGGTTGGCGCCCACTCCGTCATGGTGATCGGCCAGGGAACGAGTAGTTTCTATAGTGCGGAAAACGTTTGCAGTAAAAGGATATGACATGGAATAGCTACCGTCAATTTCGCTTTACGCCCCGATTTGTGTACCCTCGACTTCACAGTTCTCACGCTACTTCCTTGCCGTCGGTTACAGTGCTTTCACGCGATCGAATGCTTCAGTGGTTCGAGCTCGTGTTGAGCTAAACGATCCATGAGATCTTTTAAACGACAGTGCTCGTACTGTTTAGGCTATTGTACCACTTCCGCTATGTTTTCCTTAGCACACCTTCATACTGTCGCTGTTGTGCGGGCATTGAACCGCAAGGAAAGTAGGAATTCCTAAGCAACACGTTAAAATCAAATCTTGTGGAAGCCAATTAGTGTTGCACACACAAAAAATAATGAAATAAAGTTCACTCTGTACTGGCATTCTTGAAGAGAGTGAGAGCATATGGTAAACAAAATACAAAGACATACGTGTGCTATAGGCGACCAAAAGTTTCGTGGACCTATCAAGAAAGTCGTGTCACCAGGTGAAGGCGCGCACGCAGGCGACTTCATTGGCGCTGACAACAATGCAGAACACCTGTACGCACCTTAAAAATATGGCTTTACGCTGCTCGCATATTCAGTGTCGCTAACGAGGCAAGGGCCGTTGGCGGCGTCGGCGGCTTTACACTCTCGGTGCCATTCTCGAGGCGTATCGCTGCGACGCGGCGTGGTTTGCGGGAACAGACCACGCGCAGGGCATTATACAGCGAGCGTTTAACGACGCCTAGGAGGAGGCCACGGCTGACGCGGATGTTCAGCACAGGCACGTTTTGCTGAAAACGGTGCCGAATGCCACGTGTGCTTGTCGTTGTGTGTTCTTTCGCTCTGAATTTGTGATGTTTGCGGCCAAAGTGTGTCATTAAGCAAGGGCCAACTAGGCAAAGAATCAGTCTTGTCACAATGGCCGCACATTTTGCAACTAACGAGCACATCAAAACGTGCGTATAACACCTTCATCCTTCAGCCTTGCTTATTGGTGAGAATAGAGATTATAAATGGAAAGATAATTGCACTCGGTATGGCGCCATTTTATCTAGATTGCGGTAATATCGTAGACAGATCGAAGCTGATGAAAAGAAAGAAGGGTGCTAATTGGAAACATGTATGTCATACGACTAAAACAGCATAAGCAACAAGCGCCAGTGGCGTAGCCGAAAAGTGACCCCCCCCCCCCCCCACCCGGAATTTTTTCGCCGTGGCATACAGTGCGTAAATTGGCCATTTCAAGAGGGGTGCCCCGCCCCCATCTGAAATTAAGGAGGCGCCCCCCCCCCCTCTTCCCCTAAAAAATTCAGCTTTTATTTATTTGTGGAACGGAGTGTGATGAAGATGCCGATGTTGAATGGAGGAACTTATTCGTGCAGCGAACTCATTGTGGCAGCACCACGCATACTGATAGCTATCTGTCTTCACGGCCTCCCACACCGCTCGATAAAAATCCTCTAATTCTAAGCTTCAGCAAATGATTCGTAATTGTGAACAACGGAACTACTTGCCAAGTGTGAATCAACTCGCCCAGCAGCAAGTTTTATTTAACTGACGCATGACCATGCTGGATTTGGGTTCGTAAAGACTTCGCACTCCCCTGTGCATTTTATCCCACGTTTGCTTTGGTCTTCGCGGACCATTCAGGTTGCTTGTTCTCCTGCCGATTCCACAGTGTAAATACGTGAATTTGCACCACAGCAGATTAGTGATAGTGCCACTGCTATTCCACTATCCAGGCCTTGATCTCTGCTGGGGTGGTCGAATTTAGGCCGATGCAAAGTGCAAAAATGCCTGTGCGTACACGTTAAGGTTACTGAGTGGTCAACATTATTCGCTTTCCCATTTATACGCTTGTCATTCTCAGATTGTTATTCGGGCTTGAGAACTCCAGACTGTACTTTTTAAATATTTACATACATGTACGCACTATACTGTGCGGTGATATGGAATATATATACATACGGCTGCACCTTTTGGCGTCTGTTTAATGCTTCAGATTCGATAGCATGTATCCGATAGCATGTATATGTTACAGTATGGCTGTGGAGAACTGCGTGGCCGTACGAACAGATGGGCTGAGGAGTGATAAAGCGGCCAGGTGCCTTCTTTATTCTAGCACGTTGTCGAAGCTGTAACTACAGGCTTTGCTTCAGTACGAAACGGCGAACGGGCACTCGTAAATCTTTTTTACGGCTACGAGCATATCTGTGCGGCCTCGGCTGTTTGCTTTGCGTATTTCAGTGAGCTGTATTTTGGCGTGTGCGCTCTTCTTTCTCACAACTCCCTATAGGGGTTTTTTTTTTTTTTGTCCACGCCTTCCGAAGTGTTTTTTTTTTCAGCCGTTCCACAAGTTTACTGCTTGCAAGACACAGTCATTTGGTTTCGCTGTTTCGCATGTCTTGCTTTGATCAGCTACAGGCGTATGTATATGTGCTTGTATATGATCGCACAACGTTATCAACCCTTTTTGCCATGGTCTTTCAACGGTAACGATACTATGTTTTTTTTATAGAGAAGGAGTTATGTTTTGATGTGTTTCCTCAGTCATTGTTCCTAGTCATTGATAGTGGTTCCAATATTACGCTCGAACATACGTAGCATAAGCTTTTTTTAGTATTTATTCGATCACCTGACTTCTCATAAGTACTCCTTATACGCGCACGAATTTCTTCTCAGTGCTGTATATCGTAACGAATCTTTCCGTTTGATACGCATCCGGCTAGCATGCATGGTTGCGGGATTCTATGTAATTATATTCGTGAGAATGTTATGTTGCGAAATGTGTGTAGTTGTAAACTGCATCCTCAGTAAGTCTTATTCACTTTATGTAAGGCATTGCTTTCAAGAGACGGAAAGGTTTAGGTTAGGCGCACAGAAACCTCCTTGTATGTGCATTTCAATAATAAATGCTGATGTGCCAGTTTGACACTACTTTTTTCGTCGCAGATTTACAGCGCAAACAAAGAGCGTAAGCACAAGGAAAGACGAGACAAAGTGGTATACAAGCAGTATGTGAAATTTGACATGTGGAACGATGTTCCCTTTAATCGCAAAATGGCATGTACTCTGCAGTAAAGATTGTTGGCGGGCTTGTAGGGGCATGGACGCATAACTTCGTAATGACGATAGCACGAACACGATACACTAAGACTATAGGAAGACGGAAAACAAACCTTTCCGTCCCAGTGTTCTTGTTGGTCTTCGCGTCTCGTGTTTGTGCTGCTATGCCTCGCGAAGTTATGCCCTGACGGACAAACAGGTCCCCTCCCTGTTGGCATCACGGGAATCGGGAGTACTCGAAAAACGGTGCAAAACACGCGTAAGGGTACAAAGAGTTACCTCCGCAACTAGTATACCTTGAAAATTCTACAAGTGCGTGAACCAGTAAAGCTGCAAGCCTGAATACATTTTTAATAAGCGGCCACTCGCACCCCCGTTAAGCGTGGACACTTTTGTTTGCCGAGGAGAATTACCTTGGCGCATGCAATGTCCATACTTTATACGTAGTGTGCCTTCTATGTGCTCATTTGTGCATGGACACGTTGGCAAGCCCGTATGCGCTTGTTGTCTTAAGAGCAGCGTTAAATATTGAGAAGCAGCCTCTGCCTGGCCCTTGCCGATGCAGCAAGCTTCAATATATCCCTGGTTCTACGGGTGCCTGGTTGTTTTCTTTTTGGTCGGTGCGGGGGCATAGAAAATATAGAGGTAGAATATAAGCCGCCCGAAGCCGGATTTTCAGTGAACCACATCGTCACACATGGTCACTGCACGCATCGGCTTTCAGAAAACTGTGTTGAAGGACGGGACACGCAGCCTCGGCGAGATTAACTCCGCCTCCGTTTGCACAAGCGAAAGGTGGTGCATGCTCTTTCGCTCTTGGGGAGCCCTGGTCACACAACGTGTGAAACTAGTGCGACGCTCCTTGCCTCGTGTGCAAGGGGTCTCGAGTTCTGCCTTCAGCTAGCGCGTCCAATCAACAAACAAGTATTACGGGTAAAAACAAAAGCACAAAGCAAACTTAACTAAAGAAATTCTGGATAGCACAGACTATTTCACAGCTCTTTGCCCGTTTCATATTGCTTTGGTCAACACTGTTCGAAGAAGACGCTCTCCGATGAAGACATTCTGTTCGAACGAGCTAACTTCAATCCGATTGCAGTGGGCTTCTCTACTTCAAATATTCTGTCTTTAGGAACCTCCTCAGTTGGCCTTTCTAACTGGGATTTCTGTCCCGTCATTGTAAGCCATATAACTGAATCAGGACGGCTTTCACTCAAGATTTGTAAATTACTGTTAAAAACTCCTATCTATTATTCTAAATGTGTTGTAAAGCCGTACAAGTGATACGTGTGCATCTACTTTTTAGAATTTTATTTGTTTCTTGCTGCATCCCCTAAAGTGGGTGTGAGACAGTGGCGTAGGTCGTCATCATTGTCAAATACAAGGGTACCTGTCAATATGATGCATCCAGACGCTTGTTTTGTTCAAGTCAAGTCAAGGTCAACATCCTTGACTTTGACCATTGGTTGGTCGGACCCAAGAGGAGTGGTTCGACCCACCACAGGGGATCACTGCCGTAAATCGTGTGGCAGTTGACCGTTGTTTTCACGCTGCTGTGAACTTTCGTCGTCTTCCTACTTCTACGCTAGTTTTTGGTGCTTCACGCTCTGCAAACAAAAATAACGGGCTTGCAAAACGTGCAAGTGAATATATATAAAAATGTGTTTCTCTAGTCTTTGGAAATATATTCTCTATACACCAAATATACTGTGAACATCTCAGTGACGCAACATTTAACGTAACATTAGAGTATATAGGGTTTTCAGGATGCAGCACCAAACACTGCTTTCAATGCGTGCTTAACGTTTCTTGTCGTGCATGTCGAACTACACCGACACGCCTGCGATTGGGGACACTCATCTTTCACAATGGCCGCTTCTCGCCCCTGAAAGCGTCATCTATGCGGAAAAGCGGGCAGACTAGACAATTGTTAACACTAATATTGACCACTATGAGCGTATTCTTGAAGGAAAAAAAATCATTACGACTGGCCACGACTTGTTTGCGAGTCTTCCATTTCGCCGAATGGTAAGAGACGTAATTAAATATGCTAGTAGCGCAATGTCACAGGTGGTCGAAAGAACAGAGGAATACATGAGCAGCCTTGACTTTCGTATCACTTTTTATTCACAGGGAAATCAATTACATGCTTTTTATCACAAAACTACAAGCATAGCATGCGCGCATTTCTTATCTAAAGGTACAGAAGTCGTGCGTTATTTCGGGCGCACAGGTTGCCCCGTAAAAAGCGTTCAAGTGTTTTCTCGATGTCTTCGTTTTTGTTTTGTTTTTTAATCTACGTGCGTATAGCTTAGCGCTGTAAACGCGATTAAGGATTACCCACCATCTGCCACGGTGTTGTGGAGGATGTGGTGTTCGGCTTTTGAGCCGAACGTCGCGGGTTCGATGCCTGCCGCGGCAGTCGCATTCGCGATGGAGGTGACATTCTATAGAGGTGCGTCCACTGCGTGACGTGAGTGCACGTCGAAAAATATTAGACGATCGAAATTTCCGCAGCCCTGATAGGCGGCGTTTCTCGTCGTTAGGTCTTGATTTTTGAACGCAAAACCTGACAAATTACATTACGAATGACCCGCGAACTAACCCGTTACTAAGCTGGTAATTGCATTACTAAGGGAACAGACGCGAAGGACGCAGATAGCGGAGCTGAGGTCGCAGGCCTATATTTGTCGCTCATTAAGGACTCCTTCGAAACGCACATTTTGTATGGAAGAGCGTTTATTTTGAGGCACTCTAAACTTAGGAAACCATGGCGCGTCGCTCTATAGAGATTCTGGCACGGCACGACGCGAGCGGGCTTCTCCGCGCGACTCTGCTGGCACGACTCGTCGTCTCTTATTGCAGCGCCCCCTGTGAATCAATTTGGCCGAGCACCCCCACGAGTGCCGCCTATGCATCTGTAGTCCGATGAAAAGCCTCATGGCTTATTCGGGCCCAGTTCTCAGAATGCATTTATATGGGGAGCGCACTGGTCAATTAACGTGTTTTCGGGTCCATGGAAAGGAGAAAGTGGATACACTGAGCTTGCGGGGCTATTTTCACTTCACTGTACGGCAGGAAACGGTGCAGCATGCCACATAATGGTTACGAATACCTATCATATACATGTGCACCCATGCGATAGCGTTAACGAACACGTCTAACAGGAATTCCGGTGTCAGCGTCATCGTGGTTGGTTTCGAGTGAAAGTTCGTGATACAGGCAAACAAAAAAAAATAATTTCAAAGTTGTCTACCTGAGTGAGAGAGAGTCTGTCTATTGAGAGGCAGAGAGACGTGACGAATCTCCTTTTGTATATATTCCTCCACCAGTGTTACGCGCACAAGCGTTCCTTTCTTCGTGACATTTGAAGGCTATGCGCACAGAGGCCGATTACGTTATAGCGTTCTACTCTTTATGGCGAAGTTGAAGCGTCTTCCTGACTTTTGTAGCGAAAGCTGCATATGGTTAGGCGAAGTGACAATCTGTCTATCCTCGTGTTGCTATAGAAATCTCTCCATTGGCTACTCTGTCAGTTACGTCGTTCCCTACGTCGTACCCAAGAACGCGCGCCATTGGCTGCACCGTCAGTGACGTCGTTCATCCCGTCGCAAACGTGCCGCCAAGCCTTCACGCATCAGCTTCAACTCACAACTTGCGCATGGGCAAGCCACGCATCGTGCGAACTCCAGAACGGCAGAAAACGTTCGAAGAATGGCGCCGACAGCAGAACCGCGAGATAGTTCGTGTTCGTCGTGCCGATGCCGCAGTCCAGGCACAATTCTCCAGAACCCGGTGGTCAAGCGTGAGCAGCAAGTTCGTGCCGAGCATCCGGCAGCCTTCTAAGTCGCGCTAAATCGTGAAACGCAACGTGAGCTCCAATAGTGGTCGGATGCTGTTAACCATGGCGCCGAGCCAACTCGGGATATCGAAGTGAAGATACCGCGGCAAACCGAGGAAGCGGCGTTGCGGGTGGAGCAGCGTCAATGTGGCAACGGCGGGAACGCGTTCGCCAGGGCCGACGCCCGCTCTCGGTGAGTGTTTCCTGAGTGGCACTTTGGCTTCGGCTGCAACGTCTGCGACCACCTCTGGGCGCACGTTTTAGCTTTGCTGGTTAACCATCTGTGCGAAATGCTCGGGCGCTGTCTTATTTTCCTTTTTTTTCTTTAATTCTTTTGGATAGCTGATATTGTAGTAGATGGTAAATAGAAATGAACCTGAGCAGGTCTCGTCGTGAGAAGTACAGATAACCTATGGCCAGTTTTAAGCGTCTGAATGGATAACATGAAATTGGAAGCGCAGCCGAGCACAAGAAAATGTTAAAGGGAACGACGAAATTGAGAAATTCGCGCGCTCAAGCGCTCGAACACGAACGGCATCATCTCATCGCCAACACTCTTTCAGCCGTATACGATGTTGCGGTGTCCCTGGCCGGTGGGTCTCACCTGACACTGCATATTGAATTTGGTACGTTGTTAGCGTTTTAAAAAAAAGAAAAGCATCTAAAGAAAGCCAAACTCGAGAAGATGACGATAATCAATTTTGGCATATCCCCCAGAATAGGTGTATCCCACAGTCTTGAAGATATAAACAAACAAACAAACAAACAAACAAACAAAAACAAGTAGGGCATCTGTCTCGAAGCCGGCCGTTTCACAAGATTTTTTTTCCTTGAAAGGGACAAAAATAAGGGGGGATCATAAGCGATAGTATGAGTAATACATCGATGTTGTTCCTTTGGTTACTACCTTGAGTGGACTATATGGTGTTTGTTCATCATTTATGCGCGACATATTGACCTTCCCGTCGCCACGCAGCGTTCACGCTTGCCCCTACAAAATAGGCTGACGTCCTATTCCTGCGCATCCTATTGGTTCGAAAGTTTGCGACTGTAGTCGCACAAGTTCGAAATCGAGGGGCGAGCGAGGAAAGCGGCCATATACGACTACTTGGTCGCGTCGTCAGGGCTATAGTCGCAGGCGTGAACGAATCTGTATATTTCATGTACACTTATGCTGAGTAGGATCTCCGTTCCTTATAGTTACAACGTTCTCGGCGAACATGAAGAAAGTATGTGCATGGAGGGGCGTTTCTAAATGCTATCTCTATAGAACATGCGTGCATGTAGCTGGACACAAGCAGAATAACCACGGCCCCTAGATTCACTGCAGCAGTCGGCGACCTCACAGGCGATTTCTATATCGCGCCATGGTTTCCCACGCACATTGAATTTGCACCCGGAATTGATGCCAATTGACGGCGCGTGCCTTTTCCCGCACCATCGAAGCCAATCAGCGGCGCAGCAAACGAAGTTCGTAGACACTGCGATGTTATGCCATAAACCAATTGCGATGCTCCCACGGGGCAGTCCGTAATGCATCTCGAGTCCCGGATCGATCGTGTGTAGCTATCCTTTGTCGTTCTTCGGAGAATCTGTGTATGCTATCCTGTTTGTTTGTTTGTAAGCTGGAATCCATGGCACAGACCCACTCTGGGGGATCGGCCAAGAAAACATATAGTATCCTATGGACGATAACTACACTATTGCTTATAAAAATTATGTACAAGAAGGAAGATATTATCAACAAATAAATAAAGATCCAGAGAGTGAGACATTTAAAGAAAAGCAAAAAAATAATCGCTATTATAACAACGATAACCTGATTTTCGGAACCGACCAGACAGCTGAGTTTGCCAAACCCGATTAATTTGGGGTGTATGTCTCATATTCATTCACATTTTGAAAATACCTTCCTGACTCCCTTTTTTTTGGAATAGTTGTTAAAGTGGGCATTATGTTGAAGTAGGTTTAGTGTCTTGATTAAAATTACACACCGCACCGAATACATCCCTGTGACAATGTCTCAAAACGGAGGCAACAAAACTTAGAACAGTTTCTGTGTAGCTATTATCTGTATGCTATCCTTCGTCATTTTTGGGAGAAGCGTCCGCTACACATTTTTGCTAGGAATTTCGTGTAATTCTTTTTCTTATACAGCGGCTGACGATGATGAAGAATTATGCCTGAAGTGGGTATGCGCCACAGTGATCAAGAACAAGTTTTCTGATGGGTTGGAGCATCGGATGACCCACGCGTTACGCGATTCACATTGTGAGAGGCCTGGTTGTTACTTTGATGTTATAAAACGCTTTATTACTCATATTAACGCGATTCTTTTCCCAACATGAAGCCTGCTTAAGGCTATTTCAGAAACGCGTTCCAAGCAACGGCGTGGCTGAGTGATAGAACAGTGTGCTTGCATGCAGTGGACCAGGCTTCAAATCCCATTGTGTTCGTGGTGTTTATTTTTGTTTACCAAGTTTTTTTCGCTATTTCTTGCGATACTGGTTACGGACACCTGCCGCGGACAACTACGGTGCCGCACGTTACTTAGGATTCAGTGACGAGAAAGTTGCCGACGCCTTGCAGTAGTTTATTAAAGCTTCAAAGAGATTCAGACTGTAAAACATTTGCCCCTAAATTACTTATTTCCGAATTCACTCATTCATTCATTCATTAGTTTGTTCATTCATTCATTCATTCATTCGTTCGTTCGTTCATTCATTCATTCATTCATTCATTCATTTATTGTTGTTGCTGAAATTATCTGCTTTATTTACTATATCTGTTATTTCTAAAGGTCAATTTCTGATACTTAATTTTGCCCTTGATCACTCTCATTAATTTAAAAGACGTGAGCTCATCAATTAACAGTATTTCGTCAGAACTACCCGGTTCTTGGCCAATCTCCCAGCGTGGCTATGTGCCACAGATTCCAAGACCATCCTTCCTTCCTTCTTTTCGCTGTAAAACTGAAACGACTGATGTTTTGTGTGTGTGTTCGGGAGCAGGGTTTGTTTGTGCTCAGACAGCGCTCTGTATTGACCGGAAAGCACAAGAGCAAGCAATTCGCCTCGATAAGTCATGCTGGTCCCTATTTCTAAGTAATGCATACACTAAACAAAGCGAAGTGTGCGAAGCTCGAAGGAACGGCCTAATTCTTTAGGCATTCACAGCACACTCATAGTTCGCACACAAAGTAGAACACTCGGCCGATTGGCTCGCGTCAGCACCAGCTCATTCACCGAGATTGTTCTGTCGTCGAGGAGAAGCGATGGCGGCAGCGTTCCTGCGACCCACCAACTCCACTGCGCTGCGCAGGGGCCGTTTGCATTCGCGCCCAATATACGTTCGTTTCAGAAAACAATCTGCATTGCGAATCACCGGGAAGCCCAACAGTGCGAATACCCGGCCATTCTCAGCGGTACTGAGCACTCCCAGAACAAACTGTCCGGAGGAGAGTTAAACGAAGCGAAACGTACTCGATCGGTTCGTCACCCCGCATTCGATCGTAGAAACAGTCCGATAGTGGCAACGATCTCGATAGTACTGCACGAGATCGCCTTGTGTCAGGAAGCTTCGTTTGCGTAATGTGGCTTTGCTTACCTGGACAATGCGAGGCTACCGTGCATTTGGAGCATATTGATTGTCATGCATTTCCCGGCAATTCTTCTTTTGCGATGTTTTCTCGACTGAACTGTCTAAAACTGTTTTCTTCGGGTAAGAAATCAGACTTCCAATTGTACTGGCAGCTGTGCCGACGTATCAACTTGAAACACTGTACGTTTGACATCATAAGTTATTGAAACAACCGCGGGAATGAAACGTTAACTATTGTGTAAAATAAATAGTCCAATTAGGGATGGCTTCCTCCTATATATAGGTGATATACAAGGTGATAACTGGTCACCCGCACTACTTACGTCGAATATCGTCCAGCGTCTGCTCTTACGATTGGTCTTAATATAGAAAGCTTCCACTTTTTTTTTCGTTTCCCTGCATGCGGGCATCAGTTAACTTCGAACAAAGACAGGCATTTTGGGGAGCAAGACCAAAACTTTCAAGAAGAGACAAAGAATTGGTGAACGCGAGAACTTCGTTGGTCGTGCAGTCGTGTATGTCTTTATAAGCGTAAATGACAATAAATCAAGTCTCAAGCATGAGTTCACTTATCATCCGTTCGTACAAATCAAATCGTCACAGCGCGGTGGTAATTTATGAAATGCACTGTTTTCCTGGATTCATAGCGGTCCCCGGCGGGCACTGGAAGGCGTCGGAGAAGTTTGCATAGCTGCGCAATACCACGTTCCAGTCTAGCCCTGTGTGGGACCCGGTTATCTTCTGGGCACTACTCTGCGTGCGGCACGATTGCACGACGAGGTAGACGAAAAAGAGCTGGTCTTCGCCCATAACGGGCTCCTCGTCGCCACCGCCCCGGGGAAGTCTCAAAGGAAGGACCTTGCCGGACGCCCGTGCGCTCCGACGGAAGTGGCCGTGGGCGATCTGCGCCGCCAGCAAGTCGCGCAGCTCGCCCAGCGACTGCCGGTCGTCGTCGCGCTCCTCGAAGCAGCGCTCGGCTTCTCGAAGTCGCAGCCTCGTCTCCCGGTTCAGCCACAGCTCCGGGGCGTCGTCCTCGGTGTTCGGGCTGCCGCTAATGTTGGTCATAGCGAGCAGCATGTCGAGCAGGCACCTGCATGGCACGCCGTGGTCCGAGTTTAATTGGCCGACTGTGTAGCGGCCACTTGTGCACGGATCTCTCAAAGGACGTTAGACAGGGGTTGAGAAAACAAAAGAAAAGTCTGGTACAGTATTAGTTGCAAGACAAACACGACAACTTGTAACGACTAATATAGCATAAAACTGATACAAAAGAGAAACGGGAAAAAAAGCAGAGAACAACGGGACTAGACTGACTGAGAATGGGCTTTCATCTGCTTCTTGCGCTACCTGCATGACTAGCACACGGGCATTCAGTGTGAACGAACTTGCCGACTCGATGTGTTTTCTAAGGATGATATATAGCGTGACGGGTGCATATATATTATACAAATACAATGCCAGCGCTGGAACTCAACGAAGTGGTTTCGCTAAGGACTTGCCTGTTTAGGCGAGTGCTGGCACGGGGCAGCTGTAACGAATCGGCTTTCTTGTTGAACGGCAAGCTGACGTTGAAGAGCAGTGCCGGCACGTAGACGCTCCGGGTGGGGATCTCGTAACGACACCGGGTGGAGAACGCGGACAGGGGCCAGCGCTGAGACGGGCCGCGCATCAGGACGTTTACGAAGGCGTACTCGTAGAGCGCTAGGTAGGCGTCTAGCGGTCGCCGACTCTGGATCGTCGGGACGTTCTTGACGTATCGCTCGACGGCGTTATGATCCTTTACCCAGGACGGACCGAGTACCTTGAAGCGAGTCTTGGACACTAATGCTCGTATGGCCGCTCTTGAAGCGGAGTTGAAATACGGAGACGCATCGATGCCACGGAGAAACTCCTTCACGATGTCTGTGACAACGTCCGTGAACTTCGTCGTGAAGGTGTGCAGGTTGAGCTCGGTGAACGAGGCGTAAAGAAAGAGGTGCGACAGCGTCCTTTCCACGAGGCGAACGCAAAGTTTTTTTCGCGGCACGCTGGTCCTCAGTTTGCCGTAAACCAGCGTGCTGTAAAATTCCGTCAGCCCTGAACTTGGCAAGAAGGCTGACATCTGAACCATAAATCGCACGCATAAGAAATTGATTACCGTGTGTGGTTCGGTCTTTTCGACTAGATGTATTGCTTTTTTGACAAATGCAGGGGAAATGATGAGAACTTCATATTCGGTTTCGCTGAAAATTGGCAGCCCGGCCAGTGCCTCTGTCAAGAAATCGAGCAAAGGGGACGGGGAGACGAGCGTTTCGACTTTGTAGCTACTCGTGTCCCTCATCTCGTACAGTCTCTCAAGCTCGCTCGCAAATTTGGCAATATCCATGGTGTAAGCTGGGGGAACGAAATCTTTACGCAGTGCATTGACGGCAGCGAAGGCGGCATTGGTGTAGAAACGAATGAGTTCGTTGATGTCGACACCCTCGGCAGTGCTTATCACCTCGGGCAGACCCACCGTGACGACGTCTTCGTTGTGCGCCGACGGCCGAGTGGAGACGTGGACGTTCAGTAACGCGGCGGTGCCCGATCGGCGTAGCAGCTTTCCCGCCATCTTCCATACAGACATGCTCTGGCGCACCGGAGGTGTCAGGGGGAATCCCTCGAGAGATATGTTGAACAAGACCTCGAGAAACGGGTTCCAGCCGTCGTCCTCGATGCGCTTGGTGTCCACGCACTTATCTAGCAGCGTACTCAGCGCCTGAACGTTAAGGCGTTCCGGTCGGGAGGTGTTCTGTAGGAAGGCGTACATTCTTTCTTCTATGGTCGCCGCGTAGTCGTCGTCGAATGTCAGGGACTCCTCCTCGGTCGCCGTGGATGCCTGGCTATTCCATCGACGACAGACAAACGTATAAAAATCGTCGCAAGGGTTCATGTCGTCCCAAGAAAGCAGGTGGCTCAGATAAATAGCATTCTGCGCGCACGTCGGTGATGTGCACGTGGACGGCTGCAAGAAAGTGTGAGCAGTCGTTCTTAAAGGAACGACGACCATGGTGACTACGCCGATGGCTACTCCTAGCAGCAGGAATGCCACTGGGTACAGCAGCAATTCTTGGTTAGCCGGAAGAATCCGCAGGCCGTGGACGTCTACGCATTCCTCAGTTGCGCCGCCCTCGGTGATTCCGGCTTGCGCCAATGCACGAACCCTAGCAACGTCGTTCGAAAGAACCCCGTGTTTCCATCCCTCTTCCGCGGTCCTATCAAGGTGTTCGGGCGGCCACTCGACATTCGTGAGTTCCACTGCGGCGCCCCGGCCCAACGCGCTGGCCGATGGCGCAGAAGCTGCGGGCTGCACGTTCACTCGCTTTCCGCTCGTCGTGACGGGCAAGACGCTCGACGCGACTTCGCTTCCGACGACGGCTTCCGCAGGAGCTTCATGTTCTGAATGTGACCACTCCCGCGTGTCGGCAGATTTCGCTCTGGAATGGGGAAAGAGATCGGAGGCGCAGCTCGGCTGATTTACTGTGCTCGAGGGTCTCGGCGTGGCCGCCGAAGTTGATGATGCGAGTCTCAAGCGGGAGGCATAATTAGGCTCCGCATGACCCAAAAGGGGCTGTTCATTTGCTTCTACAAGTGACGCGTATGGATACGGGGGAAATCGCTGCTGCAACACTTCGTCAAAGTAGGTTGGCTGGACTCCAGTCAGCCGCCGCTGCTGCTGCTGATCTTGTTGCCGTTGCTAGCTGCTGCTGCTGCTGCTGCTTCTGTTGCGGAATCGCATACGTCCTTACGCGATGCTGATATGCGCTGCGCGTACCTTCGGCCTCAGAGACTTCGGCGATGTAAGCCGAGCACTGGTCGTACGAGTAGTCCGTGTCTGCGGTCTCCGTTTCCAAGGAGCTCGAAGAGCATTCCGTGGGCTGCAAGAGGTCGCTGCTGTGGACGGCGTCGTTGTAGCTCACCTCTGAAACACATAGCGATGGGGCCATCCGCACTTTGAGCGGAGTCCGGCGACCACGCTTGCAAGACGTGGCGTCCGTGGATGACGGGTTCCATTTGGAACTGGTCGCCGAAACTGGGTTGCCCAAGTCGCTATGGCTGCAGGGATCTGACGGGGTACTGCGATTTTCGTTCATTGGCTTTTACGTTAGCGAGCCTATCTTCAAAGCTGCCTAGCTGCAGCGCACGTAGCTCACGAAGCACGTTCGCACGCTGCTGTTCTGAACGCTCGTGCGTTGTTGAGGATCTCGATATTGATGTTATTCATAAGATCAAAGCGTGCATACCCACTATGGCGGACTGGTCACTCAGAATGGCACGGAAAGATGATGCAAGGAACTAACAAGACTACATGTTTATAAATTATACAATTATTCATAAAACTGTCTTGTTTAAAACCTGAAAGCATGAGATTTCCTCACAATCAAAAGAAAATCATGCAGCAAAACTGACTATGTCGCAGCATAGGTCCATGGCTATTGCTACTTTTATTTCGTTTTCGTTTCTTTTCCTATACTTGCCCCGCCGTGGTGGCCTAGTGGCTAAGGTACTCGGCTGCTGATCCGCAGGTGACGGGATCGAATCCCGGCTGCGGCGGCTTCATTTTTGATGGAGGCGGAAACGTGGTAGGCCCGTGTTCTCAGATTTGGGTGCACGTTAAAGAACCCCAGGTGGTCGAAATTTCCGGAGCCCTCCACTACAGCGTCTCTCATAGCCATATGGCGGTTTTGGGACGTTAAACCCCGCAAATCAATCAATCAATCTTTTCCTATTCTTTTCTCCAATGGCGCGAGACTTTCGTGCCGTCTTTCACGCGTGCACCTTTCCTTACTGGTTTGCATGGGCTTTCGTCGCACAAATTACAAGTTTGTAGGCTTTACTTGCTACGCCTGCGTTTGTTTTTGCTCGTGTTTTCTAACATCAATTTTCTATTATAGACATTACGACCTGATCCAGTCATTATCACGAAGGCTTTACAATACTGACGCACTTCTAACGAACGTTTGTGGAACAATATTCCTGAAAAAAAAAGAACACACTTTTGCCCAGTATCATCCTCACTCTTTATTTTCTTCGAGGACAAGAATATTGAATATGCGCATCAGCGAGCCAATGGACTCGATTACGTACATACTGTGTTTCCTCGTTCCACAAGCGAGAAACATGAAAACAGTGCTTACAAATTGCAGCAGCTTAAACTTTTACCGTCTCTTCAATGTTAACTACATAATGAAGCTCCTCATCTGTGTAAGCCTGCGTGACCCAAGATCCCCCTTTTTCATCGCGTGCTTTTAGCCTGATAACGTTCATATTCACGTGGCTTCGGTATATCCGTGTATACGTCCTAAGTCATTAAAACAATGCAATGCCTTTGGGGCTTTTTTTTGTTCGGAGTCAGCAGTGTGCGAGCGAATTCAGTGCGCCGACTGCACGTAACAGTGCTCCGTGTCTGACCTTATCCGTATCACACATAGTAACGCCAACACCAATGAGCGAAGCACCGTTTTTAAGCATAGTGGCGAGCGCACTCAGTGACATGTACACTTGATACCTGCTTTATAGCACTGCGTGTACTCAGTGCGGTGTTACTGGTTTGTGTGAAATTACGTATCGCCTTTCGGAAAGTGCTTTCTTTAGTATGCGTTTTCCAGGCCACGTGACATGCCTGCACTGAACGTACAAATACGTATAGTTTGGCCTGACAGGACTCCCAATTAATGAGTTTTGCCTTTTTCGGCTCTTTTCGCGTCTGAACCTTTCAAGCGAACAAAGAAAATTCATCAGCAAGAGGCTGACAGAAACTCTCCTTTGTTCGGCTCCAAAGTTCGAGGGTCGCCCGGCTGAGCTAAATTTTATTACGGCCGGCGAAGCGGAAAGGAATGGTAAAAATAAAATAATGCAACGAAAGCGGCAAATAATACAAAAAAGAAAGGAGGTCTCTTTTTGTTTTGTTCTGTTTTTCGTTGACAAAAAAAAAACGGTAAGAAGATTAGGGAAGCCGCCTTTAGACAACGCCAACGTGGAGGTGAAACAAAAGTATATTCCGAAGGCTCGTCGGAAGACCGAGAGGTCTCTCTTTGAATAACATACGTGAATACGCTGGTTATTTGTCCAAGTAAAGGCGGGAGATAATTATTCTCTCGTACGATAACGATTACGCCGCACACTCGTAGTTATTCGGTGCTCACAAGGAGTGCTAATTCGCGGTGTCCTAGTCCAGATGATAATTCTGTGGCTCACTTGCACCATTTTATGCTTCTGTTGGGTTTTGAACTAGAATTGTGACACGTGGTTGTACTGCGTCTGCTATATACGCTGTGTCATTTATTTTGCGGGATCTCCTCTATGGTATCACGCTTCCATAATCGAATAGCGCTGTACGTTTTTACAGCGACGTTCTACACATGCATGGAATTTTGGCGTTTATTCGTTAATGTGCAGACTTGCGCCGCAAAAATTGGGCAACGCCGACCAACTCACCACTGTCCAATAAGAGAAGAGACCTGTGGCGCAAATGAAAAGATCGTTCATTAAAGCGACAGCAACAATCATGCTTTCGGGCCAGAAAAAAAAATGAATTGTAATTTTAACTTCATGTTTAAAGTCGATAAAAAGTGACCACTATAGCGTCACCCAACAGCGAATGGGGTCAATTTTGACAATCTATTGTTAGGACAAGAATTCCTCGCAGGTAGACTTGTTTTGCTTAAGAAGAAGCATGTTTAACTCGAATATGTATTTTATACACTCGAGGCAGCTTTAGGTTGCGCCAGAGACAAATTTTTGCTTTTGTTTTTTCTCACGCGTTCAAATAGGCGCCCGGTGGCACCGCCGCTCAGGAGAACAACAAAAAGTGTTTGTGTGCCTAAAACGACCACTGAGATGTTTGCTTTATTAATATCCAAACTTGATGAAGCCTGCGAAAACCGCACGCAGTTTCAATTTTCTATTTTCACCGGCACCGACCAGTTTTGCGAGCAATTATCTCACTGACGGAAAGAGAGACGAAACAGCTAGGACAGCAATGAATGACGGTGTACAGTCCCTTCAAACATTATGCATGAGTGTAACTTGTTTATTCTTGTGTGATGAACCTGTGTTGTTTTTATGTATGCTTGTTATGCCAAAAGGCAGCCTTTAGAATTAAAAAAAAAAACTAAGCGCTACATTGAAACTAAGTGCTCAATGCCTGTCCAGAAAGTCCTTTTTGTATTTCGTCCACCTCGGTTGAACAGTGGTTAAAGTGCTCGGCAGCTGACCCGTAGGTCGCGGGTTCGATTCCGGATGCGGCGGTCGCATTTCGATAACGGCCAAGTGGTAGAGGCCCATGTACTGCGCGAATGCAGTGCCCCTCAAAGAACGTGATGGTCGTAATTTCCGTAGCTCTCCACTACGGCGTCTCTAGTAATCATATTGTGGTTTTGGGACGTAGAACCCCAGATATTATTATTTTGAATTTAGAGTGTGCTCCTTCGAAGTTTTTGCTTTGAGTCTGCGCTTGGCGTTCGTCCGCGAACCCCATTGATGTTTGCCGTCCGTGTTTTTTCTTCTTCATTTTAGCTGTGTATATTACCCTTTGCTTCTATCACACATATCTTCTCAAGAATCGACAAACTGACTAATCCTTTAGCTACAAACAATTTAGCTATGAACGCCATTTTTCGTAGTTGATATCGGATACTTAGAGGTCGCCCCGCCGTGGTAGTCTATAGTGGCTAAGGTACTTCACTGCGGACCCGCATGTCGTGGGATGAAACCCCGGCTGCGACGGCTGCATTTTCGATGGAAGCTAAAATGCTGTAGGCCTGTGTGCTCAGATTTGGGTGCCCGCTAAAAAAAACCCAGGTGGTCAAAATTTCCGGAGCCCTCCACTACGGCGTTTTTCATAATCATATGGTGGTTTTGGGACGTTAAACTTCACATATCAATCAACACTTAGAGGTCATTGATAAAGGCGCTTTGTGGTTTTGTAAAAGTTTTATATGGACGTATGATGTGTATTGCTGGAATACTATTTCTTTTTAACGTCTGACGTACAAAACGGCTTAAAAGCTTCTCTAATCAGTGTATAATCAATCGCTCTGATGAGACTTTGGGACTTTAACTGGCCTCGAAAGATTATTTTTTACTAAATAATGCATTGTCTCCTTCTACTGTATTTTCCGCGTCTTCCGCCAGCCCCCAGTTCGGTGCCTGTTCTTGCTTCTAGAGTAAGTTTTTTTTAGTTGGGGCGTCTTACGCTCATGTTTTAAAAGAAAAGCGCGCATGTTCAAAAAACGCGCCGGGAAGACCTCCCGCGAAAGGAATGCGGCGAGGTTCCCGGTCGTCCGTATTGATCGGCCAGCCAGCGCACTGTGTTCCGTCGTCGGGGACTTCCCTCGCGGCTAAGCAGCGGTCGTCTCGCAACCAAGTCCTGGCTCCCTGCGGGAGTGGGCGCACACACGGCGTTGGCAGCGCACGGTGGCGTACGCCTGGGGACACAAACCCGTTCGCTGGTTTTCTCGGCAAATATTTCTTTGTCGGTCCGCTACACTCGGCGCCTCGTCGTCCACCCACGTTCGAGCAGCTGTGGTAGTGTTTATCTGTTTTTTTAGATGCAAGGCAATTCTTTGACTAACGTGTGTAACGCCGCACGTGCATCCGCCCGTGCGAACGCGTCGCAACGCGTTCCTCCTCACTGTAGGTGTTGGAGCGGTGCCAAACAGGTCATGCCGAAGCTGTGCGTCGACGTCACGTTCTCCTCGCAGTGCGCACATACGCCACTCTCTCCCTCGCTTTCCGAGCGCTCGCCGCAGCACCCGCAGATGCCACCTCGTCCGTTCTCCCGCAACACCTGCCGCTATACCGCCGCTCGTAACACCGCCGACTCGATGGTAGTGGAACAATGATCCGGGACTTTTTGAAGACGCTCCTGCTCCGAGTACGTTGCCGTGCGCGTCAGCGACGTCGCGATCTTCGCGCTGCACCTCGATCCCAACCTATCGAAGGAACGGGTTCAGCGCTGTCTGGAGAAGACGCTGACTGGTTGCGGCGAGGCGTGTCGACGCGCATCTCTTATCGTCACAGGAGACTTCAACGTTAATGTCAACCGAGTAGGAGGAGAATCGCTCGTCGATTATATGCGTGATACGTACTCGCTCAAGTGCGTGTCGCTGGCGGAACCGAAACTACCCACCATGATAGGGTGTATTTGCATCGATCTGGTTTTACTCAACTTCGATGACGCATGTCTGCAGGAACCTCTCAGCGTGCACTTCACCGATCACGAGGCCACGCTAGTGAAGGCGAAGCGCGCGCCTGCTCCGGTCCAGCGCCCGTGTCTCTGAAGAAACGACGACTACGAAGTCCTGCCAAACGCTTTAATGAAACTTACACGGAACCCAACCTGACTCCCGTGTCTTTGTGCTTCAAAGAAACGCTTCGTCGAGTAAGCGCTACACTGAGTTTCGCATCAAATCGTGCTTCCAGCACCCGCGTTGACGCCTGTTTCAACCGGGTCAACGCCGCATACTTGTGGACCGCTGTTGCTTCGCATCCAATCAAGGTTCCCTTCGGGGAGATGTTCGATATGTTTTTTTTTTTTGGGGGGGGGGGGGGGGGTCGATTTTGCCGAACGGATTTCTTCTGTCCCGGGCAGCCAGCAATCGGCTTCCGCGGGTGGACACGCAGCGCAGATGACCGCCGCCTTAACACGGCGCCTCATCAGAGCTCCGAGCGACGAGCATCGCGCCATTCTCCTTTCTCATCGCCATCTTCTCGTGGCCCGTAATGTCTTCATTTCTTCATTTTTTTTCCTCCGTTTTTCTAAATGCTGGCTCTGCGTACTCGTCTTATTTTCGTTCCGCACTTGCTCGATGAGGAGTGTTCGTCTTCCTTTCCCTCTCACTCGTCACCTCCGTCCAAAGCAAATGGGTCATTTATTTGTGTTCACTCCAACCTACGAACGAGAACGCTAACGTGGAAGGCAGACGTACTCTGATTTTTTACATAACTGGTCGAGTTATGCGTATTCTTTAGTTATGCCTAACTTTATAGTTATGCGCCTGCGCGTGTGCCTCATCAGACATGGCCGCTCCTGCGGTGTACATGAACTAACGCGTGCAATGAGAAGTGAAAACCAATCTTCGAGCCGGAATAAAATGCGTGGGCTCTGCGTGGCAGTCAACCATTCCTCCACAGAGCCACACCAGCTCTTGAAACTGCTTGGGAAAAAAAAAACATCCTATTACTGGCATCATGTCGGTTGCGTTAACATAAGCGTGGCAGAAGCCTAGGACTGCACCACGGCGTCACACCTTGGGAAGTGCGTAGCGAATGGGTAGCATCGAGCTGTCCACCTTTTACAAAGGGCTCAGCCATAATTTATCACCATTGTCATCAAATCCCGCATCATCAACACTGCGCGCAGCTATTTGTACACATTGTCTTCCATACGCGCACTGTGTTTAATTACTTGCCAACATGACGTTGAATTATAAGTGCTTGGATTGCTTTGGCATTCGATTCATCTTAGACGGATGCGCAAGGGACCTTGTTTCTTTCCGTCCCGTATTTACCGGTTTAGTACCAACATTGATGTGCTCCCGAATGAGGCAGCCGCACCTGTGGGGCCGTTTTCCTCTGAGCAATGCTTGCGCGAGATGCGAGGAAGCGAGATTTACAGGCCGGCCAAGATGGGAAGTTAATGCAGGTGGCCTTGAGACAGGCGCCAGAAAAGGAAATAAACGAATATGGGGAAATCGGCACGAATCAGGTGCAAGATGCGAATCAACCGCTCTCTTCTCAGACGTAGAGAAACGAGAGAAGAAACGAGTATACACGCTGACTGCGTGGGGAGTCGAGAGGCAGCTGCTGCCCGCGCCCTTAATCAAGTCTGCATTGTTTATCGAGTCAGCGAATGAGCGGTCAGCACGCTAGACAAACACCTTTCGCGCTGACTCTTTTTTCTTTTAGTCCTGTTTCTTACTCGTAAACTTCGCAAGTACTCTTGGTGGAAACTGTTGATTAACTTATACCGTATGGATATGTTTTAGTTTGTGTTCTTTTTTAGCTTCTTCCACTTAAGAGTCGACATTCAAGTTTGCAGTTTTTTTGTCAGTTTGGCATATACAGCGAGTCGCAAGAGTATACAGAAGTCACTGAACCTTTGAAATTTCGGCGGCTCTTAATTTATATAAAGAGACAGTGATGTTTGCCAAAATAATAATAATCAGGATATTAAGCACTCGAGCAAAGATTCTAAGTATATCTTTCAAGAGCGACATAAATTATATTGTAAGAACTTGAAATTTACTAAAGTGTCACCAATATACAGCCACTACTGATCATCCTAGACTACTGTGTCGTACCCTTGCATCGCTGCTATCAATCAATAAAGCATGCTTTACGTCTATATACTGGAGGCTTAAGAACATTCCCTAGATTCGTAAAATGAACGATTTGCACTACAGCAAAATGACATATGCGAGTGTCTGGATGTTCTTGTCATAATAATGAAAACAGAAAAGCAATATGATTAGACGCCTAAATATTATCCCATATGTAACCGCAAGCACAACTCGTCTTAAATAAGATACTACGAAGTGGCCCTGCTGGCTCTTTATCCGCTGGAAATTATTTACACGGGTGTTTACAAAGATCGACAAGAAGTAATGTCTCCACCTTTCTGTCTGTCTTGGTATTTCTTTGTCAAAAAAAACAAGCTAAAAAAATCCACAAGGCTAATAGAAACACGGGAAATTGTTCTGTTTTACGTGGACGCGTTCGCGCTTCAATTTCTACCGACCGTATAAGTATTCCGTCATGTTAGAAAAACGCTCACTATATATATTGACACATGAAGCTCTCATGTTATATAGTTCGCTCACGCTTGAAAAACGCTCAGAACCTCTCATGTTGTATAGTTAGATCGGCGAGAAAGAATGAGATAAGGCCGTTTGTCGAGTGCATAATTTCAGCCTCCTGGCGAAGACTAGAATTTTTAACAGGTTGTATTAAAATTTCTAAAAGCCTGCGTTAACTACCTTCACAAAACATTCTTTAACTTTTCCCCTGCTCCTTAATTACTCCGATGCAGACCCGTAGCCAGGAACATTTTTCGGAGGAGGGGGAGAGGAACACTCACTGAAACCTTTGACTGAATGAGAAGCACATCTTTTTTTCATTATTTGTTCCTCAAAGTTTTGGAGAGGAGGATGCGGACCATTCACCCCCCCCCCCCGCTCGTAGACTGGAATGAATCAATAAACCAACCAATCCGTGAGGTACCCATTGAGTCAGTCAATTAACTAGTCACTTAATCCATCACGAATTTAACCAATCAACCGATAAATCAATCAATGTTCGCTCAGGGGTATGAAATTCCTGGTGTCAAAATGTCAGCCAACGGTGCTGCGATGCTATACAAAAAAAAAGTACTGGTCACGGAGAAACAGATAGATGACAAGATATAAAGAATGTTTCTTTTTTTTTTTTTGAGGAAGGGGGAAGGCGTGGGTGAGAGGCGTGTGTAGTATTTTCCTTCCCTTTTCTTCTGTCGTTCGTATCAACTTCTACTGTTCGTCTTCGCTCAAATTTCGTGCAACGCACCGTCAGCGACGTCACCATTCCCAGAACTGGCAGCTGGGAGCATTAATTCGCTCCAACTGCTTGGTCCCTGTGTTTATCGCTTCTTCGCCGAAAGATGAACGTTTTTTTTTTTTTCATTTCTCTCTTCTGCTCGCTCCCTTCACGTGTTTCAAGAACGCCTTCCGGTCGCATACTGCGACGGGAATGAGCGCTTCATCTCTCCTTTTGTTCCTCGATCAGTCGAGCGTTATTGAAGTGACGGTGCTTCGCAGTGCGAGATAGCCGCCCACACTGGCCGTGCCAGAGGCTGAAATTCGATCGACGGCCTATGAAAGGATCCTCCTGCGCAAGATATCTTTCGCAACTTTTGCGAGGGAGAAAGCGGGAGATGGATGCTCGTTTAATTATACGACTAATCAATGCGGCATTTCTCCTATACAATCTGCAGTTTGTCCGGAGACTATATTCAGCTTTCTTTGTATCTCATCGCTTACTCTTTCCCGGTCAGCTTGATGGGTGAATCGCATCACGTCCGCGTGACAGCCAGCTTCATATTGAGCCCTCCGTGGCAGCAGAGACCCGCGGATTCTTCCGTTGTACCCTGAAAATAGATTGCGCTACTCTTCCGAGGCTAACGAGCGTTTGCTGCCAGGACGAGTCGCTGTCCAAGTTAAGGTCACGTGCAAACCCTGTGACCCGTAGGTGATTACTGCCGCAGCTCGTAACAGTGCAGGAAATTTAGATCAGCTTGATGCTTCTCGCGGCGATAAAGATATTTCCTGAGATAGCTGTTTCATTGGTTAGTACTCCTGAAGCGCTCAACATATTTTATTGATGAGAAAGATTGAAAACTCACGGGGTTCCTTATGTATTCCGACTCCGTTTGTTTGTTTGTTTGTTTGTTTGTTTGTTTGTTTGTGTGTCAAGACTATGACACATACTCGCTCTGGAGGATTGGTCAAGACTGCGTACTATAACGTTTTGTGACAACTACAGTAATGCTTAATGATATGAAATTAAAAAAATTAAAAGAGAAAAAACAGGGAAAGCAGGGTCAAAGTATTCTTCTTCCTCTACTTTCTTTCTCAGTCCATTATAGTCACCCCTGCAAGTTCCACCAAAAAAAAAAATTGGGGGAGAAGGAGGGAGGGGAGAAATGAAAAGCAGGGAGGTCAACCAGACGCACGTCCGGTTTGCTACCCTGTACTGGGGGAAGGGGTGAGGGGATTAAAAATAAGAAAGAGAGTGGTGAAGGGCAACGTGTGGGTACATGTGACTTTGTCCATTGCACGCTTATAAGCGGTCGCGTAGTCCCGTCGCCTTTAGAAAACCTAGCAATGCCCGCGTTACTTTGCTGACCTGCGACGCGTGGAGCCATGAACCGAGGGTCTTCTCTTCGGAAAAAGGTCTACTAGCTAGTGTCTCTAACGTTTCAAGTAGCAAGTACGTTCGTTCGCAAAACGATCACACGAACACAGTAGATGTTCTATTGCCTCGTGAGTGTCGCACGATTCACATCGGGAGCTATCCGCCATTTCCTTGTGAATGAGTACGCCTTCGTGAAAGCTACTCCAAACCACAGGCGGCACAGCAAAGTTGCATCCCGGCGGGAGAGCTCTGATGGAACTTGAAGCTTTCTCGATGGGTCCAATATATGCAGGCGGCGGTTCCGGTCACTGGGGTCACTCAGCCAAGTTTCCGACATAGTGTTAGCGAACGAGTGAAGGCCCCTTGCAGCTTTGGTTCTCGACAAGGGTATTGGGGTTGTCTGGGCGTCCGCGTGGGTAGATCGGGCAGTATCATCAGCAAGGTCGTTACCGACAATGCTACAATGTCCCGGTAACCACTGAAACATCACGTAATGTCATTTCAATAAAACTTCGCGAAGCACTGACTGCTCTTATTTCATTCACTAGTTGTTGATGCACCCTTTGTCGTAAAGCTGATTGCTAGCCCTGTAGGGATGCCTTAGAGTCGCAGAACACAGCCCATTTTTGAAGCCGAGCTTCCGCGATTTAAAGTATAGCAGTACGTAAAATGGCAAGCTCCGCTGCTGTGGATGTTGTCCTGTGGGACCGTTTGAAC
Organism: Rhipicephalus microplus; assembly: GCF_013339725.1. Taxonomy (NCBI): domain Eukaryota; kingdom Metazoa; phylum Arthropoda; class Arachnida; order Ixodida; family Ixodidae; genus Rhipicephalus; species Rhipicephalus microplus. The sequence continues at coordinate 246,814,653 of NC_051165.1, forward strand.
TTTATAGTTACCTGGTCGGTATGACAGCAGCACCTGTGGAGATGTCAGCCGAGACCGATCCATCGGTGTAATTGTGCGTCCTTTGGCCGTATTTGTCGTTGAGTAGCGAAAAGGTCGCCTGTCGCAGGACCACTGTTGAATGGCGGCTCTTGTTCCTAATTCCCGGAGTAGTGAGGCACACCTGTGGTTGTTGTAGGCACCACGGAGGTGACGGTAGTCTTGTTGCTGGAGTGACGCCCGATGGAAGGCATTCTCTATGGACAGAAATAATCTTTGAAAACATTTCTGGGGGTCTCTGAAGTCGTAACACAGCAACATGGTGACCGGGAACTCAGCAGAGTTGTCTTATGTGGGCTTAAATTGTCAGTAGTGATGTATGTTTGAATCGGATGCTCTTTTGCGATCATAATTGCCCCGTAGGTTGAGGTGCATCGCGGCAATCCTAAGCACACGCGTAGTGCTTGTCCTTGCAGACTTTCGAGAGTGCGGATGTTCGTCTTGCACGTACTTGCCAGTAACGGCAACATGTAGCGCAAAAATCCCAGAAACAGTGCCCTGTATAGCTGCATCATTGACCTTATCGATGCGCCCCAAGATTTTCCGCAGAGGAACCGCATTATATGGACGATGGAAGTTAGCCTTTTCTTCAAGTAATTGCAGTGGGCACTCCACGAAAGGTCCCTGTCAATAATCACACCCAGGAAGCGATGGCTCTTCTGGTATGGGATACTTTGTCCATTGATGGAAACGGGGTATTGTGCCATGGCTCTGCGAGTAAACGCAACCAATACACATTTCTACGTTGAGACGGAAAGACCTTGTTTGCGGAGATAAGAGCATGTCAGGGTGACAGCCTGCTGGACTCTTGCACGTACCTGCAGACGAGCTACAGCCGAAGACCATAAACAAACATCGTCAGCATATATGGATATGTGGATAGAAATTGTCCGTGCATGAATAAATGGTACCCTGGTACAGGAAACTACATTCTATGCAGCACTTTTTATTTGGCTGGTTTAGCTAAAAATAAAGAAATGAAGGGCCATTTCTTCTTCCTGTTTTGTCGTTAATGGATAATCTTTCTGGTGTTTGTTTTCTTCAATGAAATTCGTTAATATTTAAATAATTGTCAAACAAACAAGCGCCTTAATGTGTGTGTGTGTGTGTGTGTGTGTGTGTGCGTGTGTGTGTGCGCGTGTGCGTGCGTGCGTGTGTGTGTGTGTGTGTGTGTGTGTGTGTGTGTGTGTGTGTGTGTGTGTTTGTGCGTGTGTGTGTGAACAGTAATTTCGTACTCTGAATTCGTTCGGCTCAGTAGAAGGTATACCTCTGTGCTTGTACTGCAACCGGAAGCAGTTCTAAAGCTTGTTGCTATGAATTCAAGTGGACTTCACTGCGGTGAACTACTCGCGCTGGAAACTTCGTGCGTTCTGCAGGAACCTAGCAGCGTTGAAAACAAAGTGTACCGGTATTATACTATGGAGCACGACTGTGCGCCGGACTTCACACTGAACCTCACCAATTTAAAAGCAGTCCCAAAGATTGGCTTCGCCAACGTGTAGCCGCGGATTTTCCGCGCGGCTTTAGGGCAGGCCGCAGCCGGGCTTGGTACAAGACTTACGGGGATTTAAGTTCAGACGATCCTACGTGGGAGCTCAAAAGTAACGCACTACAACTGGACAGATTTAAAACGCCCGTTGTCTGTGGATAAAGTTGCGTGCCGCCGGTAAACTTCTTCACAGAGTAAGTGGCGGCCTAAAGACTTGCAGCAATGTCGCCATTGAGCCTGTACTTCCTTTATTCGGGTATATAAGTTTCCCTCTGTTAGTTTGCCTTCTCTGATTTTTCTGCGTAGTGTGTGCGCGCGTTCCTGTATACGAGCCCGCTGGCTTACTTGTCTATACTTTTTGTCACACGGTCGAACGGTCAGTCGGTCTGTGTGCGATTCCCCGCACGCTCCCTACGTAATTGACGCCGCTGCTACCGACGGTATGTGAGCGAGTCCCTATCGTGGTTGTGGTGTTCGGTTGTTGACTTGAATGATGGAATTTCGGTGCCGGTTGTGGCGGTTGCATTTAGACGGATCAGAAATGCTTCAGTTCGTTATACATTGCAATGTCAGTGCTCGTGTCTAGTGTAGGCGAAATTAAACGGAACCCTTCACTACGGCGTCGTTCATATCCTGAGTTTGTTTGGAGCATCATATACCCCATAAAGTTATGGTAACATAACAAACGCAGAGAGGTTGCGTCTATAATGCGGGAAATGGCGATATATTGCACAGCTTCGCGATGTTAACGTTAGGCCTCACTCGAAGCTTGCACGAAATTGTCCCGCAAAAACTTCGAGCGTTGTGCGGCTGTTCGCTTTTAGTTTATTTCATTTTAATTACCACGCCTGTTTCATGGCGTCTGCCCCGCCGCGGTGGTCTAGTGGCTAAGGTACTCGGCTGCTGACCCGCAGGTCGCGGGATCGAATCCCGGCTGCGGCGGCTGCATTTTTGATGGGGGCGGAAATGTTGTAGGCCCGTGTGCTCAGATTTGGGTGCACGTTAAAGAACACCAGATGGTCTAAATTTCCGAAGCCCTCCACTACGGCGTCTCTCATAATCATATGGTGGTTTTGGGACGTTACACCACAAATCAAATCATGTTTCATGGCGTCTCGCTTACTCGTGCGTTGAAACTCTTACAACCTTTACTCTGGGCAGACCGCGCGGAACGTTGACGCCTGCTTGAGTCACGTGGGAATTCTTTGGGTATAGCATAAGTGCCACGACTTATCGAACCACGGCGATCCAGCGCTTCTTCTCGGCTCCTCCTTGGGGACTAATCGAATATCGTCCGGGCGATAGCGGATAAGGTCCGGCAACGCCCATTGTTCTTCGTAGCACACTCCACGGAAGAGCGTCATTTCTCTCCATTAAAACTTTCCGCCCGCCCTGCAACGCCTTTCAATTCCTCCTGCTCGGAAACTCGCGGTATTGTTCTCCCTTCCCTCCACTTTTTCGCTGCCCCTTTACTTCTGTCAAAGTGCCAGGTGTAATACTTGCAATATAGTACAATGTATCTTCTAGAATTCTACACAAAAGTTGTCCTGTGTACCTTAACTTGTCTCTCGCACAAGAGTCTCTAGTGTTGGGCCTGTTGGTACACAGCTTGGGAAATCGAAGAATGCAGCCTTCAAAGACACGCGCAAAAGAATAGAAACGCTTTTAGAGAAACGTAATTAGGAGGTCCCATGCGCCGCGTTTTCATCTGCTTGGATTTCTAAGGTTCATGGGCGTTTAGCTTGTGCTTCGTTCGTCACATGCCCACTGTCCTCCCGATGAGTTCCGAGCAAGCTCCTCCATCATCATTCATTTCGTGAAGGTGGCTAGTTTTTTTTTTTTTTTTTAACGGTGGAGTTGTTCATGTCAGCATTTGGTGGCAATGCGTCAACAGAAAGTATGCCACGATCATGAACTGACGCGCTCTGTTTGTTTGCTTGTTTGTTTCCTTGTTTGTTTCCTTGTTTGTTCGCTTGTTTGTTTGTTTGTTTGTTTGTTTGCAGCCTGCAATCAATGGCACATACCCACTCTGGGGGATTGGCCAAGAAAACATATATTATCCTGTAGACGACAACTGCACTATTGCTTACAAAAAAGAAAAAAAAATATTTAGAAGGAAGACAGTATATTAAAAAAAAAAAGAAAACTTCAGGGAGTGAAAAAAACCCAATAAAATAATCACTAATGTAATAACTATACCTTTATATTGGGAGCTGACGAGATAGCTGAGTTTGCCAAACCTGATTGATTTGGGATGTTTGTCTCATATTTATTCACATTTCTAGAATTACTTCCCGATCTGGTTTGTGTGTGTGCGTGTGTGTGTTTACGTCCTCTCTGCCCTCGTCATCTTCTGCTTCGCTTCCAGGATAAGTGCGCTGATTTGCCCGGCGTGCGATGGTTGATGAGTAACTATGGGTGAGAGAACGAGTACAGAGAGAGAGGGAGAGAGATTGTTGGCGAGAAGAATTGTTGACGTGAAGGGATTTGAACCCGTGTACCCAAGATCCGAAGGCTAGCATCGAAACCACTCAGCTATCCACGCACGCCGCTGACTGGGCATAACATAGCGTGGTGTAGTTATTCTAGCGAGGGGTTGGGAATGAAAGGTGAGGAGATGGTATGCGAGGAGAAGGGGAGAATAAGGGGTCAATGCTGTCGAAAAGTTTGTGTGCGACACAAATAGATTTGCCAGTTGAATACACAGCTAATAATTCTACATTATGTCATCTTATAAAAAGATCTTCGGTCATTTGGACGTTACGCGAAGTAGTGTAAGCTAAAATTAGGATCCATCATAATTAACGCTTCATCACAATTGCAGCTGTAACATCTATTAACACTTTTAAATAATAGTAATAAAACCAGTATGTTTGATCCGCTCCTCTTTTGGCTGATCCCTCTGAGTGGGTAGGTGCCAGTCATACAACAACAACAACAACAACAACAACAACAACAACAACAACAACAACAACAACAACAACAACAACAACAACAACAACAACAACAACAACAACAACAACAACAACAACAATAATAATAATAATAATAATAATAATAATAATAATAATAATAATAATAATAATAATAATAATAATAATAATAATTGTCATCATATCTGGATTTCCGTCAGGCTTGCAACCACTTCTGCAGAACTGTTTTTTTATGGTTTGTCCCGTAACCTTTCTTATGATAATCGCGTAAATTGGGACTTAATTTATATTTTGTCAAGAATATTAGGATAATTGTTGCGCCTCCGTCCCGTATGCCCACGTCAGTCGTCAATCAAGAAACATCGTGGGTACATCAGCATTCCCAGAAAGTGGCGAACTCCTTGCGAACTGTTACGACCGGCCCTGGGGAGCCAAGCAGGAAGAGTTTGGGGGAGAACCGGTTCTTGACCGACGGTGTCGTCCACTCCCACCTCCCCATTCGGGTTCCTCCTCTCGCTGGGAGAGCTCCGGGGTCTGCTGTGCGTTCGTGACCATGTTTGGTAACATTTTAGGGCGCCGTGACCATATATGGACCTCGTGTTAGGTTGGGCCACTCCATGTGTTGTGAGGTGTGTTTCCCCCTCTCTCGTGGCCGAGGTGCCGGAGATACCGTATTGGCTGACGATGCGGACGGGGCGCCCAGTGTCAACGGCGCGGCGCTATAAAATGCCGAATACGTTTTGTATCACACGCACTCTTCTCTGTTTGGGTCAGTTGACCACTTCTCCACATGTAAATAAATCTCTGTTGTTCGTTCGGGCGCTTCTTCTCGCTGAGTTGTTGGGACTCCGGTGTTAGGTTGTGCCACTCCATGTGTTGTGAGGTGTGTTTCCCCCTCTCTCGTGGCCGAGGTGCCGGAGACACCGTATTGGCTGACGATGCGGACGGGGCGCCCAGTGTCAACGGCGCGGCGCTATAAAATGCCGAAGACGTTTTGTATCACACGCACTCTTCTCTCTTTGGGTCAGTTGACCACTTCTCCACATGTAAATAAATCTCTGTTGTTCGTTCGGGCGCTTCTTCTCGCTGAGTTGTTGGGACTCCGGTGTTAGGTTGTGCCACTCCATGTGTTGTGAGGTGTGTTTCCCCCTCTCTCGTGGCCGAGGTGCCGGAGACACCGTATTGGCTGACGATGCGGACGGGGCGCCCAGTGTCAACGGCGCGGTGCTATAAAATGCCGAAGACGTTTTGTATCACACGCACTCTTCTCTCTTTGGGTCAGTTGACCACTTCTCTACATGTAAATAAATCTCTGTTGTTCGTTCGGGCGCTTCTTCTCGCTGAATTGTTGGACGATGGATCCTGCGACGGGGCCAGCTACCGAAAGCGAGACCGGCATCTCCTTGCAAACATGCGTAATGATACTGCACCGCAGTGGAGCTTACATGTAAGCCCCACACCCCAGGCAAAAATCCCGCTGCTACCACACTGTATGCACTATCCCTTTTGCGCATCTCCTTTTTTTTCAACGTCTCTTTTCTCTCATCTTTTATCCCCCGTACCCCCTTCCCCAGAGCAGGGTAGCCAGCCTGTCTGAGAACTGACTAACCTCCCTGTCCTTCCTCTTTCAATCCTCCTCCTCTTCCTCCTTTTGCGCTGACTGACATAGGCTTTTATAGTTTGCTCGTAAAGAGAGCAGCCAGTAGATGCTCAGTGAGAGAAGCTAGCAGACAATTAGAGCCGCATGCAAGGTATATTCAAGTAATCAACTACCTATGGGAACCAGCAATCACAATAAAATAAATAAATGCATTTGTGTCGCAGCGTGGAAGGATATAGCAGAGGGAGTGGGAGGAAAACGAGCGCACGATGGTATAGGGCGGTGTGACTTCCCCCGATGCTGGATTGTCCGCGCCTCGGCGACCTCGGCGTCACAAGCCATGTCCTCCCAAGATCGATCCCCGAGCCGAGATCCGCCCTCATCTCACGCGGCGCCCTGAACCAGCGACGACGGTTCGCGCCAGAACCTGCGTCGCAGGAAAGCCGGCTCTCGCGGGCTCACGCCTTCGGACGGACTCGGCCGCTTCACACGAAGACATGCTCAAAAGAAGCGCGCAGCGATCGGGCTTCCACACCTTACGGGACTGTCGAAGCAACGAAGAATGCAGCACGGTTGTGATAAATGACCCGCGATCGACTTTCTTCATTGCCTGATATAAGGGCTCGAAGAAAAATGGAAGAAGAGATGAAAACAGCTGGCAAATACGTTTCTTCGATGCAACTTCCCTCGGGATCGAAGCGGGAGGTCTACTTCACGGTTCAGGTAGCGCGAGAAATGTGCTGGCAGCAGCATCTGGATGAACCAATTGTGTGCTACAGTTGAATCACACAAGTATCCTACCGCTTGTCCAGAACTTTCTATCTGCGTGGACAGAACTGCGTTCGCATACCCTCTTTTAGAATGTAATAGCTGTCGTGCTGTAAAACTATACATATGCGGTTGTTGTCGATTGTTATAGCATTGTGAGGACGCCTTGCTCATTTGCTGCCAGTTCAGTAAGTCCGAGCAGTATATATATCAACGGGGCCCATCGAACTGAACTTCGGACATGTTATACTTTTACCCTCAATGCTTTTTCAGCCCATTAACTGGCTGAAGGAACGTTCAACCGGTAGAATAATTCAAAATACCTTATAGTGCTCTTCACGGGACGCTTGTTGCCAACTTCCTCCCCTTTGCGTATATACACTTTCGTCGCGGCATGACCTGCTGGGCTTGTTTTCCTATATATGGCGTTCAGATTTGTTGAAGTTCATTTACAGGTTCGGGAGTTCACAGGTTCGGGAGCCTGAATCCGACGCCATGCATATTGCTCTTGCTCCTCTCTCTCTCTATTCCTTTGGAATGCGCTACGGAAAGCTTGCATTTTTCTGAGTGAAAGTGTCAGATTTTACTCTTGCGTCCTTTGCTGTCCGGTTGTCCTTTATATACGATCGTACTAAACAAGTTTACGCATGTCGAACACGTGGTTTTTGTTGTCTCCTTGTACTCTCTTTTTTTTTCATCTTCTTTATAACAGGAGGAACAGATGATGAAATCGAAAACATGACGTCTGCTCGATTAGTGTGCCACAACCTGCTAATCTTGACTCCCTTTTTTTAATCGTGTCTGAGTTCCTTATTAATTAATGAGAGTGATTTATTGATTTAGCGAAAGTGAAATAGCTATTTATTCATTAGAGCATTACTTCTTGTTTAACGTTCTTATGGATTAATCGCAATTTCTCCCTAATGGGTCGTTATTACCTGATGTAATGTGCTGCGAACGCACTGCGTGAACAAGTCGCCTCGCCTGCGCCCTCTTGCTGATTGATGCCTGCCTCGGACATCCGTCGCATACCTGCGGCCTACGAAGAAGGGGGAAAGAAAGTGGGTCACGTTGCAGCTTTCCTTTGGTGGCGTTCATTCAGATGGGGCCTGTTTGTGTTACCTCCACCACAGCAGCTGGCGAGATGCCTGTGACCGCCTAGGCTGTCCGTGGCCTCTGACCTTTAACCCAGCGACACGACTCTTGCCTGCCTCCGCCTCTAGCGTATCCTCCTCCTCTGCGTTCTCAGAGATATAGCGCAGCAAGGATCATTGTAACGCTGAATACAGCTTTTTCATTTATTTACGTGTGTGTGTTTCGGGGATTCGGGGATATTTAGGGGGAGCGATGGAAAGAGAATAGGGAAAGAGGAGCATTCTAAAACACTATACTAGGCGGGATTACAAAATGCTATAGCGTGAATATTTAAAAACCAAACAAACTGGTACGCCTGTCTAGTAGCACTCTTGGGTTACCTCTATCGTCTTCTAAAATTTTCGATGTGCCGCTCGCCACTGCCAGTTAATAAATAGAATAAACGAACTGCAGAAACACCCTGAAGAAGAATAAAAACGAAAAATCAACTTCTTTTTGAAATGAGGACTTTATTTATTCAGTATGCTTTACAGGCCTGTCTTAATGTTGCTTTGGGGCCAACATTTGAATTCACACGACTTTAATTGTAAATTATGTTAGTGTGTAAATATTGTTGTATCAGCGGCATCCTGTTATAGTACCCATTGTGTTGCTCTTTATTTGTGATTAAGATGTACCCATACATGTTGAATCCTTTCGGTAAACTTTGTACCTTTCAATGCACTTTGCTGAGGCCAACATATTACTGATCTTTGTCACAAAGGAGAGAGAGATGCAACTTTATTTTAAAGAAAGAAAAAAAAAAGTCTGGCGAGTTAAATAGGGATCTGGGCAAATATCCCCACCTAGGTGTCGGAAAAAGGCGTGATGAACACATGGTGAAGTTACTAATGGCTACACAACAAAAGTGCCGACTTACGTAAGCAAACGGCCTCTCGGTAATTCCTCTCCATCTCTCTCTCTCTCGCACGCGTAATTTGTTGTCTTTTTCTCAGTGAGTGTATGCGCACGTATGCGTGTGCGCGCGCGCGCGTGTGTGTATTGCCGTTGCCGTGATGGCCTGTATAAAGTCTTACAGTGATAACACGACACTGAGTCAGCTGAGGTGTAACATGGGCAGAATTGAGCACGCTGTAAAAAGTGGCAGAAACTTAAAAGATGCCAAGCCGAATTCAGACATGGGCAAAAACCGGATGTACGCATTAAGGAACAAAGAAGGCAATGCCATATCCAATATGTATAGGATAGTCTAGCTGGCGGATGACTTCTGCAGAGAGCTGTACAGACGTAAAAACAACCAGAATAATATCACGAGAAACAATAACATTCCAGAGGAATTCGACGTCCTACCAGTGATGACAGGGAAACTAAGGGAGGTGCTAAAAGGAATGCAAAGAGGCAAAGCCGCTGACGAGGACCTCCTGAAAGATGGCGGAGAAAGAAATTGTGCTAGAAAAACTGGCCATATATATATATATATATATATATATATATATATATATATATATATATATATATATATATATATATATATATATATATATATATATATATATATATATATATATATATATATATATATATATATATATGGAGGGCCTCTTGACGGGAAGGTTGCCGGAATCTTGGATGAACGCCAACAGCCAACATCATATTAGGAAACGTCAAGGACCTGAAAAGTTACAGGCCGACCAGCTTACTGCTGTAGGTTCTCTACAAACTATTTACAAAAATACTAGCTGATAGAATGCGCGCGACACATGGTCACGGACGCCTATACCAAAAATTGGCTCATGTTGTGGTCTCATGAGAGCTGTCGCCGGAAAGTGGGAGGAGCTATAGTGGTCTCGTCATTGGATGAATGAGACCAATGACGGAGCCGACGTTACATTGGGAACCCCTGCCGCTGTTCGAGATGCGTGCGGCTATAGTGCCTAGAATATACTGCCAGTATATTCTAGCCACTACAGTGCGGCGTTGGACAAGGCACGTATGCGTCTACCAATAACCACGCCCTTTCCTGCTCTTCCGAGGATCCTCCTCCTCTCCCGTTCACTCGATCCTTCTCCCGCTGAAACATTTGTGCGCCAATGCAGGCAACATTCCATCGGCGGAAGAGTCGTGTTCGTTGGCTGGCTCTCGTCCTGATGGGTTGCGTGCGGTGTTTGATTGGTTACTGTCAACAAAAACAGGAAAGAGGAGTGTGGACCTGAGGTGTTTTAATGATGGTGTGACGTGAGAAAAGAAACATGGCTCATACAATCACTCGTCGTTGAACTCTTAACCTTTCCATTTGCTGTTTGTCTTTCAGTATGTAATGTACCTGCTTTCATTTTGCTAGCTCCTAAGCTTCAGTTTCTCCCAACCTCAGGCAAGTGAAGTCCGTGTTCGATATAGCTCTGCCGACACGATACTGCGTTGGCTCTTTGTTGGCACTGGTTCGATCATCTTGAATAGGTAACCTGTTGCTGTGCGCCATTACGTGGCCAGCTCAACCGTTCTGCTTTCTTTTACCCGGATCAATATGAGTCACCTCATTTGTTCGGGCATTCAGGCTGTCGCATTCAAGCTTCTTAACGCTACACCTGTAATTCTTCTCTGTACCTCTCTGTTTCGTGGTCTTCTGCGCTAAGTTTCTTTGCTAACATTAAACTTATAGTGCAGCTTAAAAAAGGCATTTTTTTACTAACTTTCCTTGCTGAAATTGTCAGTGAGTTTCAATTAAACTATAGATATAGCCTACAATATCTTCTGAAATTCATCTTTATGATGACTTCGTTCTGCACTCTTTATACTTTGTATGTTCAGACTTTTTTTTTATTTTCCAACTGCGTATAGGAGATGAAAGTTCAAGTAGTTGAGGAGGATGTGGTTGGTGGCACGAGTTACACATTGGTTGGCTGAGTTTCTGTTCGTTTCGGAATAGTTTATCCTGCCTTAGAGTTTAGATAAAAAGGCGTAACAACATGCACGTGGCAGGCGCATCACGTCCTATATAACTGCAATTCCCACTGCCGTTCTCGCGCGGCGAAGGTTTTCACTTCATCCCTGTCTCCATATATTCTTCCCTTGTCGCTAAATGGTTAGCTGTCATTAACTAACACGCGAAGGTACGCTACGGGTAATTAAGACAAACATACCGGCTTGGATGTCTAAATTGGATTTGCTGCTGGCAACGAGGCTTTCATTGTAAGGCTCGCATTGCAGCAGCGGCGCTGACAGAACTGTACGTGCGCGCTATAAGCGAGTTAAGCTGCTGCAATCTCGAAAACACACACACACACACACACACACAAACACACACACACACACACACACATATATATATATATACATATATATGTATATATATATATATATATATATATATATATATATATATATATATATATATATATATATATATATATATATATATATATATATATATATATATATACGCGAAATAGACGTGGCAAATGTGGCGCACCAGATTAAGCTATAGTGAGTTGGTAGTACAAACAAGGGACGCCATTCGTATTAGCTAATGCCTGCAAATCCCAACAAATCGTGAGCCCTGCACACACAGAGCGGTTGCAAAGCATGCGCGCATTCATATATTCTCGTTTTTCGAGGAAATTACTGTGCTCGAAATGGATGGTAAGAGAAAGGCACGACTGTGCAGCGCTTAGGGAGAACGTCGTTCGGGAACTTCAAACTGTTGGGCGATTCGGTGCTTTGACTTGAAACCATCGTGAGAGCGCAACTATAACATGACAAACAGGAGGAAACCGCCGAGGACAGGCGGAAACTACCGAAGCAACCACCAACGCTCTAATGAGACATACGCATACAGGAAAAGAAAGGATTATGAGTAAAATGAAAATGTTCTGCTACTTCTATTGTTTGTTTCAAGACGGAAAGCAAGCTTTCCGTCTTGAAACAAAAAATGAATGCCGACCGAGCAGCGCACATTTTTTTTTCCCCTTTGCGGATGCACGCGCAGCCTATACCGTTGAAAGGCTGTTTTGTGATGAAACGTGGTCGTCTCGTAAGAACTGATTTAATTTAGTCGCGAGCGTTTGGGAAACTCAGTTGAGCGAAAGACCTCGCAAGAAATAACTCACGCTGTTCATTTTCTTTTCAACTGAGTGGATTATTGAAGCTTTTGATGCCAACATTGTTATACAACCAATGTCTGACTGTTGTATGACCGGCTACAGTCACGAAGCCGGATGTTTCACCGAGTACGCGAGCTTTTTTGTTTGGCACTTGGCGTCCTCAGCTCCACGAGATTCCTGATGCATCGATATAGGCAGTGTTCGTATAGCCATCACCGCCTATGGTCTCTGCTCAAGAAATCCAATCATATATGTAAGCCGAGTGTGACTCGATATCTGCCACCGCGACCGGCGCGTGCGATGATCTGGACGCGCGATCTCCTCTGGCTCCGTGCTCGGGTTGCGAGAGTTGCGCCAGGGGCGCATTAATTCTTCGCGCAAGGGCTGCAGAACGGCCAACGCGTCCTGACGCGGACGCGGGCGGGCGGCATAAAGCGAGGGATGCATGCCCAATCGATCGATGACTTATAGTGAAATCCTATATTCGCTGGTTGGATAAAGCGACGCGACAAGGCAAAAGCTCTGGCTGTAGCACATTTTTTTTGTTATAGCGTTGTGTCCGCGCCAAGTCGGGAGTGTGTCCGAGGGATTGCGACATACGTTGCTCCTCGTCTCGCAGGTCTCGTGAACTGTTGCGCAATTTTTCGCATTTCTCAGTCTATAGTTATTTCGCGAGTGAAACTTTAACACGAGAGCGTTAAACAGCTTGTCTTGAACAAATTGTAGAGTCGGCGTCGTTGGTTGCAAGTGAATAGTCAATCTTGTCCGCAAGCGAAAGTTCGAGATAGATGCAATTTAATAAAAATAATAAAAAATATTCTGTCTGAGTAAGAAGTGGACCGGCGGCGCAAACAAATGCTCTACGACCGAGCCGAAATACTCGAAACACGGCTTCGTTATGGAACGCTATAAAGAATGTCATGTATTTGGAGTACTCTAAACACATGCAATGTTAGGTGACAGAATCGTGGAACCGCCCCAGGCGTAAAAACACGTGAATTGTGCAACGGATGGGTGTTTAAAGCCGCCCATCCATTATGAAGCGTGCAGCGGCCGGCTCACCTGCGCATGGCACCTTCCAAATGCGTCGCGGAGATTTAGCCAATATTCCAAATGAGAGAATTATGGTGCAGTGGGCTCTCCGCAATTGCTCTTGCAAATAGGTATATGATGGTTTGAAACGATTGATGTAAATTGTGCAAATGTTTTTTTCCTTGAGGCAAGGTTCAAGAGGCGCGATTACGCTATCGCGTTCTACATAGGAAGGCGGAAACGATTATTTAATTATTATTGTTATTATATTATTATTATTATTATTATTATTATTATTATTATTATTATTATTATTATTATTATTATTATTATTATTATTATTATTATTATTATTATTATTTCCTTGCAATTAAAACTTTATTTTGGTTCAGAAAAGACGCTGGGGAGACCCCGCGCCGCCCTGCTTGCGCCGAGGAGCGGCCGCTGCCAATCCGACGGAGACAACCCCCGCAGTCGCCAGTGGCGCGAGCCGAGTATATTCGAGGAAAAGCGCGCTTTTCTATTGGAGGTGCCATAGCCATATTTACTCGTGACTTTCTGGCGCTGGAGTTTGCAAATTCTTGCAAGGTCAGTGACAGGCTGCGGTTCAACTACACGCTGTGCACGCCAAAAAATTTTATCCTGCTTCAATGAAGATTCTTCTTTCTCTTTCTTTTTCACAAGATGCCTGAATGTGGGTGATCATAAATTCACGTGCGCGTGCCACAGTGCCCGTGTGGTTGCGACGTCATGGTGCTAAGAGAAAGCGCTAATCCATTCGAGCCATTTAAAAACGTGAAAGCCTTCCGTCAAACTCCGAGATTAAACTGGCTACATGGTGAACGCCAACAGCTTTTTTTGGAGCTTAAAATAACCGGTAATAAAGCAAATAAGCATAACCACCACCAGCCTTTCTTATGCTTACTGCCAGTTACTGCCAGTTTATGGCCTCCCATGATGGTCTCTAAGACGCATTGTTGTGGGCCGAGCGATTCTATTTCAACCCTCCGAATTTATTCATTTCATCGCTTATCGGCAAAAAGAAGGATTACGGAATAGCGACACTTAGTAACTGTAGCTACGTAGGCATTCTAATGGTGTTGATTATGATGGGGTGGATGTTGCAGCGTATGGTGAAGTATCGCACTTTAAACGGAGACAAATTAAAAACACGACACTCGCAACTGAATTTTATTTTAGAAGGGCACCATGTTGTGTCCTTCTTGCCTCCTTTCTCCTCGACCGAAATGCGCTATTTCACCCGGTACGGTATAATAATCAGTCGAAGAATAACCTAGCTCTCAATCTTATTGAAAGGTGTTGTAGAATGACGGCGGATCTGGTCTTGCGAGATTTTCAGACGATTGCTCCACCTGGCTTGCTCCTTTTAGATTATGTTGAAATAATGCCCTTTTTATGGCGCAGCGCGAGCAGGCAGAGAAGTCGTGCGCAGAGCCGCGACGCAATAATGCTCATGCAGGATTCCCGTGAGCCGTAACGCGCGTACAATGTTGTGCCAGACACCCGCATCGCCACGCCGCACCCCAGAATGAAGCACTCATCGCCGGTCACATGCGATGTCTGCAACGTTCGAAGACTTCAAAAACGGCAGCCACGCCTCCTTCCTGAATGTCCGGTGGCCGTGCGGAGACACGATATCGTCACGGTATCGTGTTACGAGCTTAAAGGTAGGTGTGCTTCAAAGCAACATTGAAGATCCGTCTCGACATCACTATACGCTCCACGGTGAATGTTGCGCGCACAAACGTTTCAATTCTTGCTGCGTGTTTGACTGCGATCAGCACGGAGCCTGATTGCGCTATCGCTTTCTGCTCTTTGAGGCGACGCTCAAGCGTCCTTTTAACTCTTTCTTTTCCTGCCCACGCAGCCGCAACTGAGTATGCGTTCACTCGTGCAATGCAGTTTGGGTATCAACCGAGATGGCCATGTTTCGTCCATCTGTTTCCACCCGTTTTTTTTTTTCTGAACATCGATACCCTCACTATATACTTCGCGCTCTACTGCGGTAACAATGTGATCAGGCTCGCAGGACCGTGCAGGCAGTCTTTCGAGATATATATATATAAAAAAAGTCATCTTTTCTCTCCGGCATATTTTGTCATTTGTGGGGAAGATGATGGCCCAGCTTGCTTATGATTCACGATCGACTGAGAGCAGCTCTAATATATATATATATATATATATATATATATATATATATATATATATATATATATATATATATATATATATATACATATATATATATATATATATATATATATATATATATATAAAGAGAGAGAGAGAGAGGTAAGAGAGCAGTATTTAGCCACGGGGAAATAAAACCGCACTTCATTAAGATAAAAAAAAAAAGCTGGGACAAGCCCGCACAACAATATAATAACAGCTGTGCTGTCAATAAACAAAGTATAATAGGAAGCAGAAATACGGGAAAAAGCCAGCGCTTTCACTTTATTCCATAAGAAAAAAAAAGCGAAATAAGCACCACGATAAATAAAAAAAGAGGGGACAAAGCCCTGGACAGGGAAACCAGTGACCCCCATGCACCGAGTTGAACCCAGGCCACTCGATCACCGCGTTGAACGGACGCAGAAATAGGAGTAGCGGTCAGTGACGGCACTTCCGCCGTACAAGCACCGCGCTTGTATAACTCGCCAGAAAAAATGATCCGAGGATCACACTCAGGATTAAGAGGGAGAAGGAAAAATTGAACGTTTGTTCGTGATAACATGAATCTTTACTTTCTTTCATACTCTGACAGATGGGTTGCAAAACTATTTGGCCTAAAGAGATGGGCCAGTGATGGCGGTGAATACGGACAGAGGTAATCGTACACCATACGAATACATCACACGCCCATAAGTTGAACCAAGCTGACAGAATTTACAGCGAAAAATACGATTCTTTATATTTTTTTTCTTGTTATTACCGTTCCATCGACCATTCCGTGAAGTGAGTGTTGGAGAAGCCATTTAGAGAATTACGTATCGTGGCCTGAGTGAGATATGCGGACTCACAGAACGCGAATGAGAAGGTGCTGTCTGTTTTTTTTTTTTTCGAGGGCTAATTATTCGGCCTCTATCTTTCCCTTAATTGAAACTCCTATTGAGAGAATGATGTATGTGGAACTCGTAAAATATTGCGATCTTCCATTCGTAATGAGCTCTCGTGTTGTCGTTATTTCGCATTAGTGCTAATTACTAAGTTAGAAAGGTACGTTTTTCAAAGTAAGCTGGGTTCGTGAAAAACGGCAATAAAGATTCGTTTAATTTATTTTCATTTATCAAATTGAGCAGCATGGAGAAACTAATCACTAGGACGGCTTTTTGTTTGTTTGTCTGGAAACGTACTCGATTCATCAAAACCTTTACTCACTCATATCGCGCTTAAATATCCGCGCAGAGTTTTTCTTTTATCGACTGGTTATTTTCTTCATTACATTTTTCTTTTAGCACACAAATATAATACATAATGTGTGTTTTTCACTATTTTCACAGATAAAAAGAGGCGTTAAGAAATGGGGAGGGGTGAACTATGTAGGGAAGATGCTTCAGTTCCACTTACGAGAAAACTGGGAAGGGACGAATCACGCAGTGTTTTGAAAGAGAGATTTCTTTTATGAGGCCCTATAGTGGTGACAAACTTGAAAGCAGGCATGTCGGGAAGGGTGTTTCGGCTCCACTGACGTCGTCGGAAAACTCCGTCGGAATGCAGCTTACCTTAAGGTGGTTGTTCTACTTCTTCTTCTTCCTTACGCGTCCGGTTTCAGTTCCCCATATGACAAGTTCCCTGTGGCGCGTGCATGCGGTAGCAGGTTCGACCCCTCCACCACATCTTCTGCGATTCTATCATGCTAGAATCTACCGCCGATACAGACTCGCAAAGTGCAGCTGCACTGGTTACGTCAGAAGGGAGAAACATAACAAGAGAGAGAGACGAGAAAAAAGGAAGACAGGGAGGTTAACCAGATGCTAGTATCCGGTATGCTACCCTACACTGGGGTTGGGAAATAGTGGGTTGAGAGAAAGGGAGAGTGAAAAAAAAAAGCGAAACATAACAAGTGGTTACATTTTAGTATACGGGTCTTCGCCACGGTGGTCTAGTGGCTAAGGTACTCGGCTGCTGACCCGCACGTCACGGGATCGAATCCCGGCTGCGGCGGGTGCATTTCCGATAGAGGCGGAAATATTGTAGGCCCGTGTGCTCAGATTCGGGTGCACGTTAAAGAACCCCAGGTGGTCCAAATTTCCGGAGCCCTCCACTACGGCGTCTCTCATAATCACACGGTGGTTTTGGGATGTTAAACCCCTCATATCAATCGATTTTAGTACGCTCTTTCAACGCTAAATTCAAGCGTCAATAACATGTCGTGCCCTGCAAGGCAAGACAAGGAATAAATGTGTGTGCATTGCTTGTTTGCACGTGGACTAAATAAGGTCAGTTAATTATTTAAAAATAGATGTTGTGATGCCACTTGGCTAGAACGTTCACTTTATTTCACGAAACAATTTACTTACAGGTATTACTTGCTTTCTTTTAATAGTATGCGTTTATTTGTGTTCTTCAAATTTTAAAGCTGAAGCGAATTCCCGCAAGTTTTCCTCCGAGATTCGTCTGAAAGCATTTCACAGTTCACGATGTTACTTTTCCTATGCGCAGAGAAATGGCCTAAAATTTTCTATGACTCCGAGATGGATGTAGTAGGTGCACTCTGGGGTTCGCTTCGAGTCGGCGCTGCTTTGGGATGACTTGCGCGTGAACGAAGGCCCCCTCCTTCTCCAGCGCTCGCCCTGATTTCGTAAGCTGCGTGTGCCATATTGGCACTCACGGATTCTACCCGCGGGCCGAGATTTCAAAGGATGCCACTGCAACGAGCAACTGACAGGTGCCGCTATGAATGCATAAGTCCTCGCATTCCTTCCGAGACAAGCATACCTCGCACTGGATAGGTCCGCTTTGTGATGACGCCGCGGCAGAGCTGTTTTTCACTCCCAGGAGTGCGGCGAATGATATTGTTTGCTTAGCAAATCTCTGCGAGGATTTACGGGAAAATATACTGCTTCCCGTCGTCGTTGGGAAGGTATGCGCACACGTCAACACGTAAACAGTGACGCTGTTATTGTGCACTCATCAAACATGTTGGATCTTTTAAATTATAAGGTGCCACAGGAGCTTAATGCCTCCACTTGAAGCTCAAAGCGTCCCCTACCCCCCCCCCCCCCCTCCATAAAAAGAAAAAGAAAAATTCAGACCTACAGCGTGGAGCAAGCAACACAGTCGGTGCGACGGCTGAAAGAGTAGCCTTTCTAAAGCGCTTTATAAACTCGCTTAGGGCATTGCAAGGTACACTTGTAAGCGTGACGCGCTGCGCCATAAATCGTTGCAATTTTTTTCGAATTACAGGAGTAGTCGTTATTCCTCGTTTCGCGCAGAAGCGACGTATCCACTACTCTCCTGCATGGCGTTATGCACACTTTGTTGATGCCGGAGCTCATGAGGACGAAGAATTATGGCTAAGCCTTTTGTAATGGGTTGAAGATACTAACGACTTCACCGTTACGCGATTCGCATTGTCTGACGTCAGATTTTTATATTACTGTTATAGTATGCTATGACCTCTGCACAGGATCTTTTTGTGACGGAACTTTCATGCACAGACTGAATTCTATTGTAGCGCTGACAGGAGACAAGCAAGAGGGTGTTTAAGCATTGCAAGGTTTATCGAGGTAGTATAGAAAGAACAACTGAATCTGTTCCTTCATGGTTGGAAAGGAAGGGTACAAGTATAGTATGAATGAATTTTAGGCGCAATGTTCTTTATCAGTGCTTGACGGCCGTGGTAGAGTCAGTTTTTTTTTTTTCATGTTTGTAGTGTCATTTTTCGTTGTGCATGTTTGTTGCGTGTTCAACAGAAAACAAAACAAAAAAAAATTGGTAGATCTCACGTACTTGGAAATCGACGTTATGCGAAACATGCGGATGGAAGGCGACCGTGTTGTAATTTTTTTATTGATCGACACGTCATGAAACGACGCTAAATATATGTACACATGTTGCACGCACAGACTACGTTGAAGAGTTGCAGATGTTTACATAACCCGTTGTTTGCACTTGCGCAACGATGTCAACTGGAACATGCGTATTAGCGACACCACAAGCTAATATGAAGCGCTGATGCTCGCGAAGATGCTGGCCCTGGACACTGCTACATAAATCAACTTCGGCGCATGGCACCTAACTGCAATCGACGATAACCCGACGTGACTGGTTGATCAAAGGAGTACATATGTAATGCTTATAAAATTGGGCAGGCAGCACTGCAACCACTATTGTCGTTTCACGAAAATTAGCCTCTTTTTTGAAAAGCAGTTCCAAGTTCTGGCGTAGTTCTGTGGTAGAATGCTTGACTGCCACGCACAATGCTTGGGTTCGATTTCCGCTGGGACCATGAAATTTATTATTTGCATTCGTCGGGGGCTCAACGCTGCCTATGTGAGGTTTTTCTTAACACTGACACTTATTCTATGCCTTCGTTGGATCGACACTACCGATATCGGGTATTTCTTAACGCTCGCTCGTTGAAATAGCCCGTGTGTGTTCTGGTCGTTTCTGGGTAAATACTAAGTGCCGATCACCTGTGCCACATACCCGCATACCAGCGGCACATACCCGCCCATGGGTATGCACTACTGTCTGGCGGGAAGTGTTTGACGACGTACGCGATGACATTGTGGCATTATTCATGTTTTGACCAGCACGTCGTATTCGTCAAACCATCTTACCCTCCCATGCTAATTTTGATTCAGGCCAAGTTAAGGGGGTGAGCAAGAGAGCACCCAAACATAAGCGGCTAGATGGACAGATAAGTAGACTTATAGATACGCTCAATATCGCCGAAATTCGGCAAGAAATGCTTCGTATTTAAAAACAATAACAGGCGTGGCGTTCGTGTTCAAACCCGGTCGGATCGTTGTTTTCTTTTGCTCACTTCTTTTTTCTCATTTCACGCGATAGCGTTTACGGATACCGGTGGATGTGTCCTGTTAATTTGCCACAAAATCGGCTGTTGTTGTTATAACAGCTTCAGCAGTAAAACTGTAAATTTCGTATACCGTACTATGCTGCGGAACTGTCACATACAACGGTGGTTAACAACAAACTAATAAATAGCAAAAAATACGAACTCCGCATCAGGTACTACGGCATACCTATTAATCACATCTGTGCGAGAGAGTCTTGCTTGGCGGTTTCTATTATTACCTTTTCTCTGCTAACGTGAATACTATGCAAGTTTAGAAAGAAAAGTCTGCCGTCACGTGTTGAATGGTTAGTTTAGGTTGAATTGTCAGTTCAGCAATCTTCGCTGAAATTTCGCCAGAAATTGCCAGTCTTCGACCGAAAATTGGCGACGCGAACATGTGCGTGTATGAGAAAGTCGCCTACATACTTGAAACGCATGACGTATGCGTGACGTGACGTAAATAATCAATCGCCATTCCTTATAAAAATGACTGTTGATTTCCCATTGTCGGACTGTGATCGAATGATTGGCTATTGATCATCAATGCTTCTGCAATGCTCATTTACTTGCTTCAATACTTCGTCGACAATATTTCTGTTGAGCATTTTGCAATAAAAATGTTATTGACTCATTCTTATTGAAATACCATTGAGGAAGTGTTTTGCAAACAAAATTTCTGTTGAACACTTTGCAGTAAATTTTTTTATTGTGTTATTTCTACCAAAAAACCATGAACGAAATACTTCCTAAGCAATACTACATAAGAAAAATTCAGACGTGCACCCGCTCATGTTCTCCTGCGCGAGCACGTGGAGGGGGAAAAAGAAAAAAGAAAACAGAGGCGAGAGCCGCGGAAGCTGACAAGTTTCGTGTTCGCGGTGCGGCCGCGATATAGTGCATGCGGGACAGTACTGAAACACTGGCCTATATGTTGATGCTCGTGTTCTACAAAAAAAAATTGAACTGATGATTCTAGAAAAGCATGGCAAGAAAGAAACAAAAAGAAAGCAGCGAGACAGAGAAAGATCAAAATTGGAAATCGATTGGTCAATGTTTAATCAGTGGTTGCGTAATTTGATGATAAACTTGAACATCAAGTATACAAAAGTCAGGTGAAGAAGTCAGCAGGAGAGCGTATGCCACCGACATTTGCTCTCTTTTTGGAATATTAGGCACAGTTCACATATTCCAGCATGGATTTGTAACAGTGAACCACGACCAAGACAACCAGTGTACTGCTTTGAAAATCCCCATTTTCTAAAGAGCAACTGCATGCAGTAACAATAAAGATTTTGAGGTTCATTCTGCGCTATTTTTTGACCCCATCTGCACGCGGACGTTCGCGGAAGAGATGTGCAGAAGCATTTTTTATTTGGAGGGAACCTACCTGTCCGCCTCTAATTTGTGTACGTCATACTTAAGCTTGGTGCGCGTTTCGGCATTTACTTGAACAGCTGGTGTGATGTCTGAATAAAAGGTAAGAGTAGCCACTCCCCGGAAACAAGATCAGTTAAATACTGAAAATGAGTGACAAGCACTCTATATCGCGAAATAATGCACATTATTTCTAATTGCTGGCAATAAGTAATCGTTGAAATCCTAAAAAGGCGCTGCTGTCCTAGCGGTGCAGCTTGTGGCAGTTCGCGCGTACGAAATGCAAATATTAGAGTACGCACGATAAAATACCCATGCAAGGTTTACGTGTGAAAGCGCATTGTTCAAACAGTCGAGAATAGGCTGCTGTCACTGACACGTGTGTGCCTCGCGACACAATTAAGCGAAATTTCTACAGCACCCGTATTACAGCTTACGTATTTTCCATCGCCATTTCATTTTCTCTCAATGATAAATCTATGTCGTGTTCATTGATGGCTTTTAATTGAAGATTATGGACCAATTTTCAATGCTGGTCAACAATTTCCTCAACAGTATTTTAAATGAACCGTCATGTATTTCCGATCCATCTGTTGTCATTACTCAATAACTTCTCTTTGTTTTTGTTTTTTCAATAAGAATTTTTCTAGGGGATTGGATGGGGCATTTTGCTAGGGACGTCTGCGGGTGGAGCCAACGTTTCTTCTATTGATTGGAACCGACTAGACAACATCAAAAGCAGAGCTGCGCCTTATGAAGGCCAAGAATGAGACAGTATTTCTCAATCAGGCAAGTAAAAAAAAAAGCCTTTCTTGTGCACCACGTGATGTAAGTGATAGTACGTACTGTAACGAAATATCTTTTTTCCTAGTTCGCTGCAAATGAGCACTCGGTTTTCCAGTCGCTACATACATAGTAATAAGGAATACCCCGCAAAAGCAAACGAGCGCCTCTTCGGTGTCGCGGCAAGGTTTTTCAAGTATATTTCAGAGTGCTAAATCAACCTTTGCTGACGGCCGTCCTCGACTTCTTTTTTGTTTAGTTCAATTTCACGCAACAATATACTGCATACACACGCGAAATAAGTGCAATGAATACAAATGATTTCATCCTAATGAGAAATATGGTAATTTTTGTTGTCAATTTAGCTAACATATCAAAGATAAACTTGAGCTTCAGTGTGTCGGAGGCCTTCTTACAAACCTATTCGTGCCAGAGCGATCTTCTATTCACCGACCGCATTCATTATAGCGCTCTTTCTACGAGTGCCAGGCGCCTTTTCTAACAAACGACACTAGAGTAGCAGCTGGTTTTGAAATATTTAGAAGATCCCCATTACGCAAATGAGGTTTGTACTAGACTGCTCCTTGGCTCCCGTCTTGGTTGTAAGAATTCGCTCGCCTACGGACCAATTTGTGAAGCACATTTATATATTTCGCAAATATATCATGCGTATTCACGATCCAATCTGTATACTCAAATACAACGAAACGAAATATCTCTTTCGTTCCTAAGTATTTTATTCAATACACGAAACACTTTATTATCATACTCTCGTGGTGTCAGATTCAGCTGCAACGTGTGCTCTAATTGGAAGAATTCTATCGTAACAAATATTTGCGAAAGACGGGCCCTGTCCATGAAAGTCATCTTCATCGTCGTCGTCTTGCCGTCGTCGTCGTCGTCATCATCATCATCATCATCATCATCATCATCAGCCTGACTACGTTCACTGCAGGACAAAGGCCTCTTCCATGTTTCGCCAATCAGCTCGGTCCTGTGCTTGCTGCTGCCATTTTATACCCACAAACTTCTTAATCTCATCCGCCCATCTACTTTTCTGTCTCCCCCTAACCCATGTGCCTTCTATGGGAATGCAGTTACTTACCCTTAATGACCAGTGGTTATCTTGTCTACGCGCTACATGCCCGGCTCATGTCAACTTACTCTTCTTGATTTCAACTATGATATTCTGAACCCCGGTTTTTCCCCTGATCCACTCGGCTGTCTTCTTGTCTCTTAAGGTTACACCTATCATTTTCCTTTCCATCGCTCGATGCGTTGTCTTCAATCTAAGCTGAACCCTCTTGATGAGTCTCCAAGTTTCTGCTCCGTAGCTAAGTACCGGCAAGATGCAGATGTGATATGCCTTCCTCTTGAGGGATAGTGGCAATCTACCTGTCAAGATTTGGGAGTGCTTGCCGAAGGCCTTCTACACCATTCTTATTCTTCTGGTTACTCGAATATCGTGGTTCGGCTCCGCGGTTATTACCTGTCCTAAATAGACATAGTCTTTTACAACTTCTAGTGCACTATTACCTATCTCGAGCGCTGTTCTCTTCCGAGGTTGTTTTACATTTCTTTTGTTTTCTGCAGATTATTTTAGATCTACTATTTTTGCTCTCCTTGTCTATCTCCGTAATCATGAGTTGCAATTCGTCCCGGACCTGAGTTACTCAGCAATGCAATGTCATCGGCGAAACGCAGGTCACTAAGGTACTATCTATTAACTCTTATGCCAAACTATTCCCATTCTAGGCCTATGCAGACATCCTGTAGCACGCAGTAAACAGCATTGGGGAGAATGTACCCCCTGCCTTACACCCTCCTTGATCGGTATTCTGTTGCTTTCTTTATGAAGCACTATGGTAGCAGTTGATCCCCTGTAGATTTCTTTCAGGTTATTTATATATGCTTCGTTTACGCCCTCATTCTGCGGTGCCTGCATGATTGCTTATATTTCTACTGAATCAAACGCCTTCTCGTAACCTATGAAGGCTATGCATAGCGGTCGGCTGTATTCTGAGCATGTCTCTATTACCCGATTGATGGTATGAATGTGGTCGATTGTTGAGTAGCCTGTTCGAAATCCTGCTTGTTGTTCCTTTGGTTGATTGAAATCTGATGTTGTCTTAATTCTGTTAGCAATTACCTTTGTAAATAGCTTGTATACGACGGAGAGCAAGCTGATCGGCATGTGATTCTTCAAGTCCTTGTCATCTCCTTTCTTATGTATTAAGATGATTTTAGCATTCTTCCAAGATTATGGTGCTCTTCTCGTCAGGAGACTCCTTGTAAACAGGGTGGCTAGTTTTTCTACCACAATCTCTCCTCCATCTTTCAGCAGATCTGATGTTACCTGATGCTCACCAGCAGCTTTGCTTCTTCGCGTGCTCTCCAAGGCTTTTCTGGCTTCTTCTATCATTACTGGTGGGGTGTCATCTGGGTTACTGCTAATTCCATAGTATTAGGGTTGGGGATGTCCCGGCTACTGTACAGATCTCTGTAAAACTCCTCCGCTATTTTAACTATCCTACCCTTATTGGTAGTTATTTTGCGTTCTTTGTCCCTTAGTGCATACATCCGATTTCTGCCTGCCCAAGTTTCCTCTTCACTGCTTTAACGCTTCCTCCGTTCTTCAGAGCGTAACAGAGTAACCTGTGCCAAATTATAAAGTAGAACGTACTATTAATGATGACCAGGCAATAACGTAGTTTTTTTTTTTTTTTGTATACTCAGCTCTACAGCTGTCCATGACTTCTTTGCGCAAACACGTACAGGACGCACACATCTGGTGGATCACTGCAAGTCTTGTGGGTGCGTACCAATTTTTACAGACACAAAGATTCTGTCAACTCACAAGAGAAAAATTAACAGGGAGTTGATTGAAGCATTTCATATTAGAAACATGGGAGAAAAATGTGTTAGCCAAGCTTCCGTCACCTTGTCCGATAAAGAATTTGATTTTTTGAAAGGCACATGCAACAATCCGTCTGCAGATGCGTGAACTCTTCAAATTTTGTCGGTTTGTGGTTCTTATCACGACGTAGCGCTGAATAAGCTTTCTTTAGGTTATCTCGTGTGTTCCTGGATCCACCGATGGGGGGGCGTGTGGGCTACGTGAAGATATAAGTACAGTTCGTTGTTCAAAATAAACCAGTTGTGAGTTTGCGCCCGTGTTGTTTGCCTCTTTTCCTTGTGTCCGTGTACGTGTTTGCGCAAAAAAGTCATGAATGAATACCAACTCGCCCAACTTTCAGTACTGTTTCTACAACTGTCATCCCCCCCTCAAAAAATAAAAAACAAAAAGACACGCATGGTACCACCGCAACTGTGAAACCCGAGGAAGTTCGTCCCACAGGCAGCAAGTAATTACGGTTCCCAGAGTTCTCGCTGCTTCGTTTACTAAAGAGTTAATGTCGCCAATGTTTTAGGTAAGCATGTAAGGTATACCTCGGCACGCGCATCTTGGTGGGCAGCTTCACCAACTCGGCGTGCGACACGTGCGCTGCTTTTTGCGGCACTTTATCGAGTTCCTGCTTGTCATGGCAGTGTAATTATACACGTCGTCTTTGTAGCGTGTGGCGTCAGGTTGTTTCCTACATCAGATATTGTCACGTAGCGACGCGTCGATGCGAGGCGGTTCACGAGGAAGCGCAGTCGCCTCGTTCGTCGAGGCGGTAACCGCTTTCTCCTGAACCCTGCCAAAGTCGGTACCATAATTCTGAAACGTTTCAACAATTTCAGGCTCATTAATGCAAGCGATTCGTGGATATTTCTGTTAATTGTATTATTTTAAAGGGCCACTCACCGGGTTTTACAATTTATATATAAGTGGTTATATCAGAAGAAAAGAAAAAGAAAGGTGCCGACCCGTAACTGTCTCTCCTTACGAGGACACCTCAACAGGTCAGCAGAGGAATGGGATATGGGGAATAAAAGATATAGGGAAAAAGAAGGAGGGATAAAAAGAATAGAAGGAAAATAGACGGAGAAGAAGCCAGCCAACGAGAGAGAAAAAGAAGGAGATAGGAAAGTGGGGATCCGGTCGAAGCAGTCCAAGGGCGGGGTGCCACAATGCGAGAGCTGCACGGCTTCAGGAGACCGTGGAGGGCGAACCAGTCGGCGGGAGCTACGCTGAAGTCGGAGATCGCGAGGGCACAACCGTCCAGCTTGAAATCCTGCGAGCGAATCTTTTACAATTTTGAGCTGACAAGTGCAATGCGTAGACGAGGCGTTTATGATCACGTCTGCCAAAATTTGCAACGCTGCGTGCGGCGAAACGAGTCAAATATCAAGATCAACGCTGCTCCCCCTCCCTTCTGCCGGCGCGCGCCTAGAGAATGAGGGCATGACGTGCGCGTATGAATGGCCCTCCGTACACGGCAATGCAGTGACGTTGGTCCTCTACGTAGACGACTCTGTTCTGACGTTACATACATCGGCACGTGACATGGCGAAATTTATTGCACACAGCATGCGTAGTTTATGTAAATTGTTGCCTGAAGAGATTAATAAAGCTTTAGATAAATAATAAGACGCAATAAGTGAATGTGAGCGTCTTTTTTCCATTTTTATCCCGTGAATTGCAATGAGAGGCGGGGCTAATGTGTCGGCGTTTCGCATGCGTTTGTGTACCTGCGGTCAGCGCATCGAGTAGACGACCGCCGTGGAATGCTCCTACGCCTTCGCGTATTCGTTGTGCTCATCTACTCTACCGCGTCTAAGCCAGCGTTTCCAAACCATCCCGCAGAAACAGGCGGAAGACCACAAACGCTGGTCAACAAAGCAACGCCACTCGCGTGCACGGGGGTTGGACCATTTTGGGCACGTCATGCGCACGTGACCTCTTTCTTGGTCGGATGCCTGAGAGGATGGGGAAAAGTTTTGGCTTGCGAAGGCTACGCTGAGGAGCGGCAAGAGTTTCGAGCTCGCCTCCTCTTGTCCTCGTTTCGCGCCGCTTCAAAAAACCGTTTTCTCCGCTCGTGATGAACCGATTCAAAAGTTTTTGTGGACAAATGTTCCTCATCGGACACCCAACAACTTCCACTGTCTAACTAAAATTTGGTATGGGGCCTGGTGAGTGGACCCTTCAAGCCTTGTTCGCTCACTTTAACCAGGTTTTGAGCAGTGCAAGCCTTGTCATGGCCTGTTGAGTGCTATTCGCAGGTTCCGTAAGGTCCCTAGATGAAACAAGTTTCCAAGGTAGCGTGACTCATTGTTCTCGAGCCGTCCTCCTCATTCTCTCGGTTACCCCTCTTTTTCTCTGCTATCCTCGTCTGTAATTAGCGCATTCATTGCACGTGATCGTGCAAATGGCTGGTGGAGGTATTTATTGTTATGCAAAAGGTTCAAAACGAGTAGCGCATGCGCATGTGGCTCCAGCCGGATTCTCGCCGTGACCGAAGACGAAATTGTAGGAGCGTTTCAGTATGTGGCAAGTCGACCAAGATTGCTTTGCGTTGCTCGTTCAATGCAACATGCGCGTTTTGCAACAATGCTGCGTTGCCGTAAAAGAACAGAAAACGATTTCGCTCTCTTCAACTCGCCTCGTGCTTTCCGAGATGAAACACACCGGAGTGTAGCACACCGAAGTGTAGCCATAACACATTTCACGCGAATGCTCTCGTGCAACTCCGTCGACGTGCGTCGACGTAGATCTGTGGAGCGAGTTTACTTGTTAGTTTTTATTGAAACGCCAGGCGTGCGTCTAATGCGCGTCTAGTGCATGACAAACACTTGTGCGTATGCACGTACACAGAGCAAATCAACGCACCTCCAGAAACATTTCACGCTTGACCAGTTCGTGCTTGAGCCGAAACGCGCTGCTTCGAGACACCTCATCAGTAGAACGCTCACTTTTCAGGAAGTTCTGAGCACCGCATCAGAATCACCTGGCATTACGATTGTCCAAATGGGCACATTTAAACAATGCCGTCATTGCAGTGCTGCTAGTCAAGCGTTCGTACCAGTCTGGCCGTAGTTTTTTCTTGCGTGTGCACAAGGCGTCTGTGATCACTCGTCACAACGTCGCGCCCTGTGGTCCCTGACAGGTTCAAGCAAGAAGTGTGTGCACTGTTTCACAGCACGAACAAAACACGTTAAAAGAAGTTGCTGGACGAACTACGATGTACGACGTGAGACGCCACGGCTAGCGGTGTAAAATATAGAACTGCACAACGTTGCCAGTTCCGTAACGCACACCCCGCTTGCTATTGTGTTGTACTGTTCATTTTCATAAAGCTAATCGTTTATTCTATTACTCATTTCATTTTGTTTAATTTACATCTATTCACCGTAACAACTGAAGCCAAACGGCCGCTTTTTCATGAAAGTTTTGAACCATCTAGGGGGCGCTCCAGGAACATAGTCGAGGAGGAAAGGGAAGGTGTCGCTACCTTGGAAATTCGTTTCATCTAGGGACCTTAAAGTTCCGCAGAGTTCCTGTATATGCTACCTTTAGGTTACCTAAAGGTAGCATATACAGTAACTCTAAAGTTCCGAAGACTGTCACGCCGCCCCGCGGCCGCCAGCTTATTTTTTTCAAAGACTGTATCGAAATTGCGGCAGGGCAGCGGCGGCATTCACTAGAACGTTTCTGTTGTAGCTACCGGACACACAAAGGTCCCTGCAGCCGTTGCACAGTCCCTGCTTGCGAATTATTATTATTATTATTTGATTTGCATACACAGATACACAAGGACACAAAGGAAAGAGGGAGAGAGCAAGCTGGCAACTGCCACGTGGAGGGGTACAACGCCTGCTCGCTCTTTCAGGAGTAGAGAAGAAACAAAGGAAACAAAGATTAGAGGGGAGAAAGAGGGAAAAAATGAGGGAGAGAGAAAAAATGACGAAGGAAGGGTGCGCTTTTCAGACACAGCGAAGTAACACCTGTGAGCACGTTTCGTGCGTCATTTGTGCGCGAGAAACGTGGGGCACGTTTTGATCTGCTTGCAATTCGGCGCGTGACCTTCCGATTTGTTGCTATCGCGTTCATTGCTTTGCCTTTGCGGCAAAGCTGTGACTTGAAAAAAAACCGCAGTACGGGCCGCACATGTGCTCAGCGACTCCGATACTCTCTGTGGGGGCCATATTGAACCACCCTGTGCGTTCCCTATAGGCGATGAAACTTGCGAATACTCTGAGCGTGATCAAGCCACAAGAGAAGAATGGACGACAAACTGAGCCACTCAAGAGCTTCGCACTTAAAATGCTTTTCACAGGCGTCCGATAATACGAGAGACTGATCTAAGAATTGGCCTAATTGTTGCTGGTGAAACATCGTTAAAAATTGTGGTGCACGAAAAAAAAAAATGTGGTCTTGTCCCGTTGTCTTCCTTATTTCGTGTCACATTTTTTTTTTTTTTCGTGCGCCACAAGTTTTCACGGTGAGAGAAGACGCGTGTTGGCGCTGCTGTCTTTCTACTGCCGGGCTGAACGCTATAGAAAACCTCTGGTTGTAATATTGATGTTAAAAGAATGTTAACGAGAAAGGCGGAGCAGAAGAGAAAGAGTTTTCGACGCCTTAAGCACAGACAAAGTGAGCGAACTGAACTGAGCTCGCGCACAAAAGAGAGCTCGCTCTTTGAGGCGTGAAAAAGTGCGCCTGTCGAACGCAGGAATGATTCCTTTGGCGTTCGTCACAAGTGAAGCAGATATCTCGTTCCACCGTCTCTGTCTGTCTTCACTTCTCCGCAGAGCGAATTCAATGCAACGCGAAGCAGTGCCCACGCACTCCCCGCCACTCCCTTCAGCGTTGCCAGGCCCCGAGGCTCTAGCTCACTCAAGAACACGGCGCTAACGTTGGGCGCTGACCGGCGCACGCTGATAGCGCGGCGCTAAGCATTGACGCGGGGTTTCGGCAGGTTCGTGCCGCCTTAAAGAAGCTGCACGAACCTGCTGGATCTCTCTTTTTTTCTTCTACATATTGTTGATTTGTACGTTCAAGGGGCAAACAATATGGTACATTCCGAGCCGCGTTTCTCTACCAGCCTAAAGGCCTAAAGAAAAAGGTGTTTTGAGCGAAATATAAGGCTTTGTGGTGTCCTGTGCACGAGCGCTTTTCGCACACTACACAATCCCATTGCGTCTGCTCCTTTAAAGTAAATGTTCTCAATTTACTTCTTCTATAGACGACCCATTCGATACTGTATGGAATGTGGGAGATGATGATTACTATGATGATGATGGTGTTGATGATGCTGCTGCTGCTGATGATGATAATGATGATGATAATGGTGGTGGTGGTGGTGGTGGTGGTGATTATGATGATGATAGGGATGGTGATAATTATGTACGGCTCCTGGCGTCACACTCACATGGTTTGTCCGAGAAAAAATGCTTAATGCGTGGCATTCAGAGAAATTTACTGCTCGACTTCTGACACGAAACTCGTACGTTCGATCAGAATCGCTGCGGTTGCGTGCAGGAAAGGTGCTTCGATCTGGAATCACCCACTACAGCGTTACTCATAGCCATGTAGTGTTTGTGGCACGCAAAGTCTCAGAAATTCATTATAACTTCCAAGATGTTTTAGGCTGGTGTTTCAACGGCGCCTAACAAACAGGTTTTCACAATGGAGGAAAAGTCACCGGGCCAGAATCGGGCCGAACTGCAGTTTTTGGAAGCTGGGCTATAACAGGCTCCCTACCCCATCTTAGGCGTTATATATAAAGAGGTCTCTAGCGCGAACTTATCAAGTTGGTACCAAGTTCGTAACTTAGCTTCCGTAATACTTAAGATCCCCGGTAAATGCGAGACTGGTTGATGAAACCTTAACCTAAACACGGTGGTTTACTTTTCTGGTAGAAGTTTTTTTTTTTCTTTCGCGTAATTTGGGTGCCTACGCTTCTCTCTGATTACCTGAGCGAGGTTTTTTTTTTTTTTACGCTCTGGAACCTAACATGCGCGGACCAAGATGCCGTAACGTTTGCTGAGCTGCGCTCTACAAGTCTCCATATACGGCGCGTCGTAAAAGATCCTACGGCGTCGTATTGTGGGACACGATTAAGCCACTCGCTGACTCTCCGAATCGATACAGTCGGGTGCCGATAAAAAAAAAAAAAACCCTCCGACCAGCTCCATGCTTATCAAACTAACGTAGAGGACCATTTACCGAGAGGAGCTGGTTTTAGAGTGTTTACAAGAAGGTTATCGGTGTGTATACGCGCGACATTTGTAACCTCCGGGAGGGTGAACTACGCGCCGAGCTTGCCCTGTTATGGCACACACGGGGTGCTTGTAAATTGTTTATGGCGCCACAAGTGTACCTTGGTCCAGTACGCTTATTAGCATTATGAAATTGCGCTTTTGTTTCCTGCAATCACATGCGTGTTATGCTTACTTTTTGCACCGGTTCTCGAAGTTTTCTGTCCGGAATGGCCTTCTCAGGTATCGTTTTACGCGCGATAGTATTTTCAGCGCTCGGTGTCATTCTGTGCGAAGCGTCCTCTATACGTCAGATGTCTAACCGCATGAAAGAAAGTCCGGTAGCGACGCCGGGAGTTGCACCAAAATGTCGGAAGACGTAAACGGTGGTTATTTGCCGAGTGCGCGCATTCGAAATTTACCAATACTGCCGCAGCAAATGCAGGTTTCAATGTAGTTCTTGCTCCTATAGCAGAATCTCAACTACTTACGCATGCCGTGCAATCAGTGGGCAACTCGGCCCGCAATAAAGGCTCCTCACTGTCGTCAGTTATATCTAATCGCGGAAGGAACAAAGCACCGATGAGACGAACGCAAATGACACGGAATAAATGTTCTCGTTTATGCTTTATATATACTTTTCCAAACATGCACCAACTATCCCAGCACAAAAGTTCTACTTTTATTTATTGTTAATGGCTCTACGAGAACAGCCTCTAGGTCTTTTTTTTTTAAATCGTACTGCCTGTTTCCGCATTGTACAAATATTGTGACTTAGGTAGAATTACACCTGCCATAGTGTCTTAGCAGGAAAACACTCTCGCCTCTATGCTATAACAGCAGGCGGTAACATTTTGCGGAGCCCTCCTCTGCGGCGTCCTTCGTAATCGTATTATGGTTTTGGGACGTTAAACACCTATATAAAGAGAAAGAAATAGATAAAAAAGGTATAAGCAGGCAGGTTAACTTGGTTAAAGAACCGGTTTGCTACCCATAAAAGGGAAAAGGGAGCAGAGATCGAAAGAAGGCATAGAGAGAAAGATAGACAAAATAGAAACAAATGAGTATGCACACATGCACACACATTCGGGATTATTATTATTATTATTATTATTATTATTATTATTATTATTATAATTATTATTATTATTATTATTATTATTATTATTATTATTATTATATTATTATTATTATTATTATTATTATTATTATTATTATTATTATTATTATTTGTCTGCGTGCCTCCTAATCGTGTCGTGGTTTCTGCACGTGTCTCTTTGCATTGTATAGAACATACCCCACACATCAAGTTTTCTTAAAATATACCAGGTATTTACTGTTAGGGATCCTTCTAATACTGTGTTATCAGGGTGCCTTCATAACATAGTGTTTGCCGATGAAAAAATTTTACCTAACTTCCTGTCGAAGAGATCAAATATGATCTCTTCGACAGGATTTAACATACAACACAATCGAACGATAAATACAAAAATACTATACAGTCAACTGGGAACAGAAAAAAAAAAGCTTTCGTTTTCGAGTCTTCCTATACGAATGCATAATGAGCATTAAGCGATTTGTGCACTGGGGTTCACGAGAGCTTCTTGTCTGCCGGATCATAGTGCGTATAGTGGAGGCAGACCACAGATACGAGGGTGTTGAGGGCTGCGCGCGAAGAAGATTTCGCAGCATGCAAGGCCGTGCAAGGCTTCATTGAACAAAGAGATTTGCGCAGTGACTTCAGTTTCAAACGTCCTTAGTTAACTAATGTAGACTACAGCAAATTTTCTTTTATATTAATAGGTTTATTTCAATTCCAGTGTAAATTATTTCAACAAAATTTTTGTTCCGAGAATAACTTTAAAAAACTCTTTATTTTACAAAACCGAAAATTATTCTTTTTCTTGTGATTTAAGCTTATTTTATTTTTCTAAGCTACCCGATTCTTGGCCAGTCCCCCATGGTGGGCTTGAGCTAGCAGTGTAGGACGTACATCTACAGAGTACCAGGATTAATTGAGCACATCCGTGGAAGAAAAAGTTCGCTTTGTTTTAGATATCAAGCTTTACCAAGAAGTGTCATAATCAATAAGTTTTCCGACATTATTTTTTTCTTTTCACCTTCGATATTTACTTCGACAGCACTCTATGCAAACGTCACAAGAGGTGCGCCTCACTACATACATCCCATGTTCTAGCCACAAGTGATGATGATGATGATAACGATGACGATGATGATGGCACCCTATAGTCTGTTCGAAAGGACTTCTTTTTGTCTCGATCTATTAACCTGCCTGCCTTTGTTTAACCGATGTTTTCTCTATCTATCTATCTCTCTCTCGCAATCTCGTAAGACTTCGTGTTTGTGCTGAACCCTTCTTGAAGGATCCACACAAGTGCCGAACTGCCACGCACCGACAGAGCCCATTGTGATTGAGCCGCTCGGCGTCGACCGTATATGGCCATGCGAGAGTTCCACATCACACAAGTGGCTCCCTCGTGTACTGCGGCCGCCACCATTCGACGCTCGTGAAGAGTCTCGCATCTAATTAAACTGCCGCATCCGTTCAGTCTTCTGTCCCATTCTTTTTTTCATTTGGGCTCTTCTTTTTCGCTTTTCCACACGAGGGTGCTTCTCGATTCGTGTGAAGGGCCGGAGTGTACACTGGACACTACAGCAGACGCCGAGGAGGGAAAAAAATGAACAAAGAATGACGCGAGCAACAGGCGGCAAGTGCTTCTAATAGCGCGTGGGACCTGTCGCCAATGGCGCACCTGCGCGGCCTGTAAGGACCGCCGAGTGTGAGTCCTGCGTTTAGTGCGTGCGTAAACAAACGGAGAGGCGCTGTTTGATGACACCTCCGTCCCTTTCACCTGTAATGCGATCGTGCACCATGCGGCGAAATCGCCTTCAACGCCGCGCGCTATGTTTTGTTGGGGACGCTTTTGTGAGAACATCACGTGCCGGTGCAAACGGATGGAGTTTTCGGGGTTTTGGTTGTGTATGCGTCGATACTCGCCGGAGTCTACGTGGCGAGCATAGCGACTGAAGCTGTGGGTTAATTAATGAACCCCGCGCGACATGTGCGATGCTTCGGGTCAGGCTGTTGGCTCTCTAGCCCGAGACTGAAGTACCAATCATTTTCACTCTTTATGTATGCGACCACGTGTCCATTCGCTTCAGCGTTATGCCAACTTCGAACAGATGTTCTTCTCTCTCTCTCTCTCTCTCTCTCTCTCTAAATATATATATATATATATATATATATTGTTGTTGTTGTTGTTGTTGTTTTAACTGTTTTGCTGTGGAGAGGTTGAGGAGCCTATTGCCTCGGCTACTCCATATCACAGAGTTCTGCAGCGAAAAATAAAAAAATAATACAGAACGGTACCCAAAAATTAACAATACGGAAAAAAAAACATAATAGCACACTGAAACCAGTTCAAATAACATGTCAATACACAGTTTTCTTCACGCAGTTCATCATCATCATCAT
Organism: Rhipicephalus microplus; assembly: GCF_013339725.1. NCBI lineage: Eukaryota > Metazoa > Arthropoda > Arachnida > Ixodida > Ixodidae > Rhipicephalus > Rhipicephalus microplus. The sequence goes on from NC_051165.1 coordinate 246,849,569, forward strand.
CATCATCATCAGCCTGACTACGTCCACTGCAGGACAAAGGCCTCTCCCATGTTCCGCCAGTTAACCCGGTCCTGTGCTTGCTGCTTCCAATTTATACCCGCAAACTTCTTAATCTCATCTGCCCACCTAACCTTCTGTCTCCCCCTAACCCGCTTCCCTTCTCTGGGAATCCAGTCAGTTACCCTTAATGACCAGCGGTTATCCTGTCTACGCGCTACATGCCCGGCCCATGTCCATTTCTTCTTCTTGATTTCAGCTATGATATCCTTAACCCCCGTTTGTTCTCTAATCCACTCTGCTCTCTTCTTGTCTCTTAAGGTTACACCTACCATTTTTCTTTCCATTGCTCGCTGCGTCGTCCTCAATTTAAGCTGAACCCTCTTTGTAAGTCTCCAGGTTTCTGCTCCGTAGCTAAGTACCGGCAGGATACAGCTGTTATATACCTTCCTCTTGAGGGATAGTGGCAATCTACCTGTCATAATTTGAGAGTGCTTGCCGAATGTGCTCCACCCCATTCTTATTCTTTTAGTTACTTCAATCTCGTGGTTCGGCTCTGCGGTTATTACCTGCCCTAAGTAGACATAGTCTTTTACAACTTTAAGTGCACTATTACCTATCTCGAAGCGCTGCTCTCTTCCGAGGCTGCTGTACATTACTTTCGTTTTCTGCAGATTAATTTTAAGACCCACCTTTCTACTCTCCTTGTCTAACTCCGTAATCATGAGTTGCAATTCGTCCCCCGAGTTACTCAGCAATGCAATGTCATCGGCGAAGCGCAGGTTACTAAGGTATTCTCCATTGACTCTTATCCCTAACTGTTCCCATTCCAGGCTTCTGAAAACCTTCTGTAAGCACGCGGTAAACAGCATTGGGGAAATTGTGTCCCCCTGCCTTACACCCTTCTTGATTGGTATTCTGTTGCTTTCTCTATGAAGCACTATGGTAGCAGTTGATCCCCTGTAGATTTCTTCCAGAATGTTTATATATACTTCATCTATGCCCTGATTCCGCAGTGTTTGCATGACGGCTGATATTTCTACTGAATCAAACGCCTCCTCGTAATCTATGAAGGTTATGTATAGTGGTTGGATATACTCTGAGCATTTCTCTATTACCTGATTGATAGTATGAATGTGGTCAATTGTTGAGTAGCCTGTTCGAAATCCTGCTTGTTCCTTTGGTTGATTGAATTCTAATGTTTTCTTTACTCTGTTAGCAATTACCTTTGTAAATAGCTTGTATACTACAGAGAGCAAGCTTATCGGCCTGTAATTCTTCAAGTCCTTGTCATCTCCTTTCTTATGTATTAAGATGATGTTAGCGTTCTTCCAAGACTCTGGTACTTTTCCCGTCAGGAGACACCTCGTAAACAGGGTGGCTAGTTTTTTTAACACAATCTGTCCTCCATCTTTCAGCAGATCTGACGTTACCTGATCCTCGCCAGCACTTTTGCCCCTTTGCATGCTCTCCAAAGCTTTTCTGACTTCTTCTATCATTACTGGTGGGGTGTAATCTGGGTTACTGCTAGTTCTTATAGTATTAAGGTCGTGGTTGTCTCGGCTACTGTACAGATCCCTGTAAAACTCCTCCGCTATCTTAACTATCCTATCCATATTGGTAGTTATTTTGCCTTCTTTGTCCCTTAGTGCATACATCCGACTTTTGCCTATCCCAAGTTTCCTCTTCAATGCTTTGACACTTCCTCCGTGTGTGAACTGCGTGAACGCAGTTCACGCAGTTCACACAGTCATAAACTTCTTTCACGCACACCTTACTACTCTAATGCCAGTATATACATGACCACCCTTTGCATAATACTCATTTCTGGCTGTCAGTCATAGGCGCTTGTCCAGTCCGGTCTCCACTAAAAAGTCTGTCAGGAAGATTATTGCCTTTTTCTGAAGATGCATCTCAGGCCATGGTCCAAGTAGTTTCTTTATTGTGAGGGGCCGTCTGTCCAAACTTGCTAATTTGTTCCTTAATTTTTCTCTTTCTTTCGCGTATTTAATGCACTCCAAAAGAATATGGCGAACATTTTCTTCTGCATGACCACAATGGCATTCCGGTGAGTTGGATCGATGTATCTTGTGCAGGAAGCTGTTTGTGTATGCTACTTCCAATCTAAGTCGGTGGATCAATGTCTCTAGGTGTCGTGGAAGGTCTGTCGCTATGGAAAATTTTCTGTGTGGATCAACTTCATAAAGTACCGTTTCCTTTGATTTAGGGCTCTCAAACCACTTCTCCATCGAACAATGGTTAGCTCCTTGCGATATAAAATGTCGAATATCCGTCCAAGATATAGGGATTGTGCAATCCCGTCCTTCCTTCAATGCTTTCTTCGCGAGACTATCAGCATCTTCATTTCCCTTTATTCCAATGTGGCTGGGTATCCATTGGAATACGATGTTGTGACCCTGCGATGAGGCATATTCCACAGTTTCTGCGATACATTGTGGTATTTCACCATTTCTGTAAGGTGATCTCACATTTCTGATTAGCTGAAGAGCAGGTTTGCTATCAGTGCATATCACCCATTTTCGTGGATCTGGATTCTCGCAGATAAGCTTAACTGCTTCAAAGATAGCCACCAATTCTGCTGTCGTCGATGAAGATTTGTGCGATAATTTGTACATCTTCTTTTCCTGAATTTCGTGTATAAAGACCGCACAGGCTGACGCTTCTTCTGTGCATGATCCATCTGTATATATGTTCGTTTTTTCATTATGCATTACATGAAGCTGATGAAGTACCAACTGTGCCGCTACTAGAGGTGCCATGGCTGCTTTCTTCTTTCTCTCTCTCTCTCTCTCTCTCTCTCTCTCTCTCTCTCTATATATATATATATATATATATATATATATATATATATATATATATATATATATATATAATGTGTGTGTGTGTGTGTGTGTGTGTGTGTGTGTGTGTGTGTGTTTACGGGTATCAGTGTCATGTCCCCACTGTGTAAACGCTGGCAGGCAAGAGAGCTAGAATATAATAATAATAATAATAATAATAATAATGTTTATTTTCAACTAGTTACATTTTAAAATTTTACATGTCATGGAATGATATGGCTAAACGCAGATTAAGTGCCTGACAATAGCCCTACCACCCAAGCACAGTTCAACAGGGTTTAGAACACATATAAATTACACAATTAAACAGAAATTGGAAGCACTAAGTGAAACGAAAAACGTGCTACAATGTTATCAAGAACAGTTCGTGATACACATAAAATAATTTAAACAAATGTACTATATTTTAATTCAAATGTCGTACACCGCATAACGCTTGAGGCCCTGCTTGTAATATAAGGGCACATAGGACAAGAAATAAGATTTAACGACAAGCTTAAACACGGATTTCGACATGGCTTAATCCGCATAATTTAGAACTTTCAGATGTGGATTTAGAAAGGAAGGTATCAGGAATTTAAGTTGGTTAGTTCCGTGCTTAGTCCTACAAAGCGGAAGTTTGAAGTGGCTATATCTTAAAATATATCGCTCACGTGTTTAAATACATATGTGAAAATGTTGATTTATCTTTTATCATTTCTCTATGTAGGTACGTAGCGAGTCTTAGGTTATATAGCTGATCAATTTTGATATCTCATTTTTTAGAAAAAAAATGATGCTGCGTGGTCAAGCCATTTAAGGTATTATATGTGTCGGGCAGCTTGCTTTTGAAGGACTGTCAGCCTACAAAAGTTGGTTTTTTGAAGTGCTTGCTAATCGCCCCTCCTGAGCAATATTGATTGATTGATTGATTTGTGGGGTTTAACGTCCCAAAACCACCATATGATTATGAGAGACGCCGTAGTGGAGGGCTCCGGAAATTTAGACCACCTGGGGTTCTTTAACGTGCGCCCAAATCTGAGCACACGGGCCTACAACATTTCCGCCTCCATCGGAAATGCAGCCGCCGCAGCCGGGAATCGAACCCGCGACCTGCGGGTACCTGAGCAATAGTCATGGCTTTGATTACAATAACGGCTTAGTAATTCATGTACATTGCGATATTAAAAGGTAACGGACTCGCACTAGTGTGCTTCCCACGCACGTTATTCTACTCGCGTGAAGAGCTTCGTCTAATTATAGGCTTGGAATGTGTGGTAGTGTGAAAAAAAGAAAAGGCACCTAGTTACTCCACCGGTTGGGCACGGGCGCAGTTCCTGCGTTGGAGATGATATATTTAGGTCAAGTACGTCACCCAGTTTGTTGAGGAGACTCGGTATTTGGTAATCAATATGTTGTTGACCATAGGTTGTTCTAGTTTTCGGTGTTCTTTACTATGTGTACGGAGATAGTACTCAGCACATCGAGAAGAATCGTACATGGGGTATAGTTTATTATTTTGGATATACAATAATAACTTATAATAATATATTTGGTTTGCTTGTAATATGAGATATTTAGGGAATAACGGACGTGCGCTAAGACCTTGTGGCATACCGTAATATCCTCGAATAGTCTTAGTACCCTCTTTTGTAGTGTAAGTAATGTTTTATAGTTTTGAGCCGTCGTTGTTCCCCAACATAAGACACAATAACTTAGCCTGGAATATATCAGTGTATAATATAACGCTTTCTTTAGCCAAAGTGGTAATAACGGACATAGTTTGTACATACATCCAACGCTTCTACTTAGATCTGCTGCCAATTTATTTATATGTTCATTCCAGGAAAGGTCTTCCTGGAACCACCACACCCAAGAATTCTGTACCTTGACTTGTTCTAAAGTCTGACCCTCAAAGTAGATACTTAGACTTATATTCCGTGGCTTATTAATGGGTGCAAACAATATATATTTAGTTTTACTCGCGTTTAGCCGCAACTTATTTAGTTTAATCCAGGAAGACACCTTATTTAGATATGTGTTTACAGACTTTTCAAGTTGAGAGATCGATGAACCAGCAAAAAATATATTAGTGTCGTCCGCATACATGATTAACTTAGGAGAATCCGGAATGCTACACAAGTTATTTACATAGACTATAAACAACAGAGGACCAAGTATCGATCCTTGTGGGACACCTTTGTTGACCCTCGCACGGGGAGATGTCTCTTGCTAATTTTCGTGTGGACTCGCTTCGGTGCTTGTTGGTACTTTTCCTTTCTCTTTCTTTCTTTCTTTCTTTCTTTCTTTCTTTCTTTCTTTCTTTTCTTTCTTTCTTTCTTTCTTTCTTTCTTTCTTTCTTTCTTTCCTTCTTTCTTTCCTTCTTTCTTCATTTCTTTCTTTTTCTTTCTTTTTCTTTCTTTTCATTTATTTCCTCTTTTTCCCCTTTCTTCCTTCTTTCTTTCTTTCGAAGCCCTCGCTTTGGCGAGCTGTTATACTCGGCTGCTCATTTCCTGCGCTCGTCTGCTTCGCGTCCATCGGATTTTGCCATTATTGTATCCCCGGCTTCGTCTTCGTTAATCTGCGCTGCCCCCGCCTGCGTGGGCCACCCACGGAGGAGAAGGCTGCTCGACTACACCACGTGCGCCCCCGCTGTGCGTTCGGCGTTCGTGAGGTTCTGTTACGGGCGGCGACTTCATATACTTACCCCTGATCAACGCCGAGTTCGCTTGCATGCAGTGTGGTAGGTCTGTTCCAGAATGCACAGCGCTCTATTCGTGTTTCGGCCCGGGGAAATGGACAAATCCTACTCGTTATCGACAAGGACGTACAACGAGGAACAGAAAGATGGCATTGAGCTTGTTTCTGTAGCTTATAGCACTTTGTACTGAGGACTGTCGTGCGAGGGCCGAATCTTGATGTAAACGAATTTATTTTGTTTTTTTTTATCAGCTCACTGCAATAAACCTGCCATGGTAGCTCAGTGGTGGCTTCGCTAGCGGATTGAATACCGACTTATATGGCCACATTTAGAAAAGGATGAAATGCAACAAGGAGGAGGAGAAATAAACTTTATGGAAATAGAACAAAAGAAATAAAACTAATAAAGGAGAGCGCGTTTAATAACTTGGATTTAGGCTCACGTTAAAAAATTGTTACAGGTACACATGGTTGTTATCAGTTAATAAAGGGTCTTCTTAGCAGCTATACATGCCTGAAATGTAAATCCTAAGCGCCGAACATTGCGACTTTTCAAACTATGCATCTGACTCTCAGTGCCTCGTTTGCTTCGGTGTGAGTGTGATCAACTGAGCAATTGCTGTGCTGTGCGCAGTTCCTTGAGTGTTGTTCCGGATTGCCCGATGCAGTCGGCTCAAACAACCAGAACACGCTTTCGGCGGCAGGCGAATTGCATTTCGGTCGTCTCTGTATGTCGTGTTCGATTCCAGGGTACACCCGCTGATTACGAACGCGGCAGTGGTTTCCTATTACGGCGCGGCTTATCCCAGCGCTGGAGCGGCGCCATTTAGGCGCAGGAGCGCGGGCAGAGACCACAAAACGACCGCTACAGCGCGCGCGCGAGCATCGCGTCTCGCTGCATATGCTGTGCGAAGGGAGCTAGCTAGCGGCGCGCCTGTGTCAGACGCGCGTTTTGTCTTGCCGTGCGCGGCTGTAATACTGCTCGCCACACCAGCCTGTGCCGGTGGTGTCGATTTTAGTGTCTGGCGATGACTGCCGCCGCACGCCGTGTAGGAGGGCAGCGTATGGTTGCAAAGCCAAGCGAGACACACACATACACACGCACGTATACACACACATGCATAGTTGTAGTCACTGTGACGTGATGCCTCGGATGGCGCACCCGATGCTCTTATCGATTGAGCTACGGCGGCGGTCTTCACGATATGTAATTTATTTGTTTAGTTATTTACTGTCGACTCCAGTTGGTCGATCATTTGCTCTACGCTGCCAATTAATTCGCCTTTCCCTCGATGCTGCGGCGCACGCACCCTTCTCTCGCGGTCAAGTCGCGAAACTGCGTCGGGTCTCGGAGGCCTTCATTCTAGCCATAGCTGCTTCCCCGCTCCTACCAAACCCTACCAAAACGCTAGATGGCAGCACGGGAAAATGTAAAGGGCGGACTGCTAGCATCTTGGCGTGCTCACTTGGTAGAGTGATGAGCCCAGAAAGGTGTTGGTCGTGGGTTTGATCCTCAAGACCTGACGAACTTATCGTCTACTGAGAGGCCTTTTTTTGTTTCTAGAAATATGCTTGAATTTAATTTCTTCTTCGCGCTACGAAAAGGTGGTTGCCAACTTATCGCAGCGAGAACCTAGGAGACATTCGTGTAGGAAGTAATGTAGCGACGAACTTCATTGTATGGACCTCCGTGTGAAACTGCATGGCATGGCAGCGGAACGGTCCGTCCGTATACCGCCACACTTATCTCGCGTGGATCTTGTCCCACCGAGGTTGGAGCATGCCGCTTTGCCTCTCAGATAAGCGAACGGCTGCGGTAACCGTGTCTCTAAACAGTAGGCCTATCTAGATTGCACTCTTTGTGCATGCCTGTCGTCGTTTGGTGTATGTGTATGCGTACCTACATTGTGTACTTCGTGTGTTGATTACGCTGATTGCGCCTCCGCAGAGGCGTTGCAATCATGGTATGCTCAGCGTTCCGACCGGCCGACGAGGCATTTGGGCCCTCCCCAACAGCGATTACAGCAGCAAGTGGTCGCGCAGGCCTGCTCGAGTAAAAGTGGTAATGGCGACGGAGCTGCTACGATAATTATGTCATACGAGTCAAGAGAGGCAGAAAAGTTTGTGTCGGTTAATTTATCGTATAGATTAAATACTCGTCAAATCGAGTAGGCGTCGTTAATTTATGCACCCCCTAAAACAGGGGTCTCAAACACGTGACGCCCACGGCCCTCACACGACTGTCCTCACCACACATTTCGCTTTATTTGCTGAATGAGAATGTTCGTGAACTACCCGGGCATGGCTCGTCTAAAGCATTGTTTTCGTGAGGCGCCCGATTTGGTTATAACCAAGAATAAACAAAAAACAAAAACTACTTCAAAATCGGCATCAATGTTTTAGTAAGTTTGGATATCGGTATCAATATTTTGTTCAGGAATGACTCATTTATGAGATGTTGAAAATTTATTTTCAAGATTCGGAGCAGTTTAGGGGTCCACCTTTCTGTTTTATGGTGTCATCGTCGCTTGCCGTAACGCTGCTTGCGTAGCACATTGAGCGCGCGCTCGAGCCAAGCGGGAGTCCTTTTTTTTTTCTCTTGTTCTTGGAGCGCCTTGATGATGATCACTTATCATTATTAGCAGCTAGAGTACTGGGCGCAACGCACGCAAAAAAAAGAGCCTCGCGTAAAAATAAAAAAAGCAAGTGCGAAATAGAAAGAGAGAGAGAGAAAGGGAAAAGCTAGGAAGACAAGTGGAGGCAGCAATAAAGCGAACGGGTAAAGACATAGGACGAAATATATATAGAAAAAAAAAGACAGAAAAGAAAGTTTGAAAAGATAAAAAAAAGATGGAGAGGAGAACAGAAGGAAACCCGACAGAAGCAAAGAAACATTTTCCATGTTTAGCACCCCCAATACGGAGCTGCATTAATGTTTTAACGCGATAGCGTTAAAGAGGTCGTTTCGCAGGAATTCCGGCGTCAGCACAGTTGTTTTTGAGCGGAAAATCATCATCTTAGACGTGACCGAAAAGTCGAGAACAATGCAAATAAAATAAAGAAATTCTGGGCCAAAGTGGGAACCCGGGTCGTTTTCGTGGCCAGTGGGTGTTTTGCCACACAGCCACGCCTCTGCTTGTGGATACAGTGAAAGTTACTTTTCTCTGCTTGGGATATAGTAATAGTTACTTTTCTCTGCTTGTGGATAAAGTGAGAGTTACTTTTCTCTGCTTGTGGATATAGTGGGAGTTACTTTTCTCTGCTTGTGGATATAGTGAAAGTTACTTTTCTCTGCTTGTGAATATAGTGAGTGTTACTTTTCCCTGCTTGTGAATATAGTGAGTGTTACTTTTCCCTGCTTGTGAATATAGTGAAAGTTATTTTTCTCTGCTTCTGGATATAGTGAAAATTACTTTTCTCTGCTTGTGGATATAGTGAGAGTTACCTTCCCTGCTTGTGGATATAGCGAAAGTTACTTTTCCTTGCTTGTGGATATAGTGAAAGTTACTTTTCTATTCTTGGAAATGAAGTGAAAGCAACATTCATGCTTTACAAACACACGCGTCCTGTATACATGCTTCACAACACACAATGAAATATTGTAGCAATAATGCGTGGTACAAGCGTACATTGCCATCGGGCGTCACAACATGTGATTATCATAATGACATCATTGTTTAAAGCCGGTCACCCACTACAAAAAGTACACACGTTACTGCGCCTGTTCCCTTAAGGATAACAACTTTGAAAAGATTTCATCCACTAAGCGTTTGAAGTACGGACTAAGGACAGTATATCGCTATCCGCTTTCAACTTTTGAATGCGAAGCTTAAGAGCCCTGCAATTTTTTTGTTTTTACATGGCGATGTTTTCTGAAAATGTGTACCTCTCTCTCTCTCTCTTACCTTCTTTACTGGCCCGGCCTTTGGAGGATGAAATTGCATGAATGCGGCCTGCTGGCGGGTGTGAGTTTGAGACCCCTGTCTTAAAGCACTTCATTAATTTTAAAATATAGTTAGAAGTTCTATGCTACAACTGCGATTGCAGCCTCGAGGAAGACAAGTGCCTCTGTCGGAACGATGGCTTTAGTCACTCCCCGTGTCCCGAAGATTTTTCATCAGTGAACTCATGCCTATTGTTAACCTAATAAAGTTGTTTCACTCACTCACTCACTGACTCATCGCGACATAAACATTAACTACTTGTCCAGCTGATTATTCAGCGAGCACGTTTCTCTCCTGATAAACCAGCATGACATGTACATTTAACCGCAACCGCGCTACTTTGTTTTCTTGAAAGATATGTTCTTGGAGATGTAGGTTTAGGCGCGCGCTATTTTTCTTAATCATTGCGTTGAATTACGAAGAACGAGTCGAACGTTTCCTTCACTTTATACGTCCAAGACATTTCAAGACATAATCTTTATAATGCTTAACCCACGCAACCCAATCGGCAGTCTGCTTTTACAAGTGTGAATTTCTTTCAGCATTTTCCCGTACTGCGTCTCCGATTGCCGCAATGCGTTTTGCTTCTAAACATCGCAGTAGCAACGCATTTTGACTCATGCGTGCCTATCGGTCTCGCTGACGTAACTATAACTGACTGTATTGCAGTAGCATGGATAATTGGGCTGCCAGGTCATCTGAAAGAAGTAGTATATATGTACTTACCTTTCTTTTGAACAAACTTTAGTTGCGAGTGGCGCTTATGTTGTGCGCATTTTCTTGTTATAGTGCCCGTGTCTGTGTGCGCGCTCTTATTCAGTTAAAAATATAGCTGACTGTAGTCTGCTACGTTGGTCCGATTCCGTCTTTACCACACGGGCAGGCCAATGCGAGGCCTGAACAACGCTGAATAAAACATTTTCTTCGCCCTCGACGAGAACAACTGTATGCACTCGAGCACATAATTTGGCACGAGGACGACCGACACAGGCGTGCTCCGCATCAGCAACCCACGCCACCAAGACCGAAGACCACGAAGACCGTCAGCCACGGGTATCTCCGTCATTTCTCTCGATTACACGCTCCGTCTCGTGATCTGAACTTGGTGCGTCGATAGATATGAGGTGCCGCGAAATAAACCATTCATACCGGCAGTGCTGCGAGAAAGCAGAACGCAATAGCCTGAGATGTTGAATGTGCACGGCGTATTGCACCATCGTTTCTTGATGCCTTACAATGCTGCTGACTTGCAAGTATACAAGTGATCTAATAATCACTTTCGTATAGAGAAATGTCGTTTTTTTTGTTAAGACAAAAGCCTCAGATGCGTAATCGATCTCGAATATTGACCGTCTGCAGCGTCAACGTGAGTGATACGAAAAGAAAAATCATCATCACGTGATAACGTTGCCATCAGGTGTCACCGTTACGTCGCTGGCTCGCTAATAAGTGACGTCATATGATGCCATCACATGACATTGTCGTTTGGGCAAAGGTGTGCCGATCAGGCAGGCCGTGCGAACCCATAGGTAGGAAGCAGAAAGCTTGTGATGCTTCCGAATCTTGGAGGCAATGCATGAGTCACGTTAGATGCAGAATCGCCACCATCATCATAATTAAGCATCATCGCCATCTAACTTAGGCCATCATCGTCATCGTTTCAAGCCGTACCATCATAACAATAATCATTTTCGCAATTTCATCACTATTATTACATCACCATCATTTCGTTTTTTTACACACTGTACTTTCTCGTCATGTGAAATATGTGGCACACACAATCAGACGACACAGACTTGACTTAGAACAGCCCCGCTGTTAAAATGTAGCTCCCCTTGGGCACATTGAACTGATTTCCTCTTTAGGGAAAATCACAGAGCTCGCTAAAGAAACTGCCTAGCGTTTCTGTCAATATTCAGTGAAAGCCTGCATTAACTGATACGTGGTGAGATATGCTGCTTGGAAAGAAACCCTTAGGCGAAGCAGTTAATCACCTGCAATGTCTGCAAGGCCAACCCCGTCCGTAGGACTTGAACTGGTCCAGCGCATATCAGGAAAGTAGAAAACGGCTGAGCCGTGGCCAGCACAGCAGAACAGTGCGCTTCCCACCAGTGAGATACCGTATATTGCAACACTTATATCACTCTTATCACGCGTCTCGCCAAGAGTCCTATCGCAGCAATAGTGACGGCGTCCTTGCCAGTGACTGAAGGGGAAAAGAATGGAAATGATGCAGTGGCAAAGCCTAGCCGTTGGCTGCCGCCTGTAAATGAGGCTCTTCCCCGCACAAACGTTGCACGCGGGAAAGCAATCTTCGAAGGTAGTCTCTTGTGGCCCGCGTAAATAATACTCGGCATTCCATTAGATGCCTTTCATATATGCAAAGTTCTGAAGAATTCAGACGCCCCGCCGCGGTGGTCTAGTGGCTAAGGTACTCGGCTGCTGACCCGCAGGTCGCGGGTTCGATTCCTGGCTGCGGCGGCTGCATTTCCGATGGAGGCGAAAATGTTGTAGGCCCGTGTGCTCAGATTTGGGCGCACGTTAAAGAACCCCAGGTGGTCGAAATTTCCAGAGCCCTCCACTACGGCGTCTCTCATAATCATATGGTGGTTTTGGGACGTTGAACCTCACAAATCAATCAATCAATCAATCATGAAGACTTCAGACGCGAATACGTGACGCTAGAAAATTGTGATTGGTATAATAGGACTTTTTGAAGAAATTTTATTTCAAGTCCTTTAATTTAACTTATGGCCACTGTACTAAGCGCTTAGTACGGGTCGTAGATACCGCTAAACGGGGACCTTGCCGAGTCTATGCGTGCACAGACTGCGAGAACAGTGGAAGAAACACCGCTGGAACAATAACGGAGGAAAAAACGATGATGGAGAGGAGCACACAACTAAAAAAGGTCGTTGGCTTCGGAACCGTCCGGACAGCCTCCTCTTAGTAACAGACCGAATCGGTCCCGAAACGTCGGGCCAGTGTTTAGTTTTTAGTTTTAACATTAAAAACTGTGTACCAATGGTTGGTGGAGAGTTTGTTTTATTCATATAAATTATTACTCATCCGGACCGATATATGTCAAATATTTGCCTTTAAGTGGCACAGTGTAATTGGGGAATGTGCTTGTCGCCTAATTTAAAGTTATATTACGAACCAAGAGTTCAACGTAAGCTGTGCAGAACTCCAATGAGGACACACTACGCGTTAAATGAAACAACTGAAGCATACCTTAGTGTTAGGCCTGGAGCACTTAAAGCCGGTTGTATTCCTCCTGGCATCCGTACTCCCGGATTCAGCATGTATAGCCTGTCCGTATAGAAAGAACATTTAGCTCGCAGAGTCAGATTGATATTTTTTCTAGGTATGGTCAGGAAGAAGGCTTCCTCTTTGGGGATGGAGCTGAAAGACTAGAGGCCCTTGTGCCTGCATATTGCGCGATGTGAGGGCACGTGAAAGAACACGAGGCGGTCCAAAATCCGGGGCTTTCCACTGCGGCGTCCCTCATAAATCGTAGTTTTGGGACGTAAAACCCTATGGGTTGAGCATTTTATTACATCGAATTTACATAAAGATATGTAGTGGCTGTCAGCAGGGCGTAAGTGTATTGTCTAACAGGCTGGTGCAGCGCTGACGTGGTCGGTGGGGCAAGTCGAGAGGTATAGGGTGTGAATGAATTTCTACAGTAATTGTCATTTCGACGTATACAAACAACTAAACACAATTTTTTGCACTCATACCACGCGCAAGCATTTCTTTGTCCCAAGCGCGGGTACTGGTCACATTAGAGACATATAGAGACGCTTCCTTGTCGACCCCATCTGTGACCGGTCGCGCTGACCAAACTCGTTTCACGGACCATCGCGCACAAGGGATTACACGGCTGAGTGCTCTGCCGAATGGAGCCAGGCCATCGCTGTCGCCGGAAAGAAGAGTTACCCCGTCAGATTTATCACACTCGGCGGAACAACGTGTTCGAGAACCCCTCTGGTGAACGTGTTGGCCACTGCTTTAACAACAAAATACTTTCGTAACGCTGAAAGTACGGGAAAAGTGTGTGGCAAATGGCAACGACAAATGGAAATGGCGAACTTGATGGCGGTCGTGTATCCTTGCACGTTTGACGAGACATCCCTCCTCTGAGGGCCCGTACCGCCCTGAATACCTTCGTAGGTCGGTATAGTGGTTGTCAAGCACCGTACCAGCACGCGTTCTCCGTGAAGCGGAGAATGCCTACTGGTGGATTGGAGGAACTCACGATTGGAGTCAGCGTTGAAAGTTTTTAAAGACAGTCATGTCTGAGAGAACTTAGAATGCCTCAACAATTTGCGCTCGTGTTCGGTCGAACTGCTCGGTACATGTCAAAGCGACAGAGCATGCAAACACGGACTAAATAGAAAAAAAAGTCAGTATACCACAAACGCCGGCTAATAAGAGAAAAGGCGCGCAGCAGCGCAACCGAAGGTGGACAGAATCTCGGTGTCCGTTTTAGGTGGACCACATATTAATGGGAACATAAGTGATCTCTAACCGGAGGCTGGCCATCTGATCTATCGTCACATGCCGAGAGTGTATACATTCAAGCCAAAGTTAAGTGAATGTGTAGTTTTTTTCAGGCACAAGGATAAAGAAACGCGTCTAATTGTAGTAGACGAGCCTGGAATATCGATAATATAGTGATAGCACATGCGTGAGCTAACCGTCGATTATCTTGCATAAATAACAAATAAAGTGATTAAACAGCTATCTTTGACGTATACGGCTTCGCGTACGGTATTGATAGGTATCGCCTCGTCCCTGTGCATGCGCAGATAAAATTTTGCGTGTTTTTACCGTAAGTACCTGCCAACTAGCTCATAATTTTGTTATTAGATGCACACTCTGTTCTAGAAACCACCGGACCTCGAAATTCGGGGCAGCGTGTCGAAACAGCGGGGTTATTGAGCTTTTCCCGGTGTCTCGTGGCCTTGAGGTTTTTACGTTGACTGTATACGTAACCTTAACTAACAGCCACATGCCCTCTTTGGTGGTTGCAGTAGTGGTTTTCACCACTTGGCTGATTATACACTGTATACACTCGGGATGGAGAAATGGCGAGTCACTTTTTATTTCTTTTTTTATTACTGTGCAAAACAAATTTGGTCTAAATGGGCTACCACCCACCGTGGTGATATATAGTGGCTAAGGTACTAGGCTGCTGCCCTGAAGGTCGCGGGATCGAATCCCGACCGCGGAGGCCGCATTTTCGACGGAGGTGAAGATGTTTGAGGACCGCGAACCTAAATTTAGATGCACTTTAAAGAACCCCAGGAAATCTATAAACTTCCGGAGCCTTTCACCACGGTGTCTCTCATAATCATATAGCAATTTTGGGACGTTAAACCCTATATATTGATAATATTATAATTAATGAGCTACCGGCATATACACAGTAGCTTGCAGAAAGTGGCATTGAGTGTCTTTTAATTGGTTGGACGCTTACCGCTTTTGCACCTTATTCGCGCTGTCACAACTATACACTCGTACGCCCACGACTGCGCCCTGCACTCGCAGCGCTTGAGTGCCTCGTTATTGTAGCAAATAAGTACGGTGCGAACCTAAGCCCCAACCGCTTCAGCCAAGGCAGATGGCTCTTATTCGCGTAAAGAAGCTGGGGTACAGTGCTCTTTCAGAAAGCACGGTGGTGGCTTCGTTACGCTAGAAAAGCACTCGTCCTTAAATAATAAACGACTAAAACCAGAGTCGAGAACTGTCTAAGCATCGCCGAGACAGTGTTGCTGACATTTAGACAGGTGGGGCCGCCAGTTTTTTTTATCGAACCCGACGTGCGCCAGGCCTTTCACGCGTTGAACCCCGGTTGGCACCTTCTAAACGACATCTGCTCCTCCGCTTCGATTTCCTTCGCATGTGAATATTTTATCTGTACGATCTAGGTGTCACTTTTGTACCGACGCCTTTCACGCTTGTGTTTGCCTTTCTTGCACGTCGCGCTGCCTTTTGTGCATAGCGAGCCACAGCCAATGCACCGATCGTTTTTTTTTTCTGTTCTGGCAGAAATAAAGATACCACCACCACAACCGATGCAGAAATCCTTGTGAAGAGCATAGATAAATAAAAGAAAAAGAAAAGCACTGCAGTGCAAGGTTAACCTGAAAGCAGAGCACCTCTGTTTACAGCGCATTATCGGTCTTAAAAAATAAAGATCTAAATGAGGCCATTGTGCTGAGCAAGCTCAGAAAAGTGAGACAGCCGCTCAACTTGCCTGAACCAAATGTGATGGAAAGAAACCAAAGAAAGGGGGAAAAATCGTACGAGCTACGTAGCCGGAGGTGAATTCAAGCAGTGCAACAGGCCACTTTATTTCTTCGCTGTACTTTCATCGTTTCTTGCGAGGGTTTTCTCGATTGAGAGCGTCGTAACCCCGCCCCGATTTGACCATTTTATGCCTGCTGGGCGTCTTTGTATTTGTTTTTACTTTATTTTTAGAAGGAGGTTGTGTGTACCGTAGTACTCGAAATGGTATAGGCGGGCATCGGGCTCATCTATGTTTCAGAGTCTAAGCATAACTTTGGGTGTATACTGGAATACGGGCGATGACACACTTTTGTTGCGAGACGTGCCATCGAGAGCCGCGTGGCGTGCGGGAAGATAAACCCGTGTTTTCAAAGCACAGTGCCAGTTGTGTCGATAGTACTACATCGTGTAATACGATAAAGTTGCACATTCGACCCGGAATGCTTCGCGTTTACGTTTCGAAACAAGGGGGTTCCGTCGCGGATGTTCTCTTCATGTTGGATGCTGTCATTGACTCGAGAAGCAATCGCGATTTCATGGCTTGCGTCTAAATATTTATGAATAGTTACAGGTTACAGCGCTGCCCTGGTATACACCACAGTGTACCGGTGCCGCACCTTCCATCTCCCGCCACCTTCCGGACGCAGTCAACTTCTATAAATGGAACTCGTGTCGGTTACTGCCGTTCGCCGACGTGATTACCATTAAACGAGTGGTTTTTGGAAAATGGCTGATGCGCTACTACATCATCGAGAAGTTATGCCCTCATGCCTGCCAGTTTTATGCAGCGGTAGCTTCGCTGTTGAGTAAATAAAGTTTGGCCAGCCGACTTGTTTCCCGCGCACTTTTATCTTTCTTTTCATATACCTGCCTGAACACATTATTATCGATATACTTCAGGTATAAAACAATTCGCAAGTACGCCGACACGCAGCAAACGCTTATAAACTTGTTGCAATTCGTTGCGAGATGGCTGACGCCTCTCTACAGAACGTGCGCAATAATTTTATCCTTGTTTTGTGAGACTTAAAATACGGCGTACTTGCTCGTACGTGGTTACTAACGACCGTTAGACAGCCGAGTCAAGCTGCTGTTATATTAAGGCGAACGTTATTTTTCATTTTCGTCATGAAATCGACCACTGTAGCAAAGCGATGCAGCAAAATATGAAAAGGAATATGACAACCATCCGCTCTGTAGCTCGAAGCCGCAAAAAAATTCATGTGGATTTCTCCGAAAAGAAATCTTCGTAGTTGAAAGCTTCTTAGTTCGTTCTGGGTAGCTGTCCATTATTCATTGAATAACCATTGATTTTTATGTGGGGTTTAAAGTCTCAAAACCACTAAATGATTATGAGAGACGCCGTAGTGGAGGACTGCGGTAATTTCGACCACCTGGGGTTCTTAATGTGCACCAAAAGTCATTTAATAACCATTCCGCCACCTTGCCGGAAGTTTCGAAGAAGTCATTTGCAGTATTCGGTGTACATATGCTTTCACTTGACGACCAATTCGCCCCCGGTGCCGATTTCTAGCATCTTAGCTCAATTGATAAACCGACTGCTCAGGAAAGACGTTGGTCATGGGCTCGATTCCCGGACCAAATCACACAAGAACCTTCTTTTCTGAGAAATTCGCATGGGTTACCTCATCGCGTCTTGCTACAAACAGTACAGTGGTGTTCTGAAGAAGGAAAAACCAACTTTATCAGAAATGGGAGCGGGAATTCGGGTGCTGGGGGACGGACTGGTCTGCAAGTGTTGCGGCCCCCTGGGTGTCCCAATCTAGCCCGCCGTTCAAAGGGTGCTGTTCAATTGTCTCTTTCATAACCATTTCACAACCTTGCGCGACACTGCGGAACTCGTTTGCAGTAGAGCGAAATTTCGAATTGGTGGAAGCTTTCTTGCGTAATTGCGCGTGTTGAGGATTACTTCTGCGTTTGTGGTAGCAGAACGAAGTGCGCTATGTGTATGCCTAGCTCTCGCGAGACAAGGCTTAAGGCGCCGTGGCTGTACTCTGCTTATGCGACTGCCCTGGTGCGGGTTACAGCGTAACCTCTTCTACCCCGCCTTCTACACTTCCACTCTCGTGCATGCACCCCCAGTGTGCACGCTGTTGCAGCGATTGCTGTGATCCCGCTAAAAGCTTTCCCAGCGTGTCGCCGCTGTGAACGAACCTCGTGGTGATGATTGCGCCAAGCCCTTCTCGGCTGCTCCGCGTGCAGTTAGGGGCTTTCGACCCTTCGGAAAAAAAGAAAAAAAAGAAGGACGAATGCACGCGGAAAGAAGGGCAGGGGATTCGCAGACGAATTAAGTCGCGGGTTGCCATGACAACCCCTCATCGGAACGAATGACGAACCTTGGACGGCCTTCATTGCTTACAGCTGGTGAGTGGCGCTGTCGTCCAGTCTTTGCTCCAAATGCAGACGCCGCGCATTTCTCTTTTCACCGAGTGCCTCCTTCTAGAGTGTAGTCCGCATGACCGTCCGTTCCTTTTTATCCGCATTCTTTCTT